>CM046453.1:16636604-17063529 GCA_025506515.1 Flaveria trinervia
CTATTGAGTTTTAATAAAAGGGTCAAAAAGTCATCTTAAGAGGGACTCATACTTAGAAAGTGGTTGCTTCTCATAATGGTAACTTGCAAAAATAGGTCAAACAAAGAGTGGAGTTCTCTATGTTACAAATATGTTTAGTGGAATGGTTATCTACTCATACCTCAATTGTTTTACAGGAGCAAGATCAAAGTGGCACACATTCAAGTGACATTCAGTTGTTGCTTACTTATTTTCAAGATGTTTTCTATGATCTATCATCTTTACCACCTTTTCGTAGTGGATTTGAGCATAAATATCCATTCGTAGATGGTACACAAGGTTTAAATTTGAAACCTTATAGATACACTTTAATTCAAAATGATGTTATATAAAAATGACTAGTGATCTACCAGATTAGGGAGTTATACAACATAGTAACAATTCGTTTTCTTATCCTGTGGTTTTGGTGAAAACTAGATAGATGGTAGTTGGTGTATGTGTCTAGATTATAGGAAGCTAAATCAGGTTACTATACCTAATAGGTTTCCTATCCCATTAGTGGAAGAGCTATTAGATTAATTATGTGGTGAATATTTTTCTAAGTTGGATCTTAACTCAGGGTATTATCGGATTCGAATGAGTCCTGAAGATGTTCATAAGACTGCTTTTAAAACTCATAATGGCTATTATGAATTTTTAGCGATGCCTTCAGCCTCACCAATGCTCCTCTACATTTCAAATTTTAATGAATCATTTGTTGCAACCTTATTTGAGGAAGTTTGTTTTGGTTTTTGTTTGATGATATTTTGGTTTATAGCCTAGATTGGTTGGCCCATTTAAACCATCTACATATTGTTTTGGCTATTCTTTAGGCTAATAGTTTGGTAGCCAAAGAAACTAAGTGTGTGTTCGGTGCAAGGATAGAATACTTAGGTCATATTATTTCAAATCAAGGTATTGCTATAGATCCAAAAAAAAGGGAAGGCCATTTAGGATTGGCCTCTTCCAACTACTAGTCAGCAACAACGAAGATTTTTGGGGGTCACTAGTTATTATAGATGTTTTGTTAGAACTATGGGGCTATTGCTAAGCCTCTTTCTCGGATGTTAAATAAGGAAGACCCTTTTGTATGGTCAGTCGATGCTCTACAAGCTTTTACAACTTTAAAGAAGGCCATGACTACTCCTCGTGTTCTTGTTTTACTAAATTTTAGTGCAACGTTGTCACATGAAACAGTGGTTTAGGATATGGCATTGGGTAGTGCTAGTGAAAGAAGGATGCCCTATTTCTTTTCTTAGTAAAGGTCGCTCTCCAAATAACTTGTTGTTATCCACGTCTAAAAGGGAGTTATTAGCAATAATTCATGTTGTTCAAAAGTGGCAACCATATTTTTTAACAGACGTTATTTAGAGAATAAGATAGCTACTCCTTATCAATTGAATGGGCTTGTAAATTGATGGGCTTTAGCTATGATATTGTATATAATAGGGGTTTTAAAAAGGTTGGGATGCTTAATCTAGGGTGAATCATGGGGAATTGTTGCGGTTAGCTATCTCTAGTATTCCCTCTTCGCTGTGTTGGATTCTTTTAAAGCATTGTGGGCTTGTAATCCCAATTTGATTCGTCTTATTCAAGATTGAACGCGATGCTCTTTCTCATTCTCACTTTACTTGGGCGAACCAAAATTTACGACAAAAAGGAAAGTTGGTTATTAGGATTGATCCACACTCAAATAGCAAATTTTAGTTTAGATGTATAATTCAGTTCAAAGTGGTCATTCAGGCGCTATAGCGACTATCCAAAAATTTTCCATGTTTTTTATTAGTTAAAAATGCGAAAGGATGTTAAAGTTCATATTCATCAAAATTGATAATGTTACTTATCATGGTCTTTTACAGCCCTTTTCGATTCCTACGGTTTAGGAGGATATAGCCACGGATTTTGTTGAGGGGTTACCAAAGTCCATAGGTAAAGATGACATTGTAACATCTCGTATTTTCTTGTTAACTAATAGTTAATGTCGTTTATTCTTGTAAGGGCCAAAGTTGTCAATTATGAAACTATGGGTTGCTTATGCTTATTTACTAGTTTGCCTTTAATTCTTCATTTTGAAAGTTAATAGTTTAATTATGCAATTGAACATAATTGTAAATAATAATAATATTACTATTACTAATAATAATAATAATAATAATAATAATAATAATAATAATAATAATAATATAATAATAATAATAATAATAATATAATAATAATAATAAGAAGAAGAACAACAACAACAACAATAAAGGTATATGAAATAAAAGTTATTAAACTTAAAAAATGTTTAAACCTTAAACTTAAATAAGTACAAGGGTTGTTTTGCAATTTTATAAACTTAAAAATTAAAGTTTAAACATGAAATAACAAAAGAACAAAACAACAGGGCCAAAAGTGTAATTTACCAACCCAACCCCCCACCCCTTCTCTCCCCCCGCTTTTTCGGGCGCCGGCCGCCAAGCCCGGTGCGGCGCCGGTGGGGCTCCAAACCCACAAAACACCATCCGTTTTTAGGCCAAATCATTCCAAACACTTCGTGAACTTGATTCGAACATTATTATGAACTTTAAACACCTTTAAAACATGATTATGAACCTATTGAAGCGGGTAACCGTCAATCTTTAATCGTAGAGCCGTTCGACGATTAAACCTCAATAATAATACAATTAACGCAACATAAACGGTAATCTATCGACCCTTAATCGAACACAACTCTCATTTTCTCCTCAATCAAACCCATACATAGAATTCGATTAGCATCTTCATCGTGACCTGTCATCCACTCGTTGACCATATTCCGAGCCTGCTAACCATCAATTGAAAGAGGGCTTTGCATTAAGATCACTATTCGAAGCTTCACACAAGTTTTATTTGGTTTTTATAGTCGTTTGCTCTCATATTGAATCAAGTCTCAGTCGTGACTTCTTCTTCGTCGTGTTCGACCTCAAGTCATCCTCATACAGGTGATTAATCTCATACACACACTCGATTTAACATAGAAAGTAAAAGCCTCATGATCTATAACATTCACAATCATGATTTGATTTTCAATTTTGGTTTGAATCAAACTAGGTTTAATCGATTTGGGGTTATCCTGTAATAATGACTTTTAAGAATTAAGGGCTTAGACTAAGCACGGCCACGGCCCTTAGTTCACTAGTAACCACAACCATTCTAAACCCGAGGTCCCGGGTTCGAACCCGGAAACCGCCACTATATTTTAAGGCTTTTTAGCCTACAAAAAAATATGTAAAATTCTAGAAAATTATTAAAATGATTTTATAAACTTTAGTTATTTATAAATCACTATTTCTGAAAATTTATTCTTTAAATAAATTTTATGTTTTATAAAACAAAATTTATATTTATTATTATAAAGAAAAGACTTTAAATATTGAATTAAATTATTAAAAATCATTATTGGTTCAAATGTTATGGCTTAAATTATAAGTTTTACAAATAAAAATATAAAAATGTATCTACACTTATTATTCTAGTAATTATATCAAACGATTCAAAAACTTATTTCCTTATGATCAATTATTAAATTGATGTGCTATTTTTATTAAAATGAAAACAAAAGTATTTTCATTCCAAAATTTATATATCAAAGCCCCAAATCTCATATCATATTTAAGCGTTAACATTATCACTAAACAATAAACTTGTAAATCTTTATATACGTTTAGGTACCTTGTAAAGATTTTCGTTGGAACGTCGATTATTAATCTTATTAATCATCCTTTATATACTTATTGGCCTATTGGCCAAGTGAGTATTTCTATACCCCTTTTTCATATTTTCACACTTTGGGGTGAAACATGTTATCTTATAATCGTTGCACTTGTAAAACGTTTGATTCTTGTAAACTTATGGAAATTCACTTGTATGGTGTGGTTAGTTGATCTTAGTAATTACCATGTAATGTCGATTATATGTACAATCATTAACTATTGTTAGTCTGGCGACGTCATAGATCTATGGGCCTAAGAAGCCTGCTTGGTTGATCCAAGTACAATTGCCTAAGCGTATAAACTTGTAAACGTTGAGACTTGTAAAATTGTCAAGGTTTGATTGTGCATTTTGTCTTACATCCCTAGTTACTTTGCTCTCTAACTTATAACATGAATTGCCATCTTTTATATACTTATGTATTGAAAACTATTGAAATCTTACCATCATTATTGTTGACACTTTATTTTTAACATGTTTTAGAAAATGCTCAAGTTTGATTGTCACCTTTGAAGAATGGACCTAGTTAAATAAATGAATGAGCTTTATATATTACTTTTATGCTTGTTAATTTCTTTATTTGAGATTTATGTTTGTAATGTAACCTTTGGAACTTATGATTATTATATTTGGATTTAATGATAGCGTTATGTGGTTGTGGACGATGTTAATTCTCACATCTCGACGTTTCCGCCGTCAAGGTTGGGGTGTGACAGATTGGTATCAGAGCCCATAACTCTAAGGATTTAGGTTTTAGAAATGGTGACCTAGACTATAGCGTATGCATGAACCTTATAGAATTATATTTCTATCTTGTAAAATATATGGTTTGCATGCTACATAATGCTATGCCTTCTTATGTGCAATTTTATGCCTTAGCATAGGATTGCTTAAACATTGTTACCTATCTCCCTAAACTTATCTTTGACTCTTTGATTCTCCTAAAAAATGAAGCTTCTTAATCTTATTCTCGATAACACGTGGGATCGTATACTTATTGTTTATGTCTTGAATCTTTAGACTTTATGTCTAATCTATGCAAATCTCATCAAAGTTTTGATTTCACGAACCTAAGAAATATTGTGTGACACATAAACACCTGTATTCTGGATTTCCTGGCAAAAGGCCTTTGGGCTAAGGTAAGCATTTCACATAAATCCTACGGGACTAGTTATGCTTACCTGGGGATCTCTGGGATGAGTGATAAACTATGGTCGATATACACAAGTTTCTAAGGTAAATGGGTCAATTCACCTTAACGTGTCAACGTTTCCAATGGTAATGCGTTACCAAATGGAACCATTCCGCATGCCTTATAACTCTTAGCTTATCTTGTTTAATTACTATCCTTTGTTGTCCTCATTCCCGTGTCTTTGGAGTTCGATCCTATACTTTCTAAGCCGCATGTTAATCCGGAAAGATCCTTCATGGTTGAAGTCACCGATGGAAAATCGATCGTCATTGATGTCGTGATACGTGATTGTACCTTGAGTCTTAACAAACACGAGTTCTTCATTGACCTTATATCTATGCAACTGGGAAGCTTTGATGTTATTATCAGCCTGGATTGGTTAGCAAAGCAACACACGTAAATTCTATGCTTCGAGAAGTTGAGTTCAAGATTGACTTAATCCCTGGTGCAAACCTTGTGGCTAAATCACCTTATCATCTTGCACCATCCGAAATGCAAGAACTAGCTAGTCAACTGCAAGAGTTGACCGATAAAGGTTTCATTCGTCCAAATTCTTCACCATAGGGTGCACCTGTGAGGTCGTGAAGAAGAAGGATGGTTCATTATGCATGTGCATCAACTACCAGGAATTCAACAAGCTTACCATCAAAAACTGAAACCCTCTTCCTCGAATTGATGATCTCTTCGATCAACTTCAAGGAGAAACTCAATTGTCAAAGATCGATCTACGTTCTGGGTATCATCAATTACGTGTTCATGATGAAGACATTCCAAAGACTGCTTTTCGTACTCAATATGGACATTACGAGTTCATGGTTAGGCCTTTTGGCTTGACTAATGCACCTGCCATGTTCATGGATCTCCTGAATCGAGTATGTAGACCTTATTTGGATAAGTTTATGATCATGTTCATTGATGGCATTCTTATCTATTACAAAACAAAAAATCGATCACGAGATGCACTTACGACAAGTTCTCGAACTTTTGAAGAAGGAGCAATTATACGCCAAGTTTTCCAAGTGTGAGTTCTGGTTAGAAGAAGTTCAATTCTTAGGGCATGTGGTGAATAGCCAAGGAATTCACGTTGATCCTGCAAAAATAGAAGCCATGAAGAATTGTTGTGTTCCCACAACCCCAACCGAGGTTCATTTTTTTCTGGGATTAGCGGGATACTACCGTAGGTTCATTGCAAATTTTTTGAAGATTGCTAAACCATTAACATCGCTAACCCAAAAGAATCTACTTTTTGAATGGGGACCCGAACAAGACGAGGCTTTCGAGACACTAAACGCAAGCTGTGTAACGCTCTTATTTCACACTCCCTGATGGAAACGACGACTTTACCATATACTGTGATGCCTCTAATCAGGGTCTTGGTTGTGTTCTCATGCAACGAGGCAAAGTCATAGCATATGCATCGAGGCAATTGAAGGTTCATGAAGTGAACTACATAACTCATGATCTTGAACTTGGAGTTGTGGTTTTCACTTTGAAGATCTAGCGACACTATCTTTATGGGACGCAATGCATAGTCTACACTGATCATAAGAGTCTCCAACATGTGTTCAACCAAAAGGATCTCAACATGAGACAAAGACGTTGGATTGAGTTGTTTAGCAACTACGACTGTGACATTCGCTACCATCCTGCTAAGGTGAATGTTTTAGCCGACGCGCTAAGTCGCAAGGTCCACAACAAGGCTATCTCGCTTTAAGAAATTCGAGATCAAAGGCAATGGTTCAATACGTTAGGAGAATTTGATACTAAAATTCATGTGGATGTTAACGAGGCTACTGTCATGCTTCAGAACATAAGGATTGAAAGTGATCTCGAGTTATGTATTCGTGAGGCTCAACAAGAAGCGTTAATTGACGAAGGGAAAGATGAGGATTTGATGTCTAACATTCAGTCACAACTAGAGACAAAATTGAACGGCATGTGGTACTTCTTGAATCGACGTTGGATTCCAAATCGTGATAACCTTCGACACTTCATTATGAACGAAGCTCATCAAGCCTGATACACCATTCATCATGGCTCCGATAAGATGTACATGGACCTACGTGGTCAATATTGGTGGCCTGGAATGAAGAAGATATTGCGTCATATGTTTCCAAGTGTCTCTCATGTGCAAGAGTCAAGGCCGAGCATCAACGACCAAGTGGTTTACTTGGGCAACCTGAAATTCCTATGTGGGAATGGGAACATATATCCATGGATTTCATAACCAAGTTACCTCGTACTCCTTGTGGTCATGATAGTATATGGATGATTGTTGACCATTTGACCAATACGGCACATTTCATACCAATACGAGACACATACAAAGATTCAAGACTGGCTCGCATCTACATTGACGAAATTGTGACTCGTCATGGTGTGCCGTTGCACATCATATCCGACCGAGACACTCGTTTCACTTCACACTTTTGGTCGTCTATGCAAGAACTCTTGGGTACTCTGTTGGATTTAAGTACGGCTTACTATCCTCAAACTGATGGTCAAACCGAACGAACAATTCAAACCCTCGAGAATTTGCTACGACTGTGTGTCCTTGACTTTGGTGGTGATTGGGATACGCATTTACTGCTCGCAGAATTTTTGTATAACAATAGTTATCACACGAGTATCAAGATGGCACCGTTCGAAGCACTTTATGGTCGTAAATGTCGATCACTGATCTGCTGGACCGACATTGGTGAGAACTTCATCACTGGTCCTGAACTTATACAAGAAACGACCGATAAAGTCTCTGTAATCCGCAAGAACCTTGAAGTGGCAAGAAGTCGACAAAAGAGTTATGCCTATAAGCGTCGTAAGCCGTTGGAGTTCCAAGTTGGCGACATGGTTCTTCTTAAGGTTTCACCGTGGAAAGCTGTTGTTCGCTTTGGAAAGAAGGGTAAACTAGCTCCAAGATTTGTAGGACCTTTCAAAATTCTGAAAAGGATTGGAAAAGTGGCTTATAGACTGGAACTACCTTCCGACCTTAGTGGAGTTCATCTTGTGTTCCATGTCTCAAATTTGAGAAAGTGATTGGCCGACGAGAGTCTACATATTCCACTGGAAGACATTCAGATCGACGAGTCATTGCACTTTGTTGAGAAACCTGTTGAAATTATAGATCGCATTATGAAGAAGACTAGAACCACAACTATCCCAATTGTCAAGGTTCGTTGGGAGAATAAGTGTGGAGCTGAGTTCACTTGGGAGCGTGAGGACCAAATGAAGGCAAAATTCCCGCATTTGTTCGCTTAGTTCATTCTTAATTTCAGGCAGCAATTCTTTTAAGTTGGGAAGACTGTAACATCTCGTATTTTCTTGTTAACTAATAGTTAATGTCGTTTATTCTTGTAAGGACCAAAGTTGTCAATTATGAAACTTATGGGTTGCTTATGCTTATTTACTAGTTTGCCTTTAATTCTTCAATTTGAAAGTTAATAGCTTAATTATGAAATTGAACATATTGTAAGTAATAATAATATTACTATTACTAATAATAAATTATAATAATAATAATAATAATAAGAAGAAGAAGAAGAACAATAAAGGTAATATGAAATAAAAGTTATTAAACTTAAAAAAATGTTTAAACTTTAAACTTAAATAAGTAGAAGCGTTGTTTTGCTATTTTATAAACTTAAAAATTAATGTTTAAACATGAAATAACAAAAGAACAAAACCATAGGGACCAAAAGTGTAATTTACCAAACCCAACCTCCACCCCTTCTCTCTTCCCGCTTTTCCGACCACCGGCCTGCCAAGCCCGGCGCGGTGCCGGCGGGGCTCCAAAACCCACAAAACACCATCCGTTTTTAGGCCAAATCATTCCAAACGCTTCGTGAACACTATTCGAACATTATTATGAGCTTTAAATGCCTTTAAAACATGATTATGAACTTATTGAAGCGGGTAACCATCAATCTTTAATCCTAGAGCTGATCGACCATTAAACCTCAATAATAATACAATTAACGCAACATAAACGGTCATCTATCAACCCTTAATCAAACACAACTCTCATTTTCTTCTGAATCAAACCCAACATAGAATTCGATTAGCATCTTCACCGTGACATGTCATCCACTCATTGACCACATTTTGAGCCTGGTAACCATCAATTGATAGAGGGCTTTGCATCAAGATCACTATCCGAAGCTTCACCCAGTTTAATTTGACTTTCATTGTCGCTTGCTCTCATATTGAATCAAGTCCAGTCGCAACTTGTTCTTAGTGTAGATACATGTGTACCTAGTTTAGGAGCTCAATGTAAAATGTCTTTCATGTCTTACATAGATGTAATAGAATGGATACTGAATGAAATATAATGTGTGGTTATGCTTATTATGTTGAATATGTCATTGCTTATTATGTAATAACGCATGGTTGAACGAACTATATAGGTTTGTGGTTGTTTACATAGTTCTTAGTCAAGAATGGTTGAGAAATATGTAACTTGGTCATGTGAAGTTCATATGCGAATGGCCCATGCTAATGGACCATATGCATGAACAACTTCATGTTAATGAACCAGTCGCACAACTGAACTAGGAGACTGGATCAGTCGCACGATTGTGACATGAGATTGACTCAGTCGCACGACTGAAGCCTTAGTCGTGCGGAATGAACAATCGTATGACTCAGTCGCACAACTGAACCATACTAATGGTTCAGTCGCACGAATGAGAAACCCTAACCTATAAATACCACTTAATTCGTGAAAAAACAGAATACTTTAAACAATTCGAATCCTACATACTAAATCATCATACCCTAGCCGTCCAGAGACTTTAGAGAACCTGTTCCAAGTTCATGGATCGCACTAAATCGTTTTGCAATCGTTCTTAATGTTTAGATTCATTCTAAGATCGATTCTACATGCATTCTCACTGATTGGATCGCCAATCAAATAGGATTCCGCACTATTTGAGTTGGTATACACGTAAATCAATTAGTACTCCGTCCGTACACAGTCCTAAAAAGTGGTATCAGAGCTTTGGCTCTTGATTTACATGTGATTCAATCGATTTTGATATAAAAATCGTGTTTTTCACTCAAAACGCAATCTTTTTGTGTCAAACAGTGTTTTAAACGTCTCCAGGTCAAAAATTTAACATTTTCTGGCATACGGCAATTAGGGTTCGTGAGAATTCGTGTTTTTGCGTCAAAATACCTTAAACCTTCGAATTCTCAAAAATCAGTAGCTTCAGTCGCACGATTGACTCAATCACACGATTGACTCAATCACACAATTGAATCCATCCGCATCCCTCATACGCACGATTAGACTCAATTGTTCATCTATTCGTACGACTGAACTGCCTATTCGTAGTGTTCATCCACACCTGCCCATTCGGACGATTGAGCCATCCACACTTGTTCATTCGCACGTCTGGGCCAACCGCATTGTTCAATCACACGAAGTGTTCAATCGCATGAAGTGTTCAATCGTATTCCTTCAGTCGCACAAGTAAAATAGTTTGTTCTAAAGTTCAAAGTCGATAGTAATGGAGGATCAATATTCAGCGTTCACCGCAGGGAAGGATTCAAGGATCGAGAATCTATTGCTTCTGGAAATGAAGTAGGGAATCACAATAAACCCCCTAAGCTCATAACGTTAGATGATTACCCACAATGGAAGCAAAGATTCGAGATCTACCTAAATGGAGTAGATCCCAATCTGTGGGAGTCGATAGAGACAGGGTATAGCATGCCTGTAGGTGCAGATGGAGTCAAACTTACCTTAGGCGGCATGACTGATGTCCAAAAGGTAAAATACAATGCTGAGAAGAAAGTATATGCATTGCTAACTCAGTTAGTTCCTAAGGACATCTTCCATCAATTTTGTGAGAACAAGCAAGCAAAGAACCTGTGGGATGCATTGGAAAAACAGTATGACGGGAATGCTTCATTAAAAGCTCTAAAGGCTAAAGCGTTGAAGAAGGAGTTCGAAAACTTCTCGTCAATGGGTAAGGAGAGCTTGGATGACGTCATTGATCGGTTCTACCATTTGATGAGTGAGTTGCACACTCATGGAGTTACAACATCTATGGAAGACAAGGTGTCGAACTTTGCAGATGGGTTGCCAGAGAAGTGGGTTTCCTTTGTATCCAACCTCAGACAGAATGATATGTTGGGAAAGTTAGATATCAACGATTTCATTCTGAAGCTGAGAGAGGAAGAGTTGAGGATGAAGTACAGGGCCCAAAAGTCTTCATATGATCAGAATCTGTCACTGTACAACTCCAAAAGTCGAAACGTCTGGAGCACCACTTCAAACGGCATATGTGTCGAGTTCAGCTGCTCCATCTCAAGCTACTACTTCAGGATCTGACATGTCAGGGTCGTCTTGTACCCAATACATAGCACCTGAAGCCAATGCTACAAAACTGAAGACCGAGAATCTTAGGATGTGACAGTAGAGGTAGCAAAGGAGCATATGGATATCTTATCAGCTGTCGTACACTCCTATGATGGACTACTTGCTGGGAAAATTAGGAACTGCCATCTGGCAGATGAGGACTACGAGCAGGTAAACGAGACAGAGCCGGAGAGAATGGACATCATGTGGGCCTTAGCAAGTGATTTTTGGAGAGCTAAGAAGTTTGTCAAGAAGACCGGACAGAACTTGATTGCCACTAAGGACATAACTTTTTGTTTTGACAAGACCAAAGTTACCTGCTTCAAATGTAGGAAAAAGGGGCACTTCAAACGTGAATGTGTGAAGCCCAAGAAGACAGGAAATGGGAATCCATTCTCATCTTTCAATCGTCAGGATAAACCCACAAGTAGTCCTACTTCGTCAAACAAGGATCCTAAGGCCTTGACCGCTCAGGATGACGAAGGACAAGATTGGAGCTTTCGGTTTGTGTCTCCGGAGAATCCAACATTGCTAGTGTTGAGGATTTAGATGACGACTCAGCAAGTGAATGTGATATTGCAGTGGAACTCGCGATGTCAAATAATGAAGAAACTGAAAATGTGGTCGATCACCTGCCTGAAGAAGGGACAAGCGCAAAATGTTCTGAATCACCAGCACTAGAAAAGTCAGACTCTGCTTTGATGGCTGATTCAACCGCACCCTCTTAGGTAAGTACCAAAGACAAATTATTTGATAGTCATGCATGCACTGAATGAAATAAATTTAGGGAAAGCATAGACTTAAAATTTTCTAGGTTATTAGATCATAACGATAGCTTAGTAAAGGACTTGCAGCTGTGCACAGAAGCAAATCGCGTTTTAAAACAAAACGAGCACAGTTACAAAGAAAAAATAGAACTATTAAATAAACAACTACGGGAAACCGAAGTTGTGGCTTTTAACCAAGAAAATGACATCAAGTTTTATTTAAACTCCTAGAGAAACTAAGAAACAAAAAGCAGTTTTGGAAGTAAAAGTAAACTCTTTAAAACAAAAACTGCATAGTTGGACAAGTTCTTTTCACATTGTCCAACACTTAGTGAGAGAACACAACAATAGGGAGGGATTGGGTTATAAAGTGGTTCCACGACCACATGAGACCTTGTTGAATGCCAAAAGCAAACCAATAAATAACAACCCAATCAAGGATCATGTAGTGTCCACTCCTCTTGTAAGTGATCCAGATTCCATATGTCAAACTATTGAATCTGGCACTAAACAAAAGGAGACCATTTCAGAAACAAAAGGTAAAATGCCTATTGCTAATCTGGAAGAAAACTTTGAGAAGGTTAAGGTAAAGTCTGGTTCAACCACGTCTATTTCTGCACCCAAAAAGACAAAACAAGTTAACCAAACACGTGCATCATGTCTAAGTACAGATAAACAAAAGGGTAAAGATGTTGAAAAGGTTCAAGCAGCAAATGTTGTTAAACAAGTTAAAACCTCTAAACAACAAGTGTTAAAACCCAAACAGAATAAAGTCACATGTGTGTCACACACTTCTCCACAGATGCAGTTACACCACATGTCAAAAGTAGATCTTGCTACAACTGTGGAAAGTATGGACACATCGCGTCTTACTGTCCTTATTATCAAACTCCAAGGAAAAGAGTTGAACTTTTTGACACTAAACAGAGCTCATCCAAAAGAGCTCCATGACTCCACCAAAAAGAGTCAGTGAACTTAAAGTTCAACCTATTAGCCAGTCGTCAATTTATCACAAACAGGCCTTACATAAAACTGGTTTATGGAAAGAGAAGTCCATCCTTGTATCTGATAATGAGAACAGGAAGACGACAGATATTCCCTCACCCTCAAATGGACAATGGGTGGAATTTATAATGTGTGATGCCTCTGGTCACCCCAAGCCAGTTAAGGCTTGGGTCCCTACCTCAACTAATGATTTCCTTAATGTGCAGGGTGTTCGCTATAGTGCTGACACAAATACTTGGATTGTAGATAGCGGAGCATCCAGACACATGACTGGGAACAGGACACTCCTTTCAAATGTCAAACAAAATAAAGGAGGTCATGTTTCATTTGTTGGAAACAAAGGAGGTTACATCACAGCTCAAGGGGAAGTAGGGAACCAGAAAGTGAAGTTTGATAAGGTAAACTACGTTTAACAACTTCAAAACAACTTACTTTATGTATTCCAATATGTGACAAAGGCTTTAAAGTAGTATTCAACAACAAGAAGTCTATGTTCTGAAAAAGGACTATGTGATCCTGGAGGATCAAATCTTAATGTTAGCTTCAAGATATAATGATCTTTATGTCTTGGATCTATCAAAGCACTCCATAACGGATTATCAAGTTCAGTGCTTCTTGTCAAAGGCTACTGAGAAGGATTCTATCTCCTGGCATAGGAGAATGGGGCATATCAATCCACAAAGATGAATCACTTGATCCAGAATGATCTAGTGCGAGGAGTAAACATCAAAAACTTCTAACTCCTGGATTTTTGTGTTGCCTGCAAGAAAGGCAAACAAATGAAGAAGTCTCATAAGGAAAAGAAAGTTCATTCCATAGAACTTCCTCTTGAGCTTCTTCACGTGGATCTGTTTGGTCTAGTCAGTATAAGAAGCATCACAGGCGACTTAACTGCTATGTAGTTACGGATGACTACTCAAGATTCTCTTGGGTGAGGTTTCCGAAATCCAAATCAGAAATGTTTGAGTCATTAAAAGAGTTAGTACTACACTAGAATCTCTCTACAAGCTAAAGGTAAGACAAGTACGCTCAGACAACGGTACCGAGTTTGAGAACCAATGGATGGAGGCATTCTACAAAGAAAAGGGAATTGTGCACCAGTTCACTTCTACCTACACTCCTCAGGTGAACGGCGTTGCTGAGAGAAAAAATTGCAACTTGATAGAGACTGCATGGAATGCTAGCAGACTCAAAACAGCCCATCCATTTTTGGAATGAGGCAGTTGCCAATGCGTGTTACACGTTAAATCAAGTTCTGGTGGTAAAATGTCATGGTAAGCTGTGTTACGAGTTACTTCAATGATGTAACCAAATCTGGAGTATCTCAACCGTTTGGTGCACCTTGCACCCTATTGAAGAACACTCAAGAAGGCAAGTTCAGCGAGAAGGCTGAAGAGGGAATCTTTCTAGGATACGACATATCGAATAAGAGAGTTTACAACAACTCAATGGGTCAAGTAGAAGTGTGGTGTAATGTGGACGTTCAGAGATACACCACCCCCCTTGCTGGAAAAGGACCCGTATTCTTTTTCGAGTATGATGGATTCTTCAAGTCCTTCAACATTCCTCTCTCCACTTCTGACGATGAGTTAGCAACCAAAATGATGTATGATGTCTTAAACATACCATCGCCAGACTCAACACCATCTGGTTCACAAGGTGAATTGCCTAACCATTCAGGGGGCACTCAAGGTAAATGACTCCTCCTCTGATGATGAAGCCGTGGAGAATGATCAGAATGATTAGGAGGAACAGGTTCCTACTACTGCAAGTCCACAAGCTCTGACATTGATGCCTCTGAGTCTTCGGAACCTCACACTCCTACTACATCATATCTGGAACCAAACGTTCATAATCTTGATTCTGATGTAGTTGTTCCCACCATCCTGGATCACCCTAAATGTCTATCATCCTCTGGACATTGTCATTGGGGATATGAGATCAGGAGTTCAGACAAGAAACAACTATATCAGTTGAATATGCCTCGGTAACGGAAAAGGGATACCTTCACGATGGTGCATATCGTTGTTTTGTGTCTTAGTTTGAGCCAAAATACGTCAGTGAAGCCCTAAATGATGAGGCATGGGTGAGTGCCATGCAAGAAGAACTTCTTCAGTTCTAGAAGTAGGTGTATGGACACTAGTGGATAGACCTAAATGTGCTAAGGTCATTGGCACCAATGGGTCTTGAAATGCAAGAAGGATGACCAAGGGGTCATAATCAGGAACAAGGCTCGACTTGTAGTTCAAGGATTTCGACAAGTCGAGGGTATTGATTACAACGAAGTGTTTGCTCCCGTGGCAAGAATGGAAGCCATCCGTATCTTCCTAGCCTATGCATCTTCTATGAAGATTAAAGTATATCAACTTGATATGGAGAGTGCATTCCTTCATGGTAAAATCCGAGAGACAGTGTATGTCAGTCAACCCGAGGGATTTGAGGATCCATATCATTGGGACAGAGTTTACAAGCTAGACAAGGCTCTATACGGGCTTCATCAAGCCCCCAGAGCATGGTACGAGAAACTCTCAACTCATCTTGTGAAACACAGGTTTCGAAGAGGAGTGATTGATTGTACACTTTTTATCAAAGAAAAAGATGGTGACTTGCTGCTTTTACAGATCTACGTTGATGACATAATCTTCAAATCCAAAAACGAAGAGCTATGTAAAGAATTTGAAGCAGTAATGAAAGCAGAGTTCGAAATGAGTGCAATGGGAGAAATGAAGTTCTTCCTCGGATTACAGGTGGATCAGACACCTAAGGGAATTTTCTTACATCAAACCAGTATGTAGGAGATATTCTCAGTTGGTTTGATATGGAGAATGCTTCGGCAGCTGGAACTCCTCTTGCTACAAACCATGATGTAGCACCCGACGAAAGTGGCGATTTGGTCGATGCCACCATGTACCAAGGAATGATCGGATCCCTCATGTATCTCACAGCCTCATGACCTGATATCATGTATGCGACATGTCTATGCTCCAGATATCAGGCGAAACCAAAAGTCAACCATCTTATTGGGGTTAAAAGGATATTTCGTTATCTAAAGGGTACACCAACACCAGGGTTGTGGTATCCTCATGATGATGACTTCGAGCTTACGACGTATAGTGACTCGGATTACGGCGGTTGCAAAATGAACTACAAGTCAACGTCAGCAGGATGTCAATTCTTTGGGAGGAGATTAGTGACCTGGCAATGTAAGAAGCAGACCTCGGTTGCTCTGTCAACCTATGAAGCCGAATATGTTGATGCTGCAAGTTGCTGTTCACAAATCATTTGGATTCAACAGCAAATGCGGGATTACGGTTTGCAACTCTCTAATACTCCTATTTATGTTGATAACTCTGCTGTGATAGTTGTAACTAAAGATCCAGTCCAACATCCTAAAACCAAACACATCAGGATTAAATATCATTTTATACGTGATTGTTTTGAAAAACATTTAACCGATGTGATTAAAATAAATACGGATTTTCAACGCGCCGACCTCTATACAAAAGCTTTTGATAAACCGAGATTTCTATATCTCTTAGAGGTTAATGGAGTGAAAAAAAAAGTGACGTAATCTCAGAAGATGATAATGTGTAGTCCGACACTGTTTTTAATTTTGTTTTTTTAATTTTTTTATTTCTTGTCTTTTAAAATTCAAAAACTGCAAAAAGATTTTTGGTTTTAGAATTTTAGGCGGAGAATAGGTTTAGAAGTTAGTTTTAATTTTAGTTGTTATAATTTCAGTACATAAAAAACGAGGGAGGAGGACAGGCTAGATGATAGAAATGAGATCGTATCTGTGATACCGATTCAATGATTATGGAAAATGATAGTACACAGGAACAAAGAATTGGGGACTTTAAAAGATTTAAATTGAATTAGATACGAAATTTAAAGTATAAGTCTGAGAAGTCTGAGCAATATAACAGGAAAAATGATAATAAACTGGCTACTACTAAGGTAACACAAAGAAAGTAGATCTAGAGGTTGTCAAACCACTACATGATGTGTCGGTAGATTCAACACAATAGATGATTAGACCGCATTGGTGACTTCAATTCAAACTAAGTTGTTCAACTAGCTGTGGGTCATCTTATCACTGGTTAACACAATCAATTATTTCAAATAAGGGATGACGAGCAAATAAATGCCACAATTGTGTGTGGTTGACCACAAAAAGAGCAAAGCACGGAAAAAAATTGAAAAATAAACGCAATCAAGCTAATAACGAATGTTGTTGGTGTGTTATGTGTAAACAGAAAAATATATGCTCAAGAAGATAGGTTGTGTGCCTCTCTGTTGTGCAGTAGCACTGACCTGAGGATAAAAATAACCTAGATATTCTAGAATTCATTGTTGTTTGCCGCCTCTCTGCTGTGCAGTGGCACTGACCTGAGGCTTGGCTTCTCTTTGAAAGCTCTGAGAATAGTTTCTTCTTGTCACAATACCCGTAGACTGCTCGAAAAATCTCCTGAGGAATGTTGATTACCATATAAGCGTGGGATCCACAAATGTTGGTTGAAATAATTAACCCAAATGTATCACCAATCTGTGTCAAAAGTCTGTGTATGGATTTAAGTGGACAAGTATACTGATATCATCATGGCAGCAATTCTTGAAAGTCCAAATCAGTGTGTGCACCTTATAGTACTAGTATGATTCCTAAACTTGCTAATGACTCTCGATGAAAACAAGAATCTAGCATCAAAAGATTTTGGTAACACGTCCTGAATGATTTGATTACCTGTATGATTCCAAAATGAATTGTTCCAGTTGTGGACAAAATAACTTGAAGATGTACTGTTCTAGAAAGAAATCAACGAGATATCAATCTTAAAATTTTCACCTCACACAAAATCACAAAATACGTTTAGTTTTACTTTTGATTTTAATTTTTTTATTTGTTTCAATTTTAGTCAAATTTAGGTCTAATGGTGGACTATGTATTGGAATTTTATCTGGGATTTAAATAACTTAAAAGGGTCACGTCTGAGGTGACCAAACTTGTTTTCAAATGTTAAATGAGTCAGTCTGAGGTGACAACATGTTTTATTGTTAAATGAGTCACGTCTGAGGTGACAAAATGTTTTAATGTTAAAAGGATCACGTCTGAGGTGATCAAAGGCTTCCAAAGTTAAAAATGATCATGTCTAAGATGATCGAATGCTCGTAATGTTTTACCAAGGGTTAAGTGTCAAATGGTCATAAAGTTAAAATCACAAGTATGAGTCAGTCGCACGACTGGATCATGAGTATGGACCCGACCATACGATTTGAACATATGTATGAGTCAATCGCAGACTAAACCACACGTATGGCCCAAACGTGTGATTGGACCATCAACATGGGTCAATCCAGGAGATTGGATCATCAGAATGAACCAATCGCATGAATGAGCGTAACCGATGACTCAGTTGCACGACTGACTTTTAGTCGCACGATTGAAGGTGACCGACTGTGACAATCGCACGACTGATCTTCAGTCGCACATTCCAGTATGTGACTGGGCTCAGTCACATGACTGAAGGAAACCCTAGTATAAAAGGAGGGGGAGTCGGTCGCAGTCATTCATCACTCCCAAATCGCCCCCAAATCGCATGACTCTACCATCACTCTGGCCGATTTTCATTTCATAAATCTAGACCTCCGATTATTCTGTATTGACGATTTCTAGTGCTTATACAGGTATAGTGCGGTGCAATCCACTCAAATGTCCATCGAATCAGGCCCTAAATCGATTAAATTGAATACAAAAAGGAACCAAAACTTAGTTGGCTAAGAAACTAATTAAACTAAGTACAGTGTTAAATTAAAGGTTGTTAGTGGTTATACCAGACATTTGCGAGTCTAATGATCCAAATCACGATGTCTAACACTAAATTTTGCTCAAAATTTGAATTTGAATGGAACAGACAGTCTGTCATGCGAATGGACACCTAATGAACTTCAGTCGCACGACTGAGATGGGCGAATGGATCAATCGCACGACTGCACCATGCATATGAGTTTAGTCGCACGACTAGGGTAAACGCATGGGATTGCATATGACTGATCCCAATCGCATGCTCAGTCGTACGAAAAAGCTCAATCACGTGACTAAATCTCAGTCGCACAGTTAATTCGCACGACAGAACAAAATATTTCAAGTCAAATGAACCAATTTGTTACACATTGACACACACTAAAGTTATTTTGTATTGTGTGACAGATGACGAGTCGTTGGCCCATGAGCACTAAGCTAACATTTGTGCTCATCTAGATCTCACCTCCTGGAATGCTACAAATTTCCTAGCATTATTACTTTTCTACGGAGATCGAGGATCTTCCGTGCCATTTCGACACCTTGCACACCATACCGATCCCTTCAGCAAGCCTTCTGGAAGGCGCGGTTGTCGATTGGACCGCAGAGCCCCACTGTATTAGGAGCTCTATCTTCGGTCATGCCATAGAGATTACAGAGGAGGATCTCAGGACAGTACTAGAGTTTGGAGATGATGTTGACTGCCTAACCCGCTGCACCCACTGACTGTGCGCGGTTGCTTTCTACGAGCCAAGTACTCGGGGGACATCACCGCAGGTGTGCTCAAGAAGAGCGACATGTGCCCCCAATTCAAGCTTGGCACATGTGCTACTTAAGTGCATGGCCTCCAGGAAAGGAGCTTCGATGAGCTATTGGACCAGATTCAAACGCCTACATGGCATTGGTGCTAAACCACCCGTTTAGTTTCTCCCGGATGATCTTCACCTACTTGGTGGAGGCAAAAGGGAAGGAGGGATTCTGTATGTATCCTCACTTCAGGCAGATGATCATTGATTAGAAGCTCCCTCAGCTACCTAAGGAAAGAGGATGCAGTGGTGCTCAAGGTGATGGACGATACCACCTTGGGCCGGATGAAGGTCTACAGGGGGAAGCAGGTGAATCCCCCTGTGAGACGATTGTTTGGGCATCTTGCACGTGAAGAATATGTGGCACCATCATGGAGGAAGTGGCACCATGATGACAGCGACTCTGATACAGAGCAGATTGTACTCCCCACCGATGACTCGAGGATGATGACAGTGGCGTGGTGGAGACACATGCCCCACTCCATCTAGGGCCACAACTACAGATGTTACACCTCCACCACCTACTCATGGGGAAGCTGACATTGATGGTTTCCATCAGGATTTCAAGCCTGATGAGGAGGAGGAGAGTGATGATGTGCCGTTTACCAGAACGGTGGGCAGCAGGGTGGTTGCCACCGAACATGGGATAGAGGCGGTTGGAGGACGCCAAGCTGCGTTTGGAGAGACTACTAAAGATCCAACTTATACCCCAAACCAGCTCAGCATCCCAGGGGGAGCATCCTCCTTGAGGGGTTCAAGGAAGAAGAGGATGGCTCAGCCCCATGGGATGAAGCCGAAAAGACGGAGGTTCACGCTGATTCCACCACCACTGCCACCATATCTACCACCACCACTCACTCACCCACTACCACAACTACCACCACCACTAATACCACCTCACCCACCATCACTACCACAGCCACTCCACCACCTATCTACACTACTTCCACCACCACTAAAGCCTACCCATCACCACCCACACACATACCACCACCCATATTCACCACAGCCACCACCACTACCACCAGCCACCAGCCTAGACCATCATCCTACCAGCCATTCACTACAGGATCCTCCCTACCTTCTGTTGGGGTAGAGGATCAGCTGGCAGCACTGAAAAGGATGGTGCTGAAGCTATAGGCTGCTGACGAGGAAAGAGCTGCACAAATCAGACAACTTGTGGAGCAGAACGCTGCCCAAGCACAGCAGATCGCTCAGCAGGCCCAGCTAATAGAGGATCAGGCTCAGCAGATGGTGTTCAAAGTCAAGAGATTGCCCAACTCCGGAGCATAAAGTTCTATCCACTAAGAACTGAGGAGTTGGAGGATGCCAAAAGATCATCAGCTCAAACTCAAAGGCACAAAGGATGAGCCCTGAAGATACGAGAGGGTGATGATCATAATGATGATGATGAAGAGGATGATGAAGAGGATGAGACCGAAAGAGGAGATGATGAGGATGCAGGAGATAATGAAGAATGTGAGGATGCATCTGCATCGGTGCACACAAGCAAGAGAGAGGCGGACCAAGAAAAATCAAGATTAGGGTGCCTCAACATCAACCCCGACTGTAGAAGAGCATATGATTCTGGACAAACGTAATGATTAGATGTTTATGTAATTTAAATCATGTGTAATTGAATCATGTATTAAACTTGTGTACATAATGTTTATATTTATTTAATGTTTACTGTCTTGATTACTGACTAATGGTTGATGTGTTTATATACTTAAATCAAGCAGATCATTCATCTCAGCAAGATGAGTACGATGTTGCTCCCCTTCAGCAGATCAAGTCTCGACTCACATTGATACTTGATCTGCAAGGGATCGTCAGGAGGTCTATGAGTTACACTCCTGAAGAAGGAGAAATAATTCACGACCTTACTAATGAGCAACTAGCTGAGATGTTCTGATTGAATCCAGATGAGCTTGTGAAGGACGCTCCCTACTGTTGACATGGATAGTGACGATGAGCTTAACGATGTGGATTAGATTGAGATGAAGATGTCATAGCATAACATTATCCAGAGTATGCTGAAAACAAGGGAAATGTAGTCCCCAATCTAGGTGACACTCTTGTCGGTGATACATTTGAAACACTGGATAAGTAGGGGGAGTAGGAGTTCGGAGAAGAAAAGATCAAGCCCAAGCCTTAGACGTTGATGTCAACATCAAAAAGGCTGAATGGGCGGCATGTTTTGCAAAGATCACAAGCCCACCGCAGTCTCCAAACCTATACCTACCCAGAGTTTTACAAGTGAAAAAGCATATGAAGGTGTCAGGAAAGATCATAGCATGGGCATATTTGATGATCTAAATATTTATGCTATCAGAGAGAGAAGGGAATCGGTACTTCAGATTCTCACATGACTGAAGACTCTACCTGGTTTTTGAGCTTAACCAGCTAACCAATTGAAGCTGTTAATGTTGACCCTCAAAAGATGTAAGACTGGTTTTGAAGCAGCTTTGAAGAGAGAGTACCACACCAGGTGTCAACTTCAAACCTCACAAACCAACAAGGTATATCAAGATCTGAAGTTGATGCCATTACTAGAACCCAAAGATTATGCTAAAGTGGAGGTCCTCCACGATAATGTCGAGAATCCTCTAAGGGAAATGCCTCAGACTCACTCCAACTTTAAATGGTGGTACTACGATTGCAAATAGGTGAGGCGATCATATTTTGAACAGAGATGGAAAGATTGAAACAATCAGGGTGTGTTGGACCAAAAGAACCAATGAGCCTGATCAGAGAAACCTCTAAGTCCCACAAGACATCACAACAGCTGAAGAAGACCTGATCAGCTGTTCTACAAAGTCTAAAGAATACAACTGCTGAAGTACGTCTGAAGTACTGAAGACAAAGACTGAGACAACAGCTGAAGATCTAAAGTCTGAAGACTTTAACAAGTACTGAAGACAAAGACTGAAGATCAACAGCTGAAAGACAAAGTCTGATGTTCAAGTACTGAAGACATCAGCTGATGTTAACAGCTGATGACAATAGCTGAAGAGGGCTTCTTCAGTTGTTGTGATGGTTTTTCTTCTTCAGTAGTTTTCTTTTCTTTTCAGTAGTTTGTTTACTTTTCTTTTCAGTACTTGTAAACAACTGAAGAGGTTGTTCTTCAGTTGTTGTAGTGTCAGTAGATTTATGTTTTTCAGTAGTTGTAAATAAGATGTTTAACACTTAGGAACATTTGTAAGAATGTCAGTTGTTGACATCTTCAGTAGTTGTTAAACATCAGTAGTTATCAAACGGTTACATGTCACTTTCAAGTGACATCAGCCTACGTCACTCTTTCCTTTATAAGGAAGGATGACTCACCTGTAATCGTGCCTTTGAGGCCGACAATCTTAATGCAATATCCTTTGTCGGATATTTCTCTCTCTATAACAAAATTCTCTTATCGTTTTATATCAAATGTTCTTGTTTGATTTGTCTAATTCTGAGCTATTCCGCTGCTATATCTGTTCAATCGATTAACCAAGGGCTGAGATTCTAACAAATGGTATCAGAGCTGGTTAATCATTGATCGATCTAACAATTGATCATTGAAACTGTTCAATCGCTCTAAGTTTATTGAATTAGCAAATTCGCAAGGATCTGTTATAGAGATTGAGAGTGTATCGCTTCTGGCTGCTTTATTTGAGGTTCTGTGTGGTTTTGAGCTAAATTTATTGTGATTTTACTTGAGTCTGTCTGATTTTCACAATGACTACTTCTTCGAATGATCCTTTCAATACTGGATCCTCTACCAAGCCTCCGATCTTGGTGAGGAATGAGTATAACATTTGGCAGAGAAGATTGCTCCATCACCTGTCTGTCATAGCTCAGGTTGTTGGACATCTGTGGTACATGGACCTCATAGGCCAATGGTGAATGATCCGGAAACAAACCAGTTGGTTCCAAAGAAGAAGGAGCAATACTCCGATGAGGACAAGAAGTTGTTTGAAATCGATGCAAAAGCCCATGGAATTTTGGCTATGGCTATTCCTAATGAGATTTACTCTGGGCTTCTGCATTGTGAATCTGCTCATGACCTCTGGAATGCCATCAAAGAACAATTTGGTGGTACTGATGAGTTTTAGCAAACAACAGGGAAATCCTCGCCCAACAATATGAGACTTTCTCTCATAGAAAGGGTGAGACTCTGACTCAACAATTTGAGCGGTTTTCATGTTTAATTTCTGAATTGAAAATGGTTAAACATGAATATACCAGGAGTCAGATGAACCATAGATTCTTAAGATCACTGCCTGAGAGATGGAACACATATACCATTGTTCTACGCTCAAATGCTGATGTTGATCGCCTATCTCTCACCCAACTTCATGGGAAACTGCTTACATTTGAGAGAGAGATAGAGCAGAAAAGGAAATTGGTTTCATCTGGCAAGCTCACTGAGGATTTTGTCCAAGGGAACACTGCCCTGATTGGACATCAAGAGTCAGAATATGCGTCATCTGAAAGCCAGTATGATGAGCATATTGATTTCTCTACAAACACTTCTGAGCCTGCCTTTGTGAGTGTTGATAGTCATTCTGTTGGTAGTAATAGTGACAATCTATGTTTCATCATGGATGATCTCAAGGGGATTGCTGATGATGACTTAGAAGAGATGGATATTTTGAGCCAAATGGCCTTGATAAATATCAGATCTCAGAAGTTCTACACAAAGAACTGGAAGGAAATTCCCAGGACTCTCTGGCAAAACCAAAGTTGGTTTTGACAAGAGTAAGTTGAAGTGCCATAAATGCCACAGGCTTGGGCACTTTGCAAGAGAATGTAGATCATCTGGATCTAACTCTCCTGCACCTTTTGTGACTTTCCCTGGCAATAGTCAACAAAACAGAGGGCAACAACCTGTCAATTCTGGTTATCATCATCAACCACAATCTCCTGCATATTTTGTTCCACAGGGGCCAATGCCATATCCATACCCATGCTATTACATGCCACAACCAGGCCAGGTTCAAGCACCCACTGCTCAGCAACCACATGCACTCCCTGAGCCTCAACCATCCCAATCTCATCAACCTAATCAACTTCAACAACACAGCTTCTTCACACCAGGAGTTGTTGACTGGAGCAGTTTACCAGATGATGTGTCTGGTAATGAACAACTGTTCTCAGGTGCTGGTCAACATGGTGGTGAGCATCCTTTTGGAAATCTAGCTCTCATGGCTTTGGAATCCTCTGATGGATCATCTTCAAGTACCTCTTCAACAAAGGTATCACAGGTATCCTCTGAGGCTAAGGCCAATTATGTTCTGAAACTTGCATAGCAGCATTTGCCTCTATTAGAGAAGCAAATGTGGCTTTAATCAATAAAAATGTAGAGCTAGAACAAATAATTTCCAAAAATAAAGCTGAGTTTGAGTCTGTGCTAAAAGAGAAAACTGATGAGATTTACAAATTAAAATGCCAAATTCTGATGATAAGGCTAGGGAGGATGTACTCTTAGAGAAGTACAAAGACCTCAAAGATACTCTTGCTGTCACCGGTAGAGTGTGATCGATGGGTACAATCTTGCAAGGGCTTTGAAATGCTTCTTAGTAAGCAAACCGCTTCCAATGTGAAGTTTGGAATTGGTTATAATCACACTGCTCCTCCTACAGTTTTTGCTTCAAGAGCAGGAGTAGAATCTGATGGAGAAAGTATGACCAATCCACCTCATCATGTGATTCACTACTTGATAAAGCACCATCAGTAGTTGAAGTCAGTAGTAATCCCTCTGTGAACCTATCAGCTGATATTGATGGTTCAACTGCTGACACTCACATTAATGAGTTGATCAACCCAAGTGTTATCCCTAGAAGTACTAAGGGTACTGGAGAGCAGGGGATAACATCTGGAGTTCAAATCCTAATGACTGACAGCACTGAAAAGAAGAAAACTGTCAGTAGGAAGGATTTGAAGCCTACTAAGGAAGTGACAAGAAGGCAAAAAGTGCTTCTAAACTGCTGAAGAGCAAGTCTTCAGTAGTTTCATCTTCTTTAGTTGATGATCAACAGAAGATGAAGAAGAAACCATGTGAAATATGTGGTCTATTCAATCATCTCACAGATGATTGTTGGTACAAAAAGGGATCCAAACTCAAACAAAAGGAGAAAATTAAAGAAAACTTGGCTAAAATGAAAACTGAGTTTGAGTCCAAGTTTGTACCAGCAGCATCAAATCCTGTTACTCCTATGTCCAAATGGAAATCCAAAAAGGAAGGAGTGCAACAGGCAATAGCTGAGGTTGCTCAAAAGAAGATGGTGCAACACAAGAACTCATCATCAAACACAATACCAATGTGTCTGAAGAGCTGAAAGCTCTCTCCCAGAATCAGACACAACTGGTAATGATGGTTCAACATCTGTTGGGGAGAGTTAACCAACTTGATGGCCCTGTGTTGAAACCCCAGAAAAGGAGATCCAAGCCAAAGGATTCCTCTTCTACACCATCTCCTTCACCTCAAGCTATTGTGTCCAATAAACCTGTTAGTTCACCATCTGTTGATGAGACCAGGCCCAAAACCAAAAAGGTTTGGGTCTCCAAAACTAACTGATTGTTTATTTATGCAGGTTTCTTCAACATATCAAAGTAGCATCTGGTATGTAGACAGTGGGGGATCTATGCATATGACTGGGAACAACTCACTTCTTAATGACTACTCTTCAGGAAGGAAGGGATTTGTTTCTTTTGGCAATGATGCAAGAGGTTACATCATCGGGAAGGGCTTTGTTTCCAATGGGGAAATAAAGTTTGATGATGTCAACCATGTGGAAAATCTCAAGTATAACCTCTTGAGTGTCAGTCAATTGTGTGACAAAGGCCATGTTGCCCTTTTCACAAGCCAGAACTGCAGGATTCTGTCATCCAAAGTTCTGAGTTTGATTGACAAGGCATTGGATGCTCACACTCTCCTGAAGGCCAACAGGACAGAAAGAGTGTATGCCTTAGATCTTTCCAAGAAAATTGATCTCAAAGGCCATCCTTGCCTATTTTCCAAGGCCTCTCCTCAAGAATCTAATCTATGGCATAGAAGGATGGGACATGTTAACTTCAAAAACATGAATCAACTGATACACCATAGTTTAGTAAGGGGACTGCCTATGAAGGAGTTCAAGTGTGAAAAAACTGCACTGCTTGTTTGAAAGGAAAACAGCACAAGGTTTCATTTCCATCTATTGAAGAACCAAAGTCCACTGCCTGCTTACAACTTCTTCACATGGATCTCTTTGGTCCTGTGAGAGTGATGAGCATGGCACAAAAGAAATACTGTCTGGTAATTGTGGATGATTACTCCAGATTTGTATGGCTTTCTTTCTACATTCAAAGGATGAAGCTGCACAGAAGATCATAAACTTTGTGTTGTATGTTGAGAAGCAGTATTCCCTCTCAGTCAAGTGTATTAGAAGTGACAATGGAACAGAATTCAGGAACAATACACTTGATGAGTTCTACCTTTCCAAGGGAATAAAGAGACAGTTTAGTATTCCAAGAACTCCTGAACAGAATGGAGTTGTGAAAGAAAGAACAGGACTCTCATTGAAGCTGCAAGGTCTATGTTGGCTGATTCTGGACTGCCATTGACCTTTTGGGCTGAAGCTGTCAACACAGCATGCTATGTGCAGAATAGAGTGCTAATAAATCAGAGGTTGATGAAGACTCCATATGAAGTTCTACATCATTTGGCTCCTCTCATTTCATTCTTTAGAGCATTTGGGTGTCCCTTTTCATTCTCAACACAAAGGATCAGCTCCAGAAATTTGATCCTAAGGTGGATGCAGGGTACTTTGTTGGTTATTCATCAACTTGCAAGGCATACAGAGTCTTCAACTGCAGAACAAAGATGGTTGAAGAGACTCTACATGTCAAGTTCAATGAATCTCCAAAGGACAAGATTCCACAAAGCCCTGTGGAGCTCTTTGATTTGGACATACTGCAATATGTTCCTTATCAATCTCCTGCTGTTGCTCCTGTCAACAGTTCACCACCTGGTGTTACTACTGAAGATGATGATGATAGTAGTAATCACCTCTTCAGGTTTAGTGATCAACTGCCTGAGTCCTCTAACCTGATGCTCCTGTAGCTCCAGCGCACCATCCACAACAAATGCTGATGAGATTTCTGCATCCTCAACTTCATTTGAGTTGCCACCATCTTCATGGTTTCAAGAATCTGCATCAACATCTGCTGCTGCTGAAGATTCTACAAACACTTGCACAGATTTGATTGTTTACCAAGAGCTGAAAAATCACCCAATATCTCAAATCCTTGGTGATATCAATGCTGGTGTCTCAACCAGAAGCCAGTTGTCCAATTTCTGCTTCTATGCTCTCTTCATC
This sequence comes from Flaveria trinervia, assembly GCA_025506515.1. NCBI lineage: Eukaryota > Viridiplantae > Streptophyta > Magnoliopsida > Asterales > Asteraceae > Flaveria > Flaveria trinervia. The sequence continues at coordinate 16,664,619 of CM046453.1, forward strand.
AGTCAGCTAGAGCCGAAGAACTATCATGTTGCTTTGAGAGACAATGGATGGGTTGAAGCCATGCAGCTTGAGCTTCTTCAGTTCAAGAAACAGCAAGTGTGGGAGCTTGTTCCTCTACCCCCAGGTAAGTGTGCAATAGGCACTAAATGGGTGTTTAGGAACAAAACTGATGAAAATGGGCTAATTGTTAAGAACAAGGCCAGACTGGTTGTGCAGGGGTTTGCACAAGAAGAAGGTATTGATTATGATGAAACCTTTGCCCCTGTAGCCAGACTGGAGGCAATTAGATTGTTTTTAGCCTATGCTGCACTCCACAATCTAAAGTTTTTCAAATGGATGTCAAAAGTGCTTTTCTATATGGTACAATAAAAGAAGAAGTTTATGTGTGTCAACCACCAGGCTTTGAGGATAATAAGCACCCAGAATGGGTATATAAGCTTGATAAAGCTCTTTATGGGTTGAAACAAGCACCTAGAGCCTGGTATGAGACCTTATCAAACTTTCTTCTACAGAATAATTTCACTAGAGGCTCCATAGATAAAACTTTATTTATTAAGAAGGTGGATCAGCATAAGCTACTTGTTCAAATTTATGTTGATGATATTATATTTGCATCCTCTGATCCCCAATTGTGTGAGAATTTCCAAACCTTAATGCAACAGAAGTTTGAAATGAGTGCAATGGGAGAATTACAGTTCTTTCTAGGCTTGCAAATCAAAAAAAAAGCTGATGGAATTTTCATTCATCAGTCTAAATACACAAAAGATCTTTTGAATAAGTTTGATTTACAAAACTGTAAACCCTGTTCTACTCCCATGTGCAACACCACACAATTGGATGTTGATCAGAAAGGTAAAGGTGGATGAAACCCTTTACAGATGTATGATTGGTTCCTTGATGTATTTAACAGCTTCTAGACCAGATTTATGTTTGCTACATGTGTTTGTGCTAGATTTCAGGCTGCACCTAAGGAGTCCCATCTGATTGCAGTCAAGAGGATCTTTAGATATCTGCAAGGTACACAATCTCTAGGCTTATGGTATTCCACTGGACATTCTTGCAAATTAGTTGCTTTCTCTGATAGTGACTATGCAGGGTGTAAGTTGACCAGGAAATCAACTTCTGGTGGATGCCAATTCCTAGGCAACTGTTTGATTTCTTGGCAGAGTAAGAAACAAACATCTGTTGCTACATCCACTGCTGAAGCCGAGTACATTGCTGCTGCAAGTTGTACATCCCAAATACTATGGCTTCAGAATCAACTTTTGGATTATGGCATTACAGAGACTAAGACTCCATTATTAATGGATAGTGCTTCAGCTCTTTGCATTGTCAAAAATCCTGTCCAGCACTCTAGGACCAAACATATAGAAATTAGACATCATTTTATAAGAGATTGTTTTGAAAAGGGTCTAATTAATCCTATGTTTGTGCCTAGTGCTGATGAGCTTGCAGACATTTTTACTAAGCCTTTGGATAGTTCAACTTTCCACAACCTGGTGTTAAGGCTTGGTATGCTGCAGCTAGAATAAGTGACAACTACTGATGATCTCAGTAATTACTGATGATCATTGGTAACCATGTCACATATAAGTACTGATGAGTTATTTTACCCTCAGTAGTTTTTATAACTACTGAAGGCTAAATGCTTTAAGTACTGTACTTTATCTGTTCTAAACTACTGATGTAGTTACAACTACTGAAATCAGTAGAAACAGATAAGTACTGATGTCCTATGAAACAACTAAAACAGCAAAAAAGCTGATGAGTAAGTGTTGAGGACAGTATGAAACAGCTGAAAGGCTATGAATTGACGACAACTACTGATGAGTACTCTCTCTTCAGTAGTTCACAAACTGCTGTTTCTTTATAACAACTGAAGCAATACCATGTCTTCAGTAGTTTCACAACTACTGATGACTAACACCAAGTCTTCAGTTGTTTACAACAACTGATGGCAAAACCACGGTCTTCAGTAGTTTCACAACTACTGATGGCTAATACCAAGTCCTCAGTTGTTTCAACATCTGAAGTCCAACTTGTCTTCAGTAGTTTTTAAAACTACTGATGCCTAAATCAGAGACTTCAGTTGTTTCAACGTCTGATTGTAAACACCATGTCTTCAGTTGTTTTATAACTGCTGACCACATCAATACCATCAGTCGTTTCAAACTTCTGAAAGTTAATACCACGTCATCAGTAGATTCAAATACTGATGACTAACACCAAAACCTTCAGTCGTTTCATAACCCGTACCCTATATACCTGATCCCTCTTTCAGAGTTTTTCATTCTTTCACGACCTAAAATTTCAAAAGCTCTGAAAACCTTTCATCTTCATTAATGGCGACCATGCAACTCAAGCCTCGACACAACTGTGTTGCGTACCTCAAAATCGCCCTTCTGGACCAATTTGATACTGCTATAGATCTTATGGTCCAATCCCCACTGAAAAAGCTTTCCTCTTAAATCCAATCATTTATGCCGATTCGCTACGTCAGTTCTGGATGAATGCGACCGTTAATGGAGAATCTATCCATTCATCTATCAACTCGCATAAGGTGGTCATCTCTACTGCTACCATCCGCCAGACATTACTGTTAGATGATGCTGCCTACCCTGTTGGATATCCTAAGCGCAACTTGATCTTTCATTTGGACAACATGGATATCAGGGTGATCTTAGTGCTTCAACAATCCTGAAGAAACATTTTCCAGATGCTGAACGATTAATATTTCATATGGTAAATGTTTGCCTGGCCCCGAAGACTTCCTCTTGGGATCAACTGTCTTCCAGATGGCAACAGGTATTGTTCTCTATCCTTGAACAAGAACCACTAAACTTTTCTGAAATAATTTTTCTTGAACTCAAGGATATGGCCACAAAACCACTTTCTAACCGTTGGATACTATATCCTCGGTTTATAATGGCCATAATAGAGAATCAGCTTTCTGCTGAGGGACTAGTTGGTCTGGGAGTCCCTGCTTTGGCTGTATTGCCGGAGGTATACTCCCGACACAACACTGACCAAATTCTCAAACAGGCTGCCAAGCTGCGCAAACCCACGCAGCTGGAACCCACAGCCTCCACTTCCACATCCAAAGTCCCCTCCAAACCCACAAGAAGAAGCCTAAGAAAGCTACTCAGGGAATTGAGTCCCCTGTGGATGCTCCTGCTGCACCAACGCAGGTTATCTCTGCTGGAAATAACCCCCCAGTAGAGACTATGACTCCACCAGCTGAAGCCGCTCAGGTTGCCTCTCAAAAGGAACCTGAAGCAACCACTCAAAGGGAAGCCACACTGCTGGGATCCTCCTCACTTGAGGGGATTACCATTGAAGAGCACCACCTGTCCCGGGCACACTGCTTCCACACCCTCTCCTGATGCAACCGCCCCTCAAAGCCCTACGATAATTGTTGCAAAGGTGCTGACACAGTTGCATTCCTCACCCCCCACCCAGACACCAATCACTACTGGGATAACCTCAACACCTGAGGGGGAGGATCCAAATGCTTCTGTCAACCCACAGCACAGGGGTTATCATGTTTCATCTTCTAGTGTAGATAAGGAGGTGCAACTTCTGGTGAGGCTGCCACTGTCTCTGCCTCAGCAAATGACCAGGGTGCAGTTGGTAACATCTCTAAGACCTCACCAGTGGCAACAGCTGATGAAGGACATAGTCCTGAGGCTGGAAGTCCCCAGAACCAAGAACAAGGGGCACATGCTATCATTGATCTACACTCAAGGCATGTTCATCCTGACTCTGTCAGGAGGTCAGTGATTCAGTATCAACTGATGATGACCTGAGCTTCTTCTATGATGTAGTTGCTCAAAACACCATTCTCGAGGATGAGGTTAGCAGACTCAAAGAGCTGCTGGCCAAGATGTCTCAGGATGCAAGTCCATCTGCCACCACAATACACCCACAATGGCACCTTCTTCTGAAGGTCCCCTACACACTGAGCCAGTATATACTTCCAAGCCACCAGCCTCTGCTTTCGGCACTGATTCTCAGGAACAGAACCATCCTGATCAATCAGTTGCTACCCTTCAAAAATCCCTACCTCTCATCACTCCCATGATCACAGATATCGTGATCAAAGCCCTTGATGAGAGGCTTCCTACCATAATACAACCCTTGGTGGAGGAGTTGGTGACTAAATCCCTTTCTACTGCTCAACCCTTGCATCCAATGCAACCAAAAAGGGGGAGAGTCAGTTAGTTAAAGGAAAAAGGAAAAGGATGATAGATGGGGAGAAGGCGAAAGAATCTGAGTTTGTAAATGAGAATGAGAAGGAGAGTGTGAAGAGCTGCAGTGAATGAAAGTCAAAAAGACTTTCATGTCACATATCAAAAGAGAAAAGGAGAGTCTGAGAAGGAGAAGGAGATGAAGGATATGGTGAAAGAAGCTGACGCCAACCATAACCGTTCAATGGATAAAATCATTGAGCAGTTGTATAGGCAGGGTTTTGACATCAACAACTAGACTCCGAGATCAGAAGGATGGAAACAGGAGATCAATTCAAGATGGGCTAGCTATGATGCCTTAGAAAGAGAAAGGCTGGAGATAATGATCAGATTTATAGCTAAATACTTGGGAAGATCTCTAATGGAAATAAGGGCCTGGACCAGGGACAACATCTTGGCAATAACCACCAAGATTTGTTCGTCTGAAGAATACTCCAAAGGTTAGTGATTGAGGTATTGAATGAAGCTGGGGTTGGGAATCGAAAAGAACTGACAAAATTTACCAAAGCCTCCCTTACAGCCAAAATGCTAAAACAGTCTGAAAAGCCTCAATCCTCAAAATCACTATCTCCACAACCCACTACAACCCCTTTACCCTCTAAACCAACCATCCCCCACAAAACCAAATCCTTTACCCCCAAAACCCACTGCCAGTGATGTACCTAGCCAAAAGAAAAGAAAGGTACTGAGGCCTGATGAAGATGAAGAGGAGAGAAAGACAGACTGCCACTCTCTGCAGTCATTACTTTGCCTAAGGCTAAACCAATGTCCATCACTCCTGCTTCTCAAATGCATGATGTAATGATAAAGATTGAAGAGGAACAGATGCAAAAACATGATGAGGAAATGCTGAAAAGCATTGACAAAGCATATGCCACATCCTCTTCAATGATCAGCATGAAGAAAGAAGTATTAAGATTGTACACCCTTGCTAATACCTTTCAATACCAAAGGGAAAGTAAGGATATGGCCTGATCCAAGGGTGGCACACGAATTGTCAAGAAAGAAATTCCTTCAAGATACAAGGGCCAAGTGAAGAGAGTTGTCGACGAAGACATCACTGTGGTTCTTGTAGTGTCCCCTTGGGAAATTGTTGAAGAGTTCAAGAAAGCCTATGAAGCCAAACAACCACCTCAAAATGTTAGAGAACAAAATCATAAAGAAGGGATTGGTTTACAAAAGACTTGAAAACTTCAAACAAGAAGAGCTCAACCTGCTCTTAGAAGGGACTCATCCAGATGAGTTTGCTTATAGACAAATAACCACGGTTGAGCTCAAGAATGGAAAACAGGCCAAGTACATATCTGAAGTGTATGGCCGAGAAGGATTATTTGATGGTGTGCCCGAGGTGCTGACAATGGATGAGCAAATCATGTTTTAAGGGCTTACACCAGGGAATCATATAGGCTGATACACGGGAAGTAGATCTCATGGTTGGGGCAACAGCTCGGTGTCCAAGTCCCCAATACAGAGCTCCCAACCATATCATGCCAAACAGATCATCAGAGACTTCTTCCCAGGCCGGTGCTGAAAAAGGGTCACTTCTCATCTGATCGAGAGGATAAAGAGACCAATCTATCTGCCAAAATAAGTGGGACTCGTCAATAACTTAGAGGTTTTGGCTGCATTGGTTCAGGGGGAGTTTGTTGGACCAAAAGAACCAATGAGCCTGATCAGAGAAACCTCTAAGTCCCACAAGACATCACAACAGCTGAAGAAGACCTGATCAGCTGTTCTACAAAGTCTGAAGAATACAACTGCTGAAGTACGTCTGAAGTACTGAAGACAAAGACTGAGACAACAGCTGAAGATCTAAAGTCTGAAGACTTCAACAAGTACTGAAGACAAAGACTGAAGATCAACAGCTGAAAGACAAAGTCTGATGTTCAAGTACTGAAGACATCAGCTGATGTTAACAGCTGATGACAACAGCTGAAGAGGGCTTCTTCAGTTGTTGTGATGGTTTTTCTTCTTCTTAGTTTTCTTTTCTTTTCAGTAGTTTGTTTACTTTTCTTTTCAGTACTTGTAAACAACTGAAGAGGTTGTTCTTCAGTTGTTGTAGTGTCAGTAGATTTATGTTTTTCAGTAGTTGTAAATAAGATGTTTAACACTTAGGAACATTTGTAAGAAGATGTCAGTTGTTGACATCTTCAGTAGTTGTTAAACATCAGTAGTTATCAAACGGTTACATGTCACTTTCAAGTGACATCAGCCTACGTCACTCTTTCCTTTATAAGGAAGGATGACTCACCTGTAATCGTGCCTTTGAGGCCGACAATCTTAATGCAATATTCCTTTTGTCGGATATTTCTCTCTCTATAACAAAATTCTCTTATCGTTTTATATCAAATGTTCTTGTTTGAATTTGTCTAATTCTGAGCTATTCCGCTGTTATATCTGTTCAATCGATTAAACCAAGGGCTGAGATTCTAACAGGTGTGTTTGACCCATGTGCTCACTAACTCTCGGCTAATGACGTTACACCTTACACAAGGCCATTATTCTATGACGCTAAGACATTGTACAAGCCCTCAGTTTCAATGTTATAAGGCTCTGTTTCGTATTTAATACATGCTGGAGCTACAGATAGGAGAAGTACAAGAAGTTTGAAGAACTGATGAAGAATGTTAGACAATAGAGTAAACTAGGTCCAAGGGGAGTTTTGGAGATCATGTGTACCTAGTTTAGGAGTTCCAATGTATAATGTCTTTCATGTCTACATAATGTAATAGAATGGGTACTGAATGAAAATAATGTGTGGTATGCTTATGATATTGAAATATTTCATTACTTTTATGTAATAATGCATGGTTGAACTAACTATATAGGTTTATGGTTTTTTACATAGTTCTTAGTCAAGAATGTTGAGAATTATGTTTAAACTTACTCATGTAAAGTTTGTATGCGAATGGCCCATGCTATGGACCATACGCATGAACAACTTCATGCTAATGAACCAGTCGCACGACTAACTAGGAGACTGGATCATCACCCAATTGTGACATGAGATTGACTCAGTCGTGTGGATGGAACATCGTATGACTCTGTCGCATGACTGAACCATACTAATGGTTCAGTCGCACGAATGAGAAACCCTAACCTATAAATAACACTTAATTCATGGAAAAACAGAACACTTTCAACAATTCGAATCCCTACATATTAAATCGTACCCTAGTAGTCCAGAGACTTTAGAGAACTTGTTCCAAGTTCATAGATCGCACTAAATCATTTTTCAATCGTTCTTAACATTTAGATTCATTCTAAGAACGATTCTACATGCGTTCTCACTCATTGGATCGCCAATCAAATAGGATTCCACACTATTTGAGTTGGTATACAAGTAAATCAGTTAGTACTCCATCCGTACACGGTCCTAACACTTCGCAGTGTTCGACCTCAAGTCATCCTCATACAGGTGATTAATCTCATACACACACTCGATTTAACATAGGGAGTAAAAGCCCCATGATCTATAACATTAACAATCACGATTTGATCTTCAATTTTGGTTTGAATCAAACTAGGGTTTAATCGATTTGGGGCTATCCTGTAATATTGGCTTTTAATAATTAAGGGCCGAGACTAAGCATGGCCACGGCCCTTAGTTCACTGGTAGCCCACAACCATTCTACACCCGAGGTCCCGGGTTCGAACCCGGCAACCTCCACTATATTTTTAAGGCTTTTTAAAAATGATTTTATAAACTTTAGTTATTTGTAAATCACTATTTCTGAAAATTTATTCTTTAAATAACTTTTATGTTTTATAAAACAAAAAATATATTTACTATTATAAAGAAAAGACTTTAAATATTGAATTAAATTATTAAAAATTATTAATGGTTCAAATGTTATGGTTTAAATTATAAGTTTTACAAATAATAATATAAAATTGTATCTACACTTATTATTCCGGTAATTATATCAAACGATTCAAATACTTATTTCTTTATGATAAATTATTAAATTGATGTACTATTTTTATTAAAATGAAAACAAAAGTATTTTCATTACAAAATTTATATATCAAAGCCCCAAACCTTATATCATATTTAAGCGTTAACATTATCACTAAAACTATAAACTTGTAAATCTTTATATACGTTTAGGTACCTTGTGAAGGTTTTTGTTGGAACGTCGATTATTAATCTTATTAATCATCCTTTATATACTTATTGGCCAAGTGAGTATTTCTATACCCCTTTTTCATATTTTCACACTTTGGGGTGAAACATGTTATCTTATAATCGTTGCACTTGTAAAATGTTTGATTCTTATAAACTTATGGCAATTCACTTGTATGTTGTGGTTAGTTGATCTTAGTAATTACCATGTAATGTCGATTATATATACAATCATTAACTATTGCTAGCCTGGCGACGTCATAGATCTATGGGCCTGACAAGCCTACTTGGTTGATCGAAGTACACTTAGCTAATCGTATAAACTTGTAAACGTTGAGACTTGTAAAACTGTCAAGGTTTGATTGTGCATTTTGTCTTACATCTCTAGTTACTTTGCTCTCTAACTTATAACATGAATTGTCATCTTTTATATACTTATGTATTGAAAACTATTAAAATCTCACCAACATTATTGTTGATACTTTATTTTTAACATGTTTCAGGAAATGCTCAAGTTTGATTGCCACCTTTGAAGCTTGTTCACACCTAGAAATGGACCTAGTTAAATAAATGAATAAGCTTGATATATTACTTTTATGCTTGTTAATTTCTTTCTTTGAGACTTATGTTTGTAATGTAACCTTTGGAACTTATGATTATTATATTTGGATTTAATAATAGTGTTATGTGACTGTGGACGATCTTAACTCTCACATCTTGATGTATCCGCCATCAAGGTTGGGGTGTGACAGACATTCTGGTGGTGGTTGATTGATTGAGTAAAGTATGTCAATTTATTGCTCTCTCTCATCTTTTTACTGTGATCATTATTGCACAAATGTATTTATCACATTTATCAATTACATAGGTCTCCTAAGTCGATTGTCACGAATTGTGACAAAGTCTTTGTTAGTTCTTCTTTGGAATGAACTTATGGATTTACAAGGTGTTGGTCCAATTGATCGATAATCAGTGCAATTGATTATCAAAACATTCAAAATCCACTAATCAATCCTCCATAATAACAACACAACAATGATATAGAATAAATGGTTTTCAATACTAAAGAAGAGAAATCAAACAAAAATAGAATCAAAGGCTCAATATGAATTCCATTAACATCCAGCCACCAAATACAAACTTGCAACAATAATATTTTGATTTAGCGTTTTGCCAAGTTTTTCTTTTACAATGATGAAAACGATTAAATTTATAGGCTACCTAGTTTCGTTGCGCTAGTCAGCGAAAATGTCTAGCTCATGACTAGTTTCGGCCGGCAACAAAACATAGATTCGCAGGGTGAAATTGGTCAACTGACTATGAGCAAAACTATAGTTTCGCTTGTAGTTTTGCTAAGCTACAAAAGGCACAAATACAAACATTAAACTAAGTAATCTAACATAAAATCCATTACATAATATAAATACTAACTAAGGTGAGTCCAACATAATCTTGATCTTCATAAGGGGTAGACCATAAATTGACTAATTCTTATCATCCTTAATTAGATGGGCGGACGGAAGTGTTGAATCTTTGTCTTGAGAGTTATCTTCATTGCATGTACTTTACTAAGCCTATTAATTGGCCTTTTCGGTTATCCTTGGCCAAATTTTTATATAATTCTACTTATCAATCGGTCAATAAAGGTACCCATTTTGAAAAATTTTATGGTCAGCCTCCTCCTATGCATATCCCTTATTTACCTAGGGATTGTTCGGTTGATGTTAAAGATCGGGGTCTAACTACTTGAGAGGAAACTATTTGATGTGAATCTAGTAACGAGCAATTCAAAAGAGAAATGTGACAAGTTTTAGGCAACAAAGAAAGTGACCCGCTACAAGGTTTGAGTGCACTAATGACTCATGCAAGAAGAAAGAAGATACAAGAGGCTTTAACAAGTTTTATCAAGTCCACCCATTTGAAGGAATTCCAAGAAGACAAGCCCACATGGATAAATCATCTTATGGTGTTGGCCTGAATTCTTGCTTATTAGACTAAGTGGTGTACGAGGCCCATTTTAAAATCAAGACAAAAGTAATTTTCATTGTTAATCATAATAAGGGATTAATATGGGAAATCCTAAAGTCTTTAATCTTAAAATCAAGACAAATTAATTTTTTTAATAATAAGGGATTAATATAGGAAATCCTAAAGTCTTTAGTCTTTAAGTTGATTGAAAGACTTTAATTTGTATTTACTTTTTGATTGGAAGTCTTTAAACTTGTAATAAGTATGGGGTCTAGTATTCTCCTATAAATAGGAGCTTTTGCAAGCATTGTAAAAACACCATTATCAAATCAATATATTGTGAGGTTTCTTCCTTTCACTTGTAGTTCTCTTGATTGAACTAGTTTGAGTCTTGCAAGACTAATTGTGCTTGTAATTCTCCCTTGGCTTATCAACTTTGTCCCTTCCACTAAGTTGTGGCACCACCACTCAATCGACTTGCTTTTTAGTAAGGAGTTGAGTTTCTTGGAAGATTGTGTTTCTATCTTTATAACTTCGATTGCTTATTTTCTTTGTAATTCAAATATGTTGAATTTTGTATATTCATCATAAATGGGTTCAATAATTAAGAGGTTAGGTTAGGAAAGAGCACTAGATCAATACAAGGACAGTTCTACAAAAATAATCTGAATTTTCCTTGGAAAATTCATATCAGTTGGTATCATAGCCAGCATCCTTGTTTGATCATATCCTTCTTTTCATCTTATTTATTGTTTAATTCCTACAAATAAAGAAGAAGTTTATCTCTTTATCATTTTTCCATCTTTTGTTTTATTTTTCATATTACTTTGGTTACAATTTGAGTTATATCATTCCCTAATTTTCAAGCAAGCTATACTTGTCGTTTAAAATATATATATAGTTGAGAAAAAAAACGAAAACAAAAGGTGAAATATATATATATATATATATATATATATATATATATATATATTATATATATATATATAAATCAAGAAACAACAAGAGTTGGTGATAATTTGAAGTTCTTATTTCTCCGTTTTAAGTTTTGATTTATCTATTTGAAATCCTTAGTTCTATGTTCTTATCTTAAGCCTTCTTCTCCTTTTTATCCGGTCACTTGTTTATGTCCTTCTTCTTTCTCATACACTTTGTATTTCATGCTAAGTGAGTTTATTCAGCACCTTTAATTTTGTAAGGTTTGGATGTTTTCTCACTAGAACTACTTATAGTGGGGAAGTTGAGTGGTAAAATGCAAAGAGTGATACATTAATTAAGAAAGTCATATAAAGAGTGATACACTTGGGGAGCGTAGTGTAGGTTGGGAAACAACTTTGGGGGGAAGGGTGTGAGGTTTAATTTCTTAATTCTTATCATTGTTTACATTTGTTGATTGATAGCAACTATGGAACCACCAAAGGAGACATTTGAACAAAAGGCATGGAGAGAACATTTGTTGTGCGACTTTTAAGCAATAACGGAGACGATGATGGATAGAATGGATCAATTGGAGGTATCAATACAAAGAAGGGGGAATGAAGAGGAATCTGAAACATCAAACAACAATCAAAGATATCAAAATAGAAATGGAGTTGACAACAACCTTGGAAACATTAAACTTAAAATTCCTCCTTTGAAGGTCGAAGTGATCCGGAAGCCTATTTGGAGTGGGAAGCCAAGGTTGAAAACATGTTTGGAATTCACAACTATTCCAAGGACAAAAAGGTAAGGCTTGCCTTAGTTGAATTTTCGGGTTATGCATTAACATGGTGGAACAAGTTGGTTTTGTCTAGAAGAAGAAATCGGGAACGACCTATTGACACATGAGAAGACATGAAGGATATTATGAGGAGGCGTTCTGTTCCACCACACTACTATCATGACTTGTATAATAGAATACAAAGCATAACTCAAGGTTCTAGGTCCGTGGAGGAATATTATCAAGAGTTAGAAATGGTTATGACAAGGGCTAATATTGAAGAATATCCCGAAGCCACGATGGCGAGGAAAAATAATAGTAACAATAATAAGAAGAAGAATCTTGATTCAAAAAAGTCATCAAAAAGTGATAAAAATAATCCATCCACTTCTCATACCTCAAGATTGACATGTTTCATGTGTTTGGGGAAGGGTCATATAGCTTCACAATGCTCTAATTCCAAAACTATGATTATGCTTGATGATGGATCTTATCTAAGTCAAAGTGAAGATGAGGATGATGGCTCCCACAAACCACATGAAACAACTCAAGATGATAATGAGTTAAACCTGATGGAAAGTGGTGACGAAATGAGGCTCTTGTGACCATGAGGGCATTGAACATGCAAGTAAAAGAAGAGACTAATCAACAACGCCATAATATCTTCCATACGTGATGTCTTATCCAAGACAAGGTATGCATGCTAATCATTGATAGAGAAAGTTGTATTAATTGTGCTAGTTCTTATCTTGTATAGAAGTTGGACCTTCCAACTATCAAACACCCTAAACCATATCGTTTACAATGGCTTAATGACCATGGAGAACTCAAGATCGTCAAACAAGTGTTGTTGAAGTTTTTGATTGGAAAATATGAAGACGAAGTTATATGTGATGTGGTGCCCATGACTACTAGCCATGTCATCCTTGGACGTCCTTGGGAGTATGATCGTAAAACAACTCATGATGGTTTTTCAAATAAGTATCAATTTTCCTTAAAGAATAAATCTTTCACCCTTGTACCTATGTCACCACAAAAAGTGTTAAAAGAACAAATAAAAATGAGAGAAAAAAGGCTGAATGAAGAGAGTATTAAAAAGCCAAAAGAGAGTGAAAAAAGCGAGAAAACAAGTGAAAATAATAAGAGAGAAAAACCGAAAGCAAGTGAGAAAAATGTGCTTTCTATGTGAGCATGAGAGATATAGATAGGGCTTTATCATTTAACAAGCTTCTAGTCGTACTTTTGTACCAAGAAGTTTGCTTGTCTGCTAATGACTTACCTCATGATTTGCCTTTGGAAGTTGTTTCTATTTTAAATGACTTTGCAGTACATCTATTTTAAATGACTTTGCAGATGTACTGCCTGAAGAAGTACCTAATGGATTGCCACCAATTCGAGGCATAGAGCACAAAATTGATCTAATTCCAGGTGCTAGTATTCCAAATAGACCAGCCTATAGGGCCAATCCGGAGGAAAAAAAGGAGCTCCAGAAACAAGTTAGTGAGTTATTGGATAAAGGTATTATTCATGAGTCCCATAGTCCATGTGTTGTACCGGTCATTTTCGTTCCGAAAAAAGATGGTACTTGGCACATGTGTATTGATTGTAGTGTTAATAAAATTACCATAAAGTATCAACATCCAATTCCAAGATTGGATGTCAAACTTGATGAGTTAAATGGGACTAAAATATTTTCTAAAATTGACCTTAAATCTGGTTACCACCAAATCTGAATTAACGAAGGTGACGAATGGAAAACTGCTTTCAAAACAAAATTTGGTGTTTATGAATGGTTAGTTATGCCATTTGGCTTAAAAAATGCTACAAGTACTTTTATGAGGCTTATGAACCACGTTTTGAGACCTTTTATTGGAAAGTTTGTTGTGTATTTTGATGACATTTTGATTTATAGTATAAATATGCATGATCATATTGAGCATCGTAGGAATGTTCTCAAAACTTTGTCTGAACAAAAGTGTATGCAAATCTCAAAAAATGCATCTTTCGTGTGGAAAAAGTTGTCTTTCTTGGGTATGTTGTGAGTGCTAATGGTGTACGAGTTGATGATGCAAAAATTGAGTTGGTGAAGATCTTTCCATGGACTTGCAAGTTTCTCCGAGGTAAGATCTTTCCATGGACTTGCAAGTTTCTACCGAAGGGTCATTAATAACTTTTCAACAAAAGCTTCACCTTTAAATGAGTTGGTGAAAAAGAATGTAAAGTTTGAATGGAGAGAAAAACAACAAAATGCCTTTGAACAATTAAAAACACAAATTGACAAATTCTTTAATTTTAGCATTTTCAGATTTTTCTAAGAATTTTGAGATTGAGTGTGATGCTTCAAGAATTGGAGTGGGTGCTGTTTTACTTCAAGAAGGTCGACTAATTGCCTACTTTAGTAAGAAGTTAAATGGAGCCACTTTGAACTATCCAACATATGACAAAGAGTTGTATGATGTCGTGAGAGCTTTGGAAACATGGCAACATTACCTAATGCCTAGAGAATTTGTGATTCACACCGATCATGAATCCCTTAAGTACTTAAAGGGTCAAAGAAATCTGCATAAAAGACATGCTAAATGGATATCATTCATTGAGACATTTTCTTATGTGATACGTTATAAGAAAGGTAAAGAAAACATTGTGGCTGATGCGTTATCCCGAAGGTATACTCTTCTTACTCATTTGGAATCTAAATTCATAGGATTTGACTTCATTAAAGAATTGTATGAATCTGATAATACTTTTGCAAATGTGTTTAAGTTGTGTGAAAATCAGCTTTTAACAAATTCTATCGACATGAGGGGTTTTTATTTAAAGAAAACAGGTTGTGTGTTCTGTCCTGTTCTCTTCGTAAAATTTTAACCCGTGAGGCTCATAGTGGAGGTTTGATGGGTCATTTTGGTTTTTTAAAAACTCTTGAAATCTCGAAAGAACATTTCTTTTGGCCTAACATGAAAAAAGGTGTTGAATGTATTTGTGCTAATTGTCTTGAATGTAAAAAGGCTAAATCAAAATCTCTTCCACATGGTTTGTATACCCCACTCCAAATACCTTATTCCCCTTGGACTGGTATTTCCATGGATTTCATACTTGGTTTAACAAAATCTCAAAGAGGAATGGACTCGATATTTGTTGTTGTTGATAGATTTTTAAAGATGGCACATTTTATTGCTTGTAAAAAAACGGATGATACCAAACATGTTGCCGATTTGTTCTTCAAGAAATTTGTCCATTTGCATGGTATTCCAAAGTCCATTGTTTCTGATCGGTATGTAAAATTTTTGAGTTACTTTTGGAAAACACTTTGGGGAAAACTAGGTACAAAATTTGTTGTTTTCTACCTCAAGTCATCCACAAACGGATGGACAAACTGAAGTAACAAATAGAACTTTGGGAGTTGTGCTAAGGGCAATAATAAAAAAAGAATTTAAAAGGCTGGGAAGAATGTTTACCAATTGCTAAATTTGCTTACAACCGCACTATTCACATGTCAACTAATTTTTCTCCATTTGAAATTGTTTATGGATTTAATCCTTTAACACCTTTGGATTTGTCTCCATTACCTATCAAAGAACAACTGAACTTAAATGGTGCCCAAAAGACTGAATTCATAAAGAAGTTGCATGAACAAATTCGTTTGAACATTGAAAAGAAAACCAAGCAGTATACCAAACAAGCCAACAAGGGGCGCAAAGAAGTTCTTTTTGAGCCTGGTGATTGGGTTTGGGTGCACATGAGAAAGGAAAGATTCCCTTCATCAAAGCGAACAAAATTACATCCTTGTGGTGATGATAATGCTTACAAGCTTGACTTGCTAGGAGATTATGGTGTAAGTGCTACGTTCAATGTTTCTGATTTGTCTCCTTTTGATTTTGACGTAAGTCAATTAGATTCAAGGATGAATCGTTCCAAAGAAAGGGAGGATGATGAGAATCTAGTAACGAGAAATTCAAAAAAGAAATGTGACAAGTTTTTAGGCAACAAAGAAAGTGACCCGCTGTAAGGTTTGAGTAGACCAATGACTCGTATAAGAAGAAAGAATATACAAGAGGCTTTAACAAGTTTTATCAAGTCCACCCATTTGAAGGAATTCCAAGAAGACAAGCCCACATGGATAAATCATCTTATGGTGTTGGGATGAATTCTTGCTTATTGGACTAAGTGGTGTACGAGGCCCATTTTAAAATCTCAAGACAAAAGTAATTTTCATTTGTTAATCATAAAAAGGGATTCATATGGGAAATCCTAAAGTCTTTAGTCTTAAAACTAAGGCAAATTAATTTTCGTTTTTTATCATAATAAGGGATTAATATGGGAAATCCTAAAGTCTTTAGTCTTTAGTTGATTGAAAGACTTCAATTTTGTATTTACTTTTTGATTGGAAATCTTTAAACTTGTAATAAGTATGGGGTCTAGTATTCTCTTATAAATAGGAGCTTTTGCAAGCATTGTAAACACACCATTATCAAATCAATATATTGTGAGGTTTCTTCCTTTCACTTGTGGTTCTCTTGATTGAACTAGTTTGAGTCTTGCAAGACTAATTGTGCTTGTAATTCTCCCTTGTCTTATCAACTTTGTCCCTTCCACTAAGTTGTGGCGCCACCACTCAATCGACTTGCTTTCTAGTAAGGAGTTGAGTTTCTTGGAAGATTGTGTTTCTATCTTTATAACTTTGATTGCTTATTTTCTTTGTAATTCAAAGGTGTTGAATTTTGTATATTCATCATTGTTGGGTTCAAGAATTAAAACGTTGGGTTGGGAAAGAGTACTAGATCAATACAAGGATGGTTCTGCAAAAATAATCTGAATTTTCCTTAGAAAATTCATATCACTATTGTTGTCATCAAAGCTAATCTTTTGAAAGCTCAGCATCGGATAAAGCAATTAGCCAATTTCATAGATCCAAATGACAGTTTGATGTGAGAGAGTGGTTCTACTTCAAGCTTCAATCTTATAGGCAAATGTCTCTTCAATTTTCTTCTCATCAAAAGCTTTCTCCTAATTTTTTCAAACCTTATCTGATTCTTACTAAGGTGGGACAGGTAGCTTATACCTTAAAATTGCCACTAGATGTTCTTATACATCCTACTGTCCATGTGTCGCTGCTTAAAAATATCATTGACCCTTGCATGTTCATGTGCATTCCCCTATGATACATCCTATTCCACATGAAGGTGTTAAATGAACAAGCGAATAAGAAATATAACGTAACACCGAATTATTTTTAAAAGTTATGAAAGAAAGAATAAAAGTGAAGAAAAAAAGAAACACACTTTAACCCAAGTTGAGGGGTTAAATGTGTCAAAAGGACAAAAAACTTCCAAAAGTTGGTGTAAAAGGTGGTATGGCCGCCTATATTGTCACACAATACCTTTTCTTATGGTTAGAGAGAGAAAGTGAAGAAGAATTCGGGTTTTGAAGCTCAAGAAGAAGATGATCGAATTCAAGGTAAGAATTTATGGTTTTGTGGTGTTTTTAACCGGCCTTTGCCTCGGTTGTATGCTTATGTGTGTTTTTGTATTCGGGTGTGTGTTTTTGGTGGTTTCTAGGTGTAGAGCTTCTAGCAAACAGGTTTTGAAGAAGTCATACCCGAGAGCTGCTAAGGTGAGTTTAGAACCCCCTTTTTACATGTATTAAACAAATTTTCTGAGATCTTAGGAGAAATATAAAGTGTAGGCTTTGATTTAGGAGGTTCTCGGGGGATATGTAAGTTGACTTTTTGAGCTCATAAATGATATGACGGGTGATGTATGATTTGTGATTGATGCTTATGCAAGATGATGATGTATGATGATTATGTATGTTATGTATGATATGTTTCCTTATGTACCCTGTTACGTATGATGACGTGACTTTACGTGGTGTGATTATGCTAATGAACGTAAAGTATTATCTTAACAAAGTGGAAGATTTAAGATAATGAAAATGGAACATAATGAATGAATGAAAAGTCTTGCAAGCAAATAAAAGGAGATTCACAACTCATTGATTGTTATTAGCTCAACTGTGTGTTTACAGGGTGCGATCATGGCTAACACTTAAGGGTTCACACACAGTGGGAGTTAGTTTATGTGACTACTCCATACGTGCGATACGTGCGATATGTGTGATATGGGGTCCTTGTCGCTTAACCCTAGATGATATAGCTTTGTGCTTAAGAGGGGGTTAAGTACATGACAAGACCTAGATAGAAGTGAAAAGATAATATATGTACGAAAAGTGCAATAAGTATGAAATGTGCGAAACGTGCGATATGTACGAAACGAACAATGATGAAGATAATAGTTATTAGCTTGATGTACGTATGATGTGTGATCACGTGCGATAGTAAAAAAAATGTTTTGACGAATGAAAGGTAATATAATGTTTTATAAAACTAGAACTCACTCAGCAACGTTGATTTTTATGCATTTTTTCAGTTAGCATGTGAATGTTATTGATGATGGCATGAGGTGACTACTTGGCTTGTTTTGGATGACATCCATTTTATGTTGCGATAATGTTTTTGTATTGTAATGCGAACAAATGATATTTTATAATAAATGATGTATTATTTTGCAAAAGCGATTATTTATATGAAATGAAATGGTTGTTTAAAATGATTATGTTGTAATGTTTTAGTAAAGTTAATGTAAATTATATGTTTTATGTGCGATTATTGATCAGCTGTGAGCGTCCCGGGAAAGGGGCCTTACATATAACAGTGTTCATGATGAATGATAAGTTTAATGGCAAGACAATTTTTTCATAGATGCAACTTGGGAAGATGTTTTTTTATTTCTAGTTGGTTTCCTTCATTTGATCCTTGGTGACAAGGAGATTCTTAGGGGCGGTATTGATATGAGTCTATAGCTATAAGAGTCCTTGACTAAGTCAAAAGTGTCACTTAGAGTTAGTTGAGTTAGTTGTTAATAGCTGATAATATATAGATTCTTGTGGTTAGGTAGGGAGGTATGATAGAATGTAGCTACTTTCCCCTCCTAATTCTTCCATTATAATCTTTTGATCAATCAATTCAAATTAAACTCTTCTTCACTGGTTTCTTGTTATTAATCTCTATGTTGATCATTGTTCAATCATTCTCAACTATACCTATCTTTTAATTCTTAGTAGATTGTACCATCCCCCTTCTATGCAAAAACTAACCTCAAAACTTAGAAACCCTACTAAATATTGTGGCCCCTTAAAGATTTCACTTTAATTGCACCAGAGCCACCGTTGCATAGACGTATTAGTAAGACATATTAGGTCTCAAGAGTCATGATAACCAATAAAAACCAATAAAGGATATGGAGTTCACATTTAATGTAATAGAATTTAAATTACTAACTACTTACATGTATATATAACATATTCACCTAGATTAACAAATTAAGATTGTGATTGACCCATTGTTAACCTAGATTGATAAAGCTAGTATGATTGTGATTAACACATATCGACAATGATTGATATAGATTGAAGTGGATTTTGTTTATGGCGAGTGACCTCAATCACAGATGAAAACTAATATAAACTAAAATATATAAATTTCATTAGTTAGACATCCATCGGTGATCATAGACATACAGACATCTCAAAAGTTGAGGTTTCTTTTTCCTTTTTGGATGTTTCTTGTTGGTAATTGCCAAACTTTTTTGTTTTCATTGTTGGATTTTCTTTTATCTTTAATGATATAAAAAAAAGAAAACTTTTAGGATTCCGTTGGTATTACCGGAGAATATTTTTCAGTGGGTTAAGAGATAATGTTCCAGTAGTTTAATGCTTGTGAGACAATCTTATTTGGAATATAATAAGTTTTACAAGCTTATAACTTTACATGCACGTTTGGAAGACAATAAGTACATTAGGTAATTTGCTATCATCATGTTATCATTTACATTTATTTTTTCTTAAAATCCCTATAGCATGTGAATATGAACACGAATGAAAGATAAGTTAATCATGAAGAAGAAATTTCCGAATCTTTGGAATCAAGGGAGAACATGAACACCAAATGTAAAGAAAGGCGACGAATACCCAACTCATTAGTGACCAGGACCGCGACGACTTGGACCTGAGTATAGCCATTGAGACTATATCGAGACTGGAGGAGGGTGGCGATCCTCTCTCATGGGTCGAAAACCCTCCACCCTAGTCAACATGGAAACAAGCACAAAGAAGAAGACAACAAAACCCGCGTTCAAAGCCATAAGAATGCTATTGGTTTTCATGCTGAATTAATGGCTTAGGCCTTTGATATTTGTTGGTGTCAAGCATGGCTCTCTTTTATATACACAGAGGACTAAAGGATGCTACATGTGATGGCTATGAATTTATGAAAGGTTAAGAATGAGCTTTGAATATATGAACCAAAGTCTATGTTCCAAGTTTTTTAAGTCGTAAAAAGCGGTTAGTAAAACATTTGGTGGAGTTGTTTGTGATAAACATGAGAAACCCGTATGAGAATCAATAGAATTATTCCATAAATATGATATGATAATTTTGACACTCAAAAGGATGATAGTGGTCAAGAATCAACCATAATATTCAAGTCAAAACGCCTATCAGAACACATTGGTAGACTTTAGTGAGATCGTTGCATTAATTTAAATTTGTAATCATTTCTATGTGAAATAATACACTTTTTTACAGTTTAGGTATTAGTTTTATTGATTATATACCTTTATTTGAGCATATTTCGGTCGACACATATAATCAACGATAAATAAAAATCAATATTTAGTACGGTGACAGGATAAAGATATTTATAAATTATTTATGTATTTGTAGAAGTCTTAAACAGGCTATTAAACTACACAAATATTTTGATTTAGGAGTTGTTGGTGAGAATTTGTTGTTTATATTTATTTTATTATAACTAGTTGAGTTTCAGTTCGCGTGTTGCGCGAAATTGTTTTATATTTAGATTGTACAATTTAGCAACGTTTATGTTTTATTAAACAAAATTGACATATGTTGTAGCATAAGTTTATATTGTATCTTTTCCATTCTTGATGTATGCTGCATGTTAATGCTTTATGTATATATATGACTCCTCTTTGAGGAGATCAATCATTCTTATTATTATCAAGTCTTTATGGTATCATAGACCAGCAGATCCCTTCTCCTTCCCTCAAATGTCCACCCCTTCCCCTCCTTCTTCCTCTACCTTTTCCCTGCCTTTTCCATGGCAGCTTCTTCCTCCACCAATGATGGATCACTTCCATTGAACACCATTCTTCACATGTTACCTATCAAACTCACTCCATCTAACTATCTCATTCTATATCTTCAAAATCTCCTTCCCCACATAGATGGTACCGCGGCTGCTCCCCCTCCCATGATCACTCAAGATGACAAACCCGCTCCTAACCCCCTCTACTCTACATGGGTTGCTAGTGATCAACGTGCCATGGTTATTATCAATGCCTCCTTTTCTGAGGAAGCCATGGCCAAGGTCCTCGGCCTTCCCTCTGCCCGTGACATTTGGGTCACTCTAGAAAATGCCTACAGCAACACATCTGTCGAACGCATGCACAATCTTCATGATCAACTTCGCCAATTAACTAAAGGCTCTTCAACCGTCACCGACTTTGGTCGTAAGTTCAAAACCATCTATGATCAACTATCCGTAGTCAGGCATCCAGTCGACGACACCGACAAGGTTCACTGGTTCCTTTGCGGTTTAGGTGCCTCATTCGAAACCTTCTCAACAGCTATTCGTGTCACCAAACCTCCACTGGTGTTCCGTGATCTCATGATACAAGCCAAGAGTCATGAACTTTTCCTTCGTTCCATTCATGGTACTCAAACGCCCACTGTTGTGTTCACTGCTCATAACAATAAAATCTCCACTGCATCTCATGGGCGCGGTGGTCGGTTCCAAAGAAATGCTACCCCAGGTGGGCGCGGTCGTGGTAAGCGCCCTCCCTATTGCCAACTGTGTCGTCGGGATGGACACTTTGCTAATGCGTGTCCAAACCTTGCCAACTTTGTGTCCCGTTCGATTGCTCCCGACAACATTGCAAAGGCCTTCCATGCCCAATGTCACATAACAAATTCGGGACCCGACTGGTTCGTAGACTCGGGTGCTTCCGACCACATGGCTACTTCTACTGAAAATCTCCATGCTTCATGTTGTTACATGTGTACCTTGATTCTGATCTTAATGTAATATGTCTTTATTGTCTTACACATATGTAACAGTTGGGTACTTAATGAAATGCAAATGTTTGGTTGTGTTTATAATGTTTAATATTTCATTAATGAGTTGTTTAACACTTATTGAATTGATTATATAGGTTTGTGGTTGTTTGAACTAATATAAATAATGTAATGATAATGAATACATTCAAACTTAGTAATATGAAGTTATCATGCAAATGGCCCATGCTAATGGACCATACGCATGAACAACTTCATGCGAATGACTCAATCGCATGATTGAACCAGGAGACTGGATCAATCGTATGATTGTAACATGAGATTGACTCAGTCGCACGACTGAACACTCAGTCATGCGAATGGATCAACAACATGGCTCAATCGCACGACTGAACCATGCTAATGGTTCAATCGTCCGAATGAGCAACCCTAACCTATAAATACCATCTAATTCGTGGAAAAATGCAAGCATTGAATACACTTCAACTGCAGACATACCCTAGCCATCCAGAGACCTCTAAGAACCTGTTCCAAGTTCATAGATCGCAGTAGATCGATTCTTAATCGCTCTTAACATTTAGATTCAATACATAATTGTTTCTACGAGTGTTCTCATTGATTGGATTGCCAATCAAATAGGATTCCGCACTATTTGATACGGTATACACGTTAATCAGTTAGTATTTCATTCAATACACGATCCTAACATTTCCGTGCCATATGCCGTTAATAATCGTGTCACTTTTGGAAATGGTAATTCTCTACCCATCTCCCATATTGGTCACACCACTCTACCACACAATATTTCCTTATCAAATATTCTCGTTGTTCCAAATTTACAAAAGAATCTCATGTCCATAAGTAAACTTACTGCTGAAAATAATGTTGATGTTTTGTTCTCTTATCCTTTGTTTGAAATTCAGGACTGAAACACGAGATAGGTCATCGCTCGAGGTTGGTGTGAGGACGGTCTCTACATCCTTCATAACCAACTGCATGCTCTTGTTGCCACCGCCGGTCCATCACCAAAAGCCTCGTTCGAGTTATGGCATTTACGTTTAGCTCATGTTTCTTTTGACACTTTGTCTCATTTAAATAAAATGGGTGGCTTACTTGTTACATCGGTTCTTCCGAAACTGGAAATATGTTCATCTTGTGCATTATCAAAAAATCATAAATTGCCTATTAACTTAAATAACAAACGTGCCTCCAGCCCGTTGGATCTGGTTCATTTTGACTTATGGGGACCCTCCCCGGTAACATCAATTGAGAATTATCGCTATTATGTCATCTTTGTCGATGATTACTCTAGGTTCACTTGGTTCTATCCTTTGAGACGTAAAAATGACTTCTATGATGTTTTGTCAACATTCGTTCAGTTTGTTCAAACTCAATTCTCAACAAAGATTAAAACTTTTCAAAGTGATGGCGGTACGGAATTTTTAAATCAAAATGTTAGCAACTTCTTCGCCTCTAATGGTACATTTCATCGTGTGTCATGCCCATACGTTCCACAACAAAATGGACGAGCCAAACATAAACATCGTCATATCGTTGAAACTGGTCTTGCGATGCTTTTTAATGCTAACGTACCATCCATGTATTTGGTAGATGCTTTTAGCACCGCGGTTTACACTATTAACCGCTTGCCCACCAAAGTCTTAAATTGGCTTTCACCATATGAACTTTTATTCCATTCACAACCAATTTACAACAACTTTCATGTCTTTGGTTATCATGTCTACCCATACACTCGTGCCTATTCCCCTAACAAACTCTCAACTAGAAGTATTGGGTTACCCCTCATGCTCGGTTTGATGAATCTCAGTTCCCTTTCCAAAATGTTCAACCCATACATAGTTCTAACATCTTCCTTTGCATGCCTTCTTAGAACCTCATGTACTGGATTATTCTAATCACAAAAACAAAACACCAAGCCCACTAGTCCCCCAAAGCCCACTTGCAAAATTTACTGTGATCCATTAGTCTCAAGCCCACCTATACCACCCAACTCTTCACTCACTCCTCCTGGCCTATCCCCACTGTTAGGATCTTGTATTTAAACAAAATACAAACTGATTAACGTGTAAACCAAATCAAATAGTGCGGAATCCTATTTGATTGGCGATCCAATCAGTGAGAACGCACGTAGAAATAATAAGGAATTGAATCTAACGTTAAGAATCAATTAGGAATCGATCTGCAGTGTTCTATGAACTTGGAGTATGAACTTCGAGGCTTGTGGACGACTAGGGTACGTCTGGAGTCGAATAGGAATCAATGCTTATGTTTTTCCACGAATTAGGTAGTATTTATAGGTTAGTATTGCTCAATCGGGCGACTGAACCATTAGCATGGTTCATCCGTGCGATTGAGCCATGCGTTTGATCCATTCGCACGGATGAGTGTTCAGTCGTGCGCCTGAGTCAGTCGCATGAAATTGTTCAGGCGTATGGACTATTTAGGCGCATGGACACTTAGTCGCATGGCCATTCGGACGCATGACCACTGTTGGGGCGCATGGTCCAGTCGGACGCATGAGAACTTCACTTCACCAAGTTTGAGTGTATTCAATATTATAACATTATGCATAACACTTCAAACAATCACAAACCTATATAATTACGTCAATATGCGTTAATCAACTCATTAATGAAATTTTAAACATTATAAACACAACCAAACATTCTGTATTTCATTAAGTACCCAATAGTTACATAAGTGTAAGACATATTACATTCAGATCAGGATCTAGGTACATATATGTATCAACAAACTCCCCCTTGGACCTAGATCTATCTAATGTCTTACCTTCTGCATCACCTCTTCATACTTTTTGTACTTTTCCTCTCTTGTGACTCCTGCATGTATCTCGAACACAAAGCAGAGTCTTATGACATTTTGGAATTGGAGGGCTTGTACAATATCTTGCGGGTCATAGAATAGTGGCCACTTGTATAATATGTAGACATCATTATCAGACAATGTGAGCCATATTGGGTCAAACACCCTGATGGTATCCATTTGTACCTCTTTATTTAGAATTATGATCGCCTCCCAGGTTCTCCAATCATAGTACCACCACTTAAAGTGTGGAGTGAAGTCCTGTGGCATTTCCCTGAGAGGGATTCTAGACATTGTTCTTGGGGAACTCCACTTCAGCACTATCTTGGGCTTACCAGTGATGGAGTCAACTTCAGATCGTCTGATATACCTCGTAGGTTGTTGAGGTTTGAAGTTGACCCACCTGGTGTGGTACTCATTCTTTAGGGCAGCCTCAAACCAGCCTGACATCTTCCTTGGGTCAGCATATAATAACTTCAATTTAGCCAGCTGGTTGAGCTCAAAACCAGGTAGAGTCTTTAGATCATGTGGAAATCTAAAGTACTCTATGCCCTTTTCCCTCTTTATTGCATAAACATTTAGATCCTCGAAATGTGCCCACGCAATAGTCCCGCCTGACACCTTATGGTGTTTCTTCACTCTGTAGAGTTTGGTGTAGACATTCTGTTTAGGAGCTGCGCATTGGGCTCGGATTTCTTCGAAACAAGCAGCCCATTCTGCCTTTCTAATATCAATATCGTCATTGAGGCTTGGGCTTTTCCTTCAATCTTCTCAGACTCCTGCTCCATCTGATCCAATACCTCAAATGTATCACTGACTAGGGATTCACCCAGATTGGGGACCATATTTCCCTCGTTGTCAGCGTACTGAGGATAGTGCTCTGTTGTGATGTCTTCTATCTCTATCTCATTAATGTCATTTAGCTCTTATTCACTGGTAGACTCAAAAGTTGGAGCATCCTTAATGATCTCATCTGGGTTCAGCTTGAACATTTCAGCCAGTTGCTCATTTGAAAGATCATGAATTATTTCCCCTTCTTCAGGGTATAACTCACAGATCTCCTGACGATCCCTTGCAGATCAAGAATCATAGTCAATTGAGTCTTGATCTGTTGAAGGGGAGCAACATCAAATTCGTCCCTTTAAAAGTTTGGATCGGCTTATTGTAAACATGTAACACATCAAACATTAGTTAATAATCAAGACAGAAATACATTAATCTTAATATAAACATCAAATACATAAGTTTAATACATGATTCAAGTACAAAAGCTATCAAATACATAATCATCTAATCATTACTTTTATCTTGAATCGCTAAATCATCACTTGGTGTAGCAGAAGAGGAAGCTCGTTGGTCTTGATTTCTCTTTGATCTTCTTTCTTGACCCTGAGCTGAGGCAGATGCAGGTGCATCTCCTCCTTCATCATCATCATCCTTTTACCTGTCCTCTGTCTTTTCTTCCTTATCCCCTTCATCATCATCACTCTCTTCTTCTTCATCCTCATCATCATCCTCACTCTCATCACCATCTCCTTCCTTTATCTTCAGAGGCCCATCTTTAGTTCCTTTGAGCTTGAGCATAATAGACTTTTTAGCATCCTCCAACTCCTCAATCTTCTTTGCTGATATGACTCTATGCTCTTGGAGTTGGGCAATCTCTTCGCTCTAAGCAGCCATTTGTTGTGCTTTCTGCTCAATCAGCTGAGCCTGCTGAAAGATCTGCTAGGACTGTGCAGCTGTGAGATCTGCCAGCTGACGAATCTGCGCAGTCTTCTCGTCATTGGCTGCTAACAGGTGCATCACCATACGGTTCAGCGCTGATAGCTTTTCCTCTACCCCAATGGGAGGTAGAGGTGATCCATATAGGTGAGTGGGATGTGAAAATGGCCCGACTTGGTGGCTAGTGGTAGTAGTGGTGGCAGTGGTGAAGATTGGGTTACGTCTAGATGATAGTGGTGGTGATGTAGGAGTGAATGATATGGTGGTGGATGGGATATATGTAGTGGTGGGTGGTGTGGTGATAGTGGTAGGGGGTGGGGAATGGTAGTGGTTGCTGTGGAGGTGGTCGTGGTGTGGCTGTGGCTGTAGAGGTGGTTATGGTAGTGGCTGAGGTGGTGATGTAGGTGTGTCTGCGCTTCTTTTTCTTCATCCCGTGGGGCTGAGCCATCCTTTTCTTCCTCAATCCTGTCGAGGAGGATGCTCCCCCTAGAACACGGCTGGATGGCTCTGGAGCATAGGTCGGGTCAGCGGCAGTCTCTCCCGATCCACTGGAGCATTCACCAACCGCCCGGAGTCCATGTTCTGTGGGAAAGACTTTGCTTCCCACAGTCCTAGTCAGTGGCTCCTCATCTGACTCCTCATCATCCTCACCAAGTATAAAATCCTGTGTGAACCCAGTCGACTCTGCTATATCTCCAGTGGGGGCAGATACTGGAGGTGTACTATCAGTCGTTGTGCCCCTCGGTGGAATGGGCATGGTATCTCCAGCATCCCGCTGTCATCATCATCAGAGTCATCGGAGGGTAGAGCAATCTGCTCAACATCAGAATCACTATCATCGTGACGCCACTTCCTCCGAGCTAGCACCACCATAGTCCTCACGGGCCAGATGCCGAACGAACGTCTCCTGACAGAGGGTTTCACCTGCTTCCCCCTGTACACCTTCATCCGGCCTAAGGTGGTATCATCCATCACCTCAAGCACTACTGCATCTTCCTTCTCCTTCGGCAGGGAAGGGAGCTTCTGGTCTATAATCATCTACATGAATCGGGGGTACATGCAGAAGCCCTCCTTCCCTTTCCCTCAATGTTCTCCACTAAGTAGGACAAAATCATCCTGGAGAAGCTGAATGGATGGTTCAGCACCAATGCTACATAGGCGTTCTGGATCTGATCTGACAACTCATCAAATCCTCCCTTCCTGGACGCTATGCACTTCAGCAGTACCTGAGCAAGGTACTTGAACTGGGGACACAGGTTGCTCTTATTGAGCACCCCTACATTGATGTCCCCAGAGTACTTAGCTCGAAGAAAACATCCTCTAACAGTAAGGGGGTGTAGTCTAGTAGGACAGTCAGCATCTTCCCCCAACTGCAGCACAATCCTGAGATCTTCCTCTGTGATCTCAATCGCCTCTCCAAAGATAGTACTCCTGATACAGTGAGGCTCAGAAGATCGGTCAACTACTGCACCTTCCCAGAAGGCCTGCTGTATAGAACGATATGGAGTACATGGAGCAGATATAGCATGTGCAATTCTCGATCTCCTTAGAAAGGTGATAATGCCAGAAAAGTCTGAAGCATTTCTGGATGTCAGATCTAGATGAGCACATATGTTGTGCTTCGTACTCATTGTCCATCGACTTGCCATCTGTTACACAATGAAAGTAAACATTAGTATCCATTGGCTAAGAATGTCTTGAATCACTTGGACTTGAAAACCTTCTTTTCTGTCATGCGAATGAGGTTGTGCGACTGAGATCAAGTCGTGCGCATTAGCAGTGCGACTGAACTCCAGTCGTGCGAATTAACCCATACGTACGACTGAGTGTGCTACTAGACTCATGCGTATGTAAACTCATGCGGTTACACCAGTCGTGCGACTGAACTCATACGCATGGTTCAGTCATGCGTTTTAGCTAGTCGCACACATCGGTCGTGCGACTGAGGTTCATCAACCTGTCCATTCGCATGTTGTTCTGACTGTTCAATTCAAATTCAATACCAATTTTGAATTTTAGACTTCGTGCTCTAGTTCATTAGACTCGCAATCCATTAGTTTAACACCTAACTTCTTTAATTTCATATTTTTACGTCGTTTAGTTAGGTTATTTGAACACAATTGTTACGGTTTTTCTAAGGGGTCCGATTGTCCAGATTTTGTAGCAATTTGAGTGATACAACAATGGTTCTGCACCGCAAATTACCTGTAAAGTCAATAGAAATCGTCAGTACACAACAAACAATAGTCTTCAAGGCTCAAATGGTGATCAAACGAAATTTGGGTAGAGTAACGTTAGTCGTGCGAATTAGGGCAATTTTAGGAGTGGTGAGTCTCTGCGACCGATTCACCCTCTATTTATACTTAGCCTAAATTCAATCGTACGACTGGGCTAATACGCACATTTCATTCGGGCAAATGGGCCTCAGTCGTGCGATTGGTTCAGTTGGCCCCCTTCAGTCGTCCGACTGGAGTACAGTCGTGCGACTTACTCATTCGTTTCCTCTTAAACATCCGACTAGGTCATTCGTATGGGTCATTCGGTTAATGGTCCATACTCATGGTCCATTCGTAGGATAGCTCCCATTTGCATGATAAGTCCATACTCATAGTCCATTCGTGTGAATGGGTCATACTCAAGAAATTTTCTGCATTTCTTACCATTTGACATTTAACCTCCTTTTTTATTAAGCTTTAGAATCAACATTATACACATTTGATCGTCTCAGACACGATCCTTTTATCTTTTGAAACCACATGTGGTCATCTCAGACATGACCCTTTTAGGTGAATTAATCCCTTAGTGAATTCCATGATGTAGTCCGACAACAAATAAACTGAAGTGACTAAATAAATAGAAAATTAAACTAAAGTACAAAAATTAAACTTGTTTTTAACTTTTGTGAGAGGTAAATCCTAAGATAGAAGTCTACTCGATTCGTTTCTGGAATAGGTAGCTTCTATTTAGTTTGACCATACCTGGACCAAATCAATTTTGGAATCATACAGGCAAGTCAAATCATTTGGGACTTGTTATCAAAACCATTTGATGCTCACTTCTCAGTTTTCATCCAGAGTCATTAGCAAATTTAGGAAATCATACTGGTACTATTAGATTCCCACATTGATTTGGACTTTCAAGAATTTGTATCCATGATGATTGTCAGTATATTTGTCCTCTTAAATCCATACACAGACTTTTGACACAGATTGGTGATAGTTTAGGGTTATTATTTCAACCAACAGTTGTGGATCTCACGCTTATATGATAATCAACATTCCTCAGGAGCTTTTGAGCGGTCTACGGGCATTTTGGAAGAAGAGACTATTCTTAGAGCTTTCAAAGAAAAGCCAATCCTCAGGTTAGTGCCATCGCACAGTAGAGAGGCGGCAAACAACAATGAATTCTAGAATATCTAGGTTATGCTTATCCTCAGGTCAGTGCCATCGCACAGCAGAAAGGCACACAACCTATCTTCTTGTTAGAGCATCGTTATTTCTTTAGCACATAATGCACACACCAACAACAAAAGTTGTTAGCTTGATAGCATTTGCTTTTTTCGTGCTTTGCTCTATTTATGGTCATCCGCACACATTGTGGGCGTTTACATGCTCGTTACCCCTTATTGGAATATTGTTGATTGTGTTAACCAGTGATAGATGGGAGCCCACAGTTAGTTGAACAACTTAATTTGATCTTGAGATCACCAGTCAGGTCTAATCATCTATTATGTTGAATCTACCGACATATCATCTGTGGTCTAGCAACCTCTAGGTCTACTTTCATTGTGTTACCTTAGTAGATACAGTTTTCTATCATATTTCCTTTATATTGCTCAGACTACACAGACTTAGACTTTGAATTTTGCATCTTTTCTAAATTAAATATTAAAGTCCCTCTTGATTTGTTCTGTGTACTATCATTTTCCAAAGTATTTGAATCGGTATCATAGATACGATCTACCTTCGTCAGCTAGCCTCTCTTCTCCTTCTCTTTTTTTTAATGTTACTGGCTGACCTATTCTCCCCCTAAAATTCTAAAATCATAACCGATTTACATATTTTAGGATTTTAATAGACAGCTAAATAACATGAATTTAATTTAAAACAAAATAGAATAAATAAAGAAAATAAAAAAAGAAAATAGACTAAACTGTATCGGACTACACATGAACATCATCAGGAATAACATCATTTTTCTTTTTAACACCGTTGACCTTTAACTGATATAGAAAACGTGGTTTGTCAAAAGCTTTTGTATAGAGGTCAGCGCGTTGAACATCCGTATTTATTTTTACCACATCGATTAAATTCTTTTCAAAGCAGCCCCGTATAAAATGATATTTTATACCGATGTGTTTGGTCTTAGGATGTTGTACTGGATTTTTAGTTACTGCAATTGCAGCCGAGTTATCAACATAAATAGGAGTAGAAGAGAAATTTAAACCGTAGTCCCGTATTTGTTGTTGAATCCAAATGATTTGAGAACAGCAACTAGCAGCTGCTACATATTCGGCTTCACAGGTTGACAGCGCAACCGAGGTCTGCTTCTTACACTACCAGGTCACTAATCTCCTCCCAAATAATTGACACCCTGCTGATGTAGACTTGTAATTCATCTTGCAGCCCTCGTAATCCGAGTCAATATACACCATGAGCTCAAAGTCATCATCATGAGGATACCACAACCCAAGTGTGGGTGTGCCCTTCAGATAACGAAATATCCGCTTGACCCCGATCAGATGGTTAACCTTTGGCTTAGCCTGATATCTAGAACATAGACATGTAGCATACATGATTTCAGGTCTAGAGGCAGTAAGGTACATGAGAGATCCAATCATTCCTCGGTACATTGTTGCATCTACCAGATCTCCATTTTCATCAGGTGCTATATCATGGTTTGTGGCAAGTGGAGTTCCAGCTGCAGAAGCATTCTCCATATCAAACTGACTGAGAATGTCTCCCACATACTTGGTCTGATGTAGAAAAATCCCTTTGGGTGTCTGATCCACCGTAACCCGAGAAAGAATTTCATTTCCCCCATGGCACTCATCTCAAACTCCGCCTTCATTACTGCTTCAATTCTTTGCATAACTCTTTTTCTTTGAACCGAAGATTATGTCATCGACATAGATCTGTACTAGCAGTAGTGTCCATCCTTTTCTTTGATAAACAGTGTGCAATCAATGACTCCCCTACGAAATCCGTGTTTAACAATGAGTCGAGATTTTCTCATACCAGGCCTTGGAGCTTGATGAAGCCCGTATAAGGCCTTGCCAAGTTTGTAAACTCTGTCTCGATGATAAGGATCTTCAAATCCCTCGGGTTGACTGACATAACTGTCTCTCGAATTTCACCATGAAGGAATGCACTCTTCACATCTATTGATAGACTTTGATCTTCATAGCGATGCATAGGCAAGGAAGATGCGGATGGCTTCCATCCTTGCCACGGGTGCAAACACTTCATTATAATCATCCCTCGACTTGTCGAAATCCCTGAACTACCAGTCGAGCTTTGTTCCTGATAATGACACCTTGGTCATCCTTTTTGCATTTCAAGACCCATTTGGTGCCAATGACCTTAGCCCTTTAGGTCTATCTACCAGTGTCCATACACCTAACTTCTTGAATTGAAGAAGTTCCTCTTGCATGGCACTCACCCATGCCTCATCATTTAGTGCTTCACTAACGTATTTTGGCTCAACCTGCGAGACAAAACACCGATAAGCACCATCGTGAATGTATCCTTTTTCCATTACCGAGGCATAATCAGCTAAGTACAGCTGATTTCTGGTCTGCACTCATGATCTGACATCCCCAATGACATTGTCTAGGGGATGATAGACATTTAGACGTGATCCTGGAGTGGTAGGAACAACTACCTCAGAGCCAAGATTATGAACATTTGGTTCTGCATCTGAGGTAGAAAGAGTTTGAGGTTTCGAAGTCGAAGAGGCATCACTATTAGATGTTTGTGGACTTGCGGGAATTGGAACCTGTCTCTCCTGATTGTTCTAGTCATTCGCTTCAGCTTCATCTTCTGAGGAGGAGTCACTGTCTTCTAGTGCTCCCCCTGAGTGATGAGATGATTCTCCCTGTGAGCTCGATGATGTTGGATCAAGATATGGTGTATTCAAGATATCATACATCATTCGTGTAGCTGAACCGTCATCAGAAGGAGAGATAGGGATGTTGAAGGACTTGAAGAATCCATCATAGTCGAAGAAGTAAGCGGGTCCTTTTCCAGTGGGTGGTGTGGTATATCTCTGAACATCAACATTACACCACACTTCTACTAAACCCGTTGAGTTGTTGTAAACTCTCTTATCGGTATGTTTTATCCTAGGAAGATCCCTTCCTCAGCCTTCTCGCTAAATTTTCCTTCTTGAGTCTTCTTCAAAAGTGTTCACGGTGCGCCAAATGGTTCGAGATACTCCATTGTAGGTTTACGTCGTTGTAGTAACTCGTAACATGTCTTGCCATGGCACTTGACTACCAGAACTCGATTTAATGTATAACATGCATTTGCCACTGCCTCATTCCAGAATTGGATAGGCAGTTTAGAGCCTGCTAGCATTGTATGTGTTGTCTCTATCAAGCTTCTATTCTTCCTCTCAGCAACACCATTCATCTGAGGCGTGTAGGGAGAAGTGAACTGATGCACAATTCCCTTTTCCTTGCAGTAAGCCTCCATCCACTGATTCTTGAATTCAGTCCCGTTGTCTGAGCGTACCTGTCTCACCTTCAGCTTGTAGAGAGATTCCAGTGTGGTTACTAATTCCTTGAATGACTCAAATGTTTCTGACTTGGACTTCAGAAACATTACCCAAGAGAATCTTGAGTAGTCATCAGTAACCACATAACAGTACAAGTCACCTGCAATGCTCTTTGTACTGACTGGACCAAACAGATCCATGTGAAGAAGTTCAAGAGGAATCTTGATAGAATGAACTTTCTTTTCCTTATGAGACTTCTTCGTCTGATTGCCTTTCTTGCATGCTACACAGAAATCCGGAAGTTAGAAATTTTTGACGTTAACACCTCTCACTAGATCCTTCTGAATCAAGTGATTCATCTTCCGTTGATTAATTTGTCCCATTCTCCTATGCCAGGAAATGGAGTCCTTCTCAGTAGCTTTTGATAGGAAGCACTGAACTTCATGAACCGTTGTAGAAGCCGTTGAGAGATCCAAAACATAAAGGTCTTTATATCTTGAAGCTGTCATCAGAACTTGGTCCTCCAGAATCACATAGTGTTTCTTTAGGAAGTAACATTTCTTGTTGTCAAATATGACTTTAAATCCTTGTCACATATTGAGAAACAGAAGTAGTAAGTTTTGAAGTTGTTGAACGTAGTTCACTTTATCAAACTTAACTTTCTTATTTCCAACCTCTCCCTGAGCTGTGATATAACCTCCTTTGTTACCAGCAAATGAAACATGCCCGCCTTTTATTAGTTTGACATTTGATAAAAGAGCCCTGTTTCCTGTCATGTGCCTGGATGCTCCGCTATCTACAATCCATGTGTTGGTTTTAGCACTGTAGCGAACACCCTGCACATACAATTTAAAGCATTAGTGTAGGTAGGAACCCAAGCCTTTACTGGCTTGGGTTTCCCAGAGGTATCACACATCATGAATTCAACCCATTGACCCTTAGAAGGTGAGGGTAGCTCAGTGCCTTCTCATCATCATTATCAGACACAGAAGATGACTTTTCTTTCCATAAGCCAGATTTGTGTAAGGTCTGTTTGTGATAAACAGACGACTGGCTAAGGGGTTGAACTTTGGGTTCACTAGTTCTTCTAGGTGGAGTTAAAGAAATCCTCTTAGAAGACCTAGGTTTTCAGTTCTGAAGTTCAATTTTCTTCCTAGGTGTCTGAAAGTAATGACAAAAAGAAGCAATGTGTCCACACTCTCCACAATTGTAGCATGACCTGCTATCAACTTTATGATTAAACTTTCGTTGTGGAGATGTTTGTGACATCCTGGTGACATCATTTTGTTTGGGTTTTGATCCTACTTCTTTTGATGTATGCTCTTGTTTAACAAACTTAACTGTTTTAACATTCTTAACACCTTTTCCATTTTGGTTAACTGGACTTTGACATGAGACTTCTGAAAGGTTAACATTAACAGTTTTTTTAGGTTCAGATTTGACTTTGTTTAACCCTGACTTTATATTAGCCTTTTCAAATACTTTTTCCAGAGATTAACACAAGGCATTTTACCTTTGCCTTTGAAGTGGCCTCCTTTTGTTTTGTCCAGATTCAATTGAAGACATGAGGAATTTGGATCACTTACGAGACGAGTAGACACCACATGATCCTTGATGGGATTGGTATTTATTGGTTTACACTTAGTGTTCATCAAGGTCTCAGGTGGTGGTGGAACCACTTTATAACCTAAACCCTCCCCATTGTTACGCTCTCTCACTAAGTGTTGGACAATATGAGATGAACTTGTCCAACTGTGCAGTTTTTGCTTTAAAGAGTTGACTTCTACTTCTAAAACTGCTTTTTGTTTCTTAGTGTCTTCTAGGGAGTTAAGATAGTACCTAATGTCATTAGCTTGGTTAAATGCTACTACTTCAGTTCCCTAAGCTGTTTATTCAAAAGGTCTATCTTTTCTTTGTAACTATGCTCATTTTGTTTTAAAACTCTATTTGCCTCAATGCACAATTGCATATCCTTTACTAAGCTGTCATTATGATCTAATAACCTAGCAAATTTCTAATCTATGCTTTCTCTAAATTTATTACAATCAGAACAAGCATGATTTTTGAAAAGTTGATCAGTAGTACTTACTTGAGGAGGTTCTGATGAATTAGTCATCAACGCAGTATCAGATGTCTCTGGTTCTGGTGATTCTGTCTTTGTTGTGGACGTCTCTTCTTCAGGCTTGTAGCTGACCTCTGTTGCAGTCTCTTCACTGTTTGACATCACTATCTCAACTGCTATATCTCTTTCACTCGCAGAATCATCATCTAAGTCATCCACGCTCCCAATATTTGATTCTCCCGGAGAGACAAACCTAAAGCTCCAGTCTTGTCCTTCATCATCATGGGCGGTCAAGGCTTTTGGATCCTTGCTTGATGAAGTAGAACTGCTAGCTTGCTTTTCTTGACGAGTGAAAGACAAGAATGGATTCCCGTTTCCAGTCTTCTTTGGCTTCACACATTCTCTTTTGAAGTGCCCCTTTTCTCCACAGTTGAAGCAGATCACCTTGCTCTTGTCAAAGCCAAACGTAGTGTCCTTAGTAGCAACCAAGTTTTGTCCGGTCTTCTTCACGAACTTCTTTGCCCTCCAGACAGCACTTGCTAAGCCCACATAATATCCATCCTCTCCAGTTCAGTCTCATCAACCTGCTCATAGTCCTTATTTGCCAGATGGCAGTTTCCAGTTTTCCCAGCAACAAGTCCATCATAGGAGTGGACCACTGTTGCCAAGAGATCCATGTGCTTTCGAGCTACTTCTACTATCACGTTTTCGAGATTCTCATCTTCAGTCGTGTAGCATTTGCTTCAGATCCAATATATTGGGTACTAAAAGACCTTGACGTTTCTGATCCTGAAGGAGAGACTTGTGAAAGACCAGATGAGCTTGACACAAAGGCAGTCTGAAGAGGTGCTCCAGATGTCTTAACCTGAGGAGTGGCATTGTACAAAGTTGGATTCTGAGTGTACAAAGACTTCTGAGCTCGATACTTCATCCTTAGTGCTTCATCTCACAGCTTTAGTATGAAATCATTGATGTCCAACTTTGATAGCAATCCATTCTGTCTCAGATTTGAAACAAAAGAAGCCCAACTTTTTGGCAACCCGTCTGCAAAATTTGACACTTTATCTTCCATGGTAGTTGTGACACCATGTGTGTGCAGCTCGCTCATCAAATGGTAGAATCTATCAATAACATCGTCTAAACTCTCATTTCCCATCGATGAAAAGTTGTAAAATTCTTTCTTCAACTCCTTAGCTTTAATGGCCTTCAACGAAGCATTCCCGTCATATCTTTTCCCAGCTCATCCCATAACTTCTTGGCTTGCTTATTCTCTAAGAATTGGTGAAAAATATCCTTAAGGATAGACTGTGTTAGCAATGCATATACTCTCTTTTTAGCATTATATTTAACTTTATGTGCATCAGTCATTCCTCCTAGAGTAAGTTTCACCCCATCGGCTCCCACCGGCATACTGTATCCCGTCTCAATAGCTTCCTACATATTTGGATCCACTCCATTGAGGTAGATCTCAAAACGTTTTTTTCCAGTGGGAAAACTCATCTAATGTTATAAGCTTCGGGGGTTTATTATGATTCCCCACCTCACTCTCCAGTAGCAGTAAGTTCTGAATCCGTGAGTCCTTCCCGGCTGTAAACGCTGACAACTGATCCTCCATCTTGGTTACTTTAAGCCTCTTAAACAATCTGTTAACTGGTGCAAATGGAGCGATGCGAATGGGCTACCCGTGCGAATGAAACTATGCGACTGGTTCAATCGTGCGAGTGAAACTGATGCGTATGAACAATGTGACCGGTAGACTTAGTCGTACGAATGAAGATGCGACTGAGTCCAATCGTACATCTGGGGATGCGAATAAAGTCCAGTCGTGCGATTGGGTCAATCGTGCGACTGAAGCTGCTGTTTTTCGAAAATTTCTAGGTTTAACGTGTTTTGGTCGTAAAAACCCGAATTTTCACCAATCCTAATCGCCTTATGCCATAGAAACCAAAACTTGATGAGCAGGGGACGTCCAAGACAACTTTTGACACAAAAAGATTGCGCTTTTAGTGAAAAACACACCCTTTGTATCAAAATTTATTGAATCACACGTAATCAAGAGCCAAAGCTCTGATACCACTTGTTAGGATCTTGTATTTAAACAAAATACAAACTGATTAACGTGTAAACCAAACCAAATAGTGCGGAATCCTATTTGATTGGCGATCCAATCAGTGAGAACGCACGTAGAAACAATAAGGAATTGAATCTAACGTTAAGAATCGATTAGGAATCGATCTGCAGCGTTCTATGAACTAGGAGTACGAACTTCGAGGCTTCTGGACGACTAGGGTACGTCTGGAGTCGAATAGGAATCAATGTTTACGTTTTTTCCACGAATTAGGTGGTATTTATAGGTTAGTATTGCTCAATCGGGCAACTGAACCATTAGCATGGTTCATTCGTGCGATTGAGCCATGCTTTTGATCCATTCGCACAGCTGAGTGTTCAGTCGTGCGCCTGAGTCAGTCGCATGAAGTTGTTCAGGCGTATGTACTATTTAGGCGCATGGACACTTAGTCGCATGGCCATTCGGACGCATGACCACTATTGGGGCACATGGTCTAGTCGGACGCATGAGAACTTCACTTCACCAAGTTTGAGTGTATTCAATATTATAACATTATGCATAACACTTCAAACAATCACAAACCTATATAATTACGTCAATATGCGTTAATCAACTAATTAATGAAATATTAAACATTATACACACAACCAAACATTCTGTATTTCATTAAGTACCCAATAGTTACATAAGTGTAAGACATATTACATTCAGATCAGGATCTAGGTACATATATGTATCAACACCCACCATTACCCATCTCTCCTGAGCCCGTGACTATCCAGCCTGAGCCCATTAACTCACATGCCCAATCTATGACGTTCACTGCACCTGTAACCACAGAAAATGAATCCATTCAACCTGACTCCACTGCACGTATCAAGACTTCACCTGTGCCGACATCCCCAACTGCCACCACTCAACCACCTACCACCTCCACTCACCCTATGATCACTCATGCAAAAGCAGGTATTTTTAAACCCAAGGTTTGTGTGGATCTTGCCTTTGCGGAGTCTTGCACCCCACATTCAGCCCTTTCCACACAAGTTGAACCAAGGGGTTTCAAGACTGCTGCCAAGATTCCTCATTGGATGGAAGCTATGCAAAAGGAACTTCAAGCTTTAACTGATAATAATACGTGGTTATTGGTGTCTCGCTTGGTTAACCAAAACGTTGTTAGCTCTAAATGGTTGTTTCGCACCAAGTATCGGTCTGATGGGACTATTGATTGATATAAGGCGCATCTTCTGGCCCAAGGATTTAGTCAAATACCCGGTATCGACTACTCCCATACATTTAGCCTGGTAGTTAAAGCCTCAACCATTCGCATTGTACTATCCTTAGCTGTCCTAAACAAGTGGAAATTACATCAACTCGATGTTAACAATGCTTTCCTCCACAGTCACCTGACTGAGACTGTGTACATGGAACAACCACCTGTGTTTATTGATCCTTGTTTTCCTAATCATGTATGCCGTCTCAACAAAGCTCTGTATGGGCTCAAGCAAGCACCAAGTGCGTAATTTCACCGCCTAAGCTTATTCTTGTTACAAAATGGGTTTAGCTGCAGCCGGGCGGACACGTCATTGTTCATTTTTCATCGTCATGATTGTGTCCTATATCTGTTAGTTTATGTGGATGACTGAATTCTTACAGGTAATCATGAAGATCTCATGCAGGTGTTTATCAATAAGCTACACAATGAATTTTCCATCAAAGATCTTGGCAATCTCAATTACTTTCTGGGTCTTGAGGTTCTTTACACGAACAATGGTCTCTTCTTATGTCAGTCCAAATATGCTATGGACATTCTTGATCAAGCCAACATGAAAGACTCAAAACCCATTCCCCTCCTCTCTTAACTAAAGAAGACTTCACGAACAACGGGGAACTGTTTAAGGATCTGACTCTTTATCGGTCACTCGTGGGGGCTCTTCAATACTTGACCATTACCCAACCGGATATTTCCTACGCGGTAAATCAAGTGAGCCAGTATATGCAATGCCCTTCTGTCAAGCACTTTCAACAAGTTAAGCGCATCCTAAGATACGTCAAGGGCACCCACACCTTTGGGCTCACGTTTTCTATGTGTTCTACACCATCTATCCTTGGGTATATTGATGCTGACTAGGCTAGATGTATAGAAACACGTCGCTCAACTTATGGATACTCAATTTTTTTGGGTGGCAACCTTGTTTCCTGGAGTGCGAAGAAGCTTCCAACAGTCTCCCGTCCAAGTTGTGAGTCTGAATATCATGCCATGGCTAATGATGCTGCCGAAATTGTGTGGATTACTCACCTTTTGCGTGAATTACATGCTCTGCCTCCAGGTCGCCCAACTCTTTTATGTGATAATCAAAGTGCATTATTTCTAACTCAAAATCCGGTCTCCCATAAGCAGGCAAAACATATTGCTTTGGACTACCACGTCGTTCGAGAACTCGTATTAACTGGCAAGCTTCACACTAAGTTCATCTCCACCAAGCTTCAGTTGTAGCTATTTTTACCAAGAGTCTATCTCGCCCTCAATTTGAGTTCTTTTGGCACAAAGTTGGCCTCGGTCCACCACCGTTTCGCTTGTGGGGGGGTATTAAATAAAATTGACATATGTTGCAGTATAACGGTTTTATTGTATCTTTTCCATTCTTGATATATGTTGCATGTTAATTCTTTATGTATTATATGACTCCTCTTTGAGGAGATCAATCATTCCCATTATTATCAAGTCTTTAGTCTTGGAAAGAACACCAATATAGAAGTTAACACCTGTGATTAAAACAAAAAATATAGTTAAATAGGGTAGGTTCTTAGATGAGGGTACTGTCAACATCATTGAACATATTTAAACCAAACGTCTACAAAACAATTATACCAAAGAATCCAACGGGTTCTTAGACGACAGCTTCATTGTCATTGAACAGTAACAATGTTCCAACATTCAAAAGGGAACCCAAAATAACATAAATGGAGACACAAATAGAGTAACTTGGGTTATTTTGTTCATCGCAAAACTAAAACAAGATTTAGATCTAAATTTTTCAAAACAAAGCCTTGAAAAACATGTTGACATGTACAAAAATCACAATTTGGATTTCATGAATGATGTGGAATCAATCCAAATTTTTAAAAAGCATTTTAAAAAAAATGATCAAGCTCAAAAGAAAAAGATAACAGAGCTGGAAAATATTATTTCACGACCAAAACATGAACAAACCAACTTTAAGGCACAGATTGATTATCGCTTGAGCAGATTAAAATTAGCACAATATGATTTGGCAATAGCTAAGACATATGCCAATAGAAACAATATTCAAACTGAAAATTTTACAAAATTGCTTACATTTACTAAAACTCCTAAAAGTTGTATCAAACCAATACAGGATTATATTACAATGTTATGGAACCATCACTGATCTACACTCCAATATACACCCCTAAGTGTAGCCTAGATGTAAATGAGAAAGTATCTGTTAAATCAATCTGTACAAAGCTAGTTACTAAAATGTCTGAACAAGTGAAAAAAGAAGAACAAAAGAGGAAGGAAAAGAAAGGTAAGAAAGAAGAGATGAAAGAGAAAAGGTAAGAAATTCAAGGCAAAACAAAAAAGAAAGTGAATCAGGTAGTGAATTTTGTCAAGGAATCCAACATCAGCAGACCAACTACTGAGTCAACCCACTCTATCAAGTCAAACCATCAATCAAAGCATAGTTGCAACAAGAACACAAACAATAGAAATTGTTGTGCATGAACTTCAAACTCTTTAGAAGTTAGATCACATTCATATGTTTAAAATTCTACTTTTGAAGCAATAAAGATCCACAATAAGAAGTTCCCAAGAAAAAAAATTGGCCTTTCCACCCATATTGACTACAAGCTATTCAAGAACATTTATGGAATTGAGGAAAATAAACATATTAGATCTTTAAGAAAGAAGGTGACGCTTGAATATTTCATTGATTATAAGTTGATAAAGAAAGGAAGAAGAGAGGAGATAACTAAAGAAAGAACTACATGAACTCAAGCTAGAGATCAAGATAGCTAGGTAGTAGATGAAGATCATATGCCTGGTATCTGAGAATGATAGTCATTTTACAAAAGATTGTCAATACAATCCCTTAGCTTACTTCCCTAACCATTTCAGATTTTCAAAAAGGTCTATAGCTATTGATCATCCATTGAAAAGAATAAATGGTACTCATAAAATTGTTCAAAAGTCAAACAAGTCAAGTGCTGATTTCAAGAAAATTTTGGCACTTCTTAAGGATCTGTCTAACAAATCAGCAACTGCAAACCTTAAGAATAGGGCTTTTGAGAAATCTTTATCAACTCCAAAAGCTTCAAAAGGTCAATAAATAAAATAATGTCATAGTGTCCAACAATTCCAAAGTCCACAAAAAGGCCTAAAGACTAAAGACATCTACCAAATTTGACAAAACCATAGATGATGTAAAACCTAAAATCAAGCTTTCAGCACTTAAAATTGATGAAACTTTGCTGAGATCTAGAAGACCCAGACTAAACAAGCTTGTTTCCTATTCATCACTAACCAATTCATTCATGTGTAAGAACATCTGCAAACCAAAGATAACTTGTGGATTGTGGATAATGGATGCTCTCGGCACTTGGTAGGTAACAGATCATGCCTCCTGAATCTTGTACCATACGATGGTGGATTTGTTGCCTTTGGAAGTGATACAAGATTATGATACATTACTAGTAAAGGTACAGTCAACAAGGGAAGTAAATTTTGATAAGATGATCTATGTGAAAGAGTTAAATTATAATCTGCTAATGTATCTCAGTTATGTGATAAAAAAACATATCACTCTCTTCACAGAGCATGAATGTATTGTTCTATCTCCTAATTTTGTAATACCAAATGATAAAATATTTTATAAAACTCATAGGAGAGACAATATATACATGCTCAACATGCACAATACAACACCTTTAGAAAATGTATTATGCATTATTTCTAAAGCTTCAATATACAAATCCTCCATTTGGCATAGAAGACTAGTACATGTCAATCTCAAAAAATATGAATAAAGAAGTTTGAAATGGGTTACTAACTTAATTGTCGAAAAAGAAGCATGTGTTGCTCACTATGTTATGTGACAACCCTTAAAAATAAAGTTAGGCAAATTAGTATGTAAATAAAATTCTTTTATATAATGCTCATTGTTTGGTCAACCCTTTATGAACTATATGTATTTATGTGTGTATATATATGTTATACGTATGCATGCTTCCATGCATGCACAACTATTTTACGTATGCATGTATCCGAATACATAATCTTTTGATATATATATATGTGTGTGTGTGTGTGTGTGTGTGTGTGGTATGTATGCATGCGTGCATGCATACATAATTTTTACGTGTACATATAATCAAATACAACTTCTAAATATCAAGTATTACATGATCAAGTATCATATCTTTATGACATCTAACTACAACTCAATTAAACACACCATACAATACAACATCAAAGAAAACTTGGCATCAAAACAACCTAAGCAAAACTTATACATCCAAACCTCAAACCTAAACCTTAGTCTCGGTTCATTAGAGCATTAAGCCATCCAATTAACATCCTAAACACTAGCTAACCTTGCAATAATGACATGGTGACTCACTAGTCTTCTTGCTCGACACCTAGCCACATAGCAATCTAAAGGGCTGACTAACCCAAGCTCTAATGACCACTTCATTCCCTAAGCCTAGAGATAATCATGACAACCCCACTTATATGTGATCCTCGACCGAAATCCACACTACAACCGCATACCACCTTGACCGCCCCATCTTCACACCATCACAACCTCAGCTCTTGTTTGCTAACATCACCCCACATAACCCGTATATCACCACAACCAAACATCATCATCTTTCAAATCAATTGTTGCAAGGTGAACAAGATTTTGAAGCTCAAGACAATCACTCAACTTAGTTCATCGGAGAAAGAAGCTACCATTAGTTATCATCACCCTTTCTTGCTATCAAAATCAAGGTTTCAATCCCTAAATCATAACTAGTTGAGCTTACCAAAATATATATATGTGTTTAGACCAGTGTTGCAAAAATCGGCGCTAGGCGCCGATTAGTCGGCGACTAATCGCCAATCGGAATTTCACCTTGGCGATTTCACATAATCGGAGCCCCTAATCGGTAATTGGTCAAAATTGATCAAAATCGGACCAAATCGGACCTAGGCGGTCTTAATCGGCCAAAAATCGGTGATTCCGGTGACTTTCCAGTAGGGTTCCGGTGGGATTCCCGCGACTTTCAAAAATTCCGGGAAAAACTTAGAAAATCCGGCGAAATATCTATATTTATATATAAAACTGAACTTTTTTATTAAAATTACATTCAAAATGTGTGTATTTATATATAAAACTAAAAATTATATATGAAAAAACCAATCGGATTAATTCCGATTAT
This sequence comes from Flaveria trinervia, assembly GCA_025506515.1. Lineage (NCBI taxonomy): Eukaryota > Viridiplantae > Streptophyta > Magnoliopsida > Asterales > Asteraceae > Flaveria > Flaveria trinervia. The sequence goes on from CM046453.1 coordinate 16,708,668, forward strand.
TCCCGATTAATCCTTAGTCCCTACCTCGCCGCCCGACTAGCGCCTAGCGATTTTTAGAACATTGGTTTAAACAACACTTATAAACAACCCTTATTATTAAACCTACAACTTCACACAATCTTACAAATATGTTAATCTAATTGAAAGATATTAAGGAAGGTTTTTATAAACCTGAACAAAATAAATAAATATTGGTAACCAAAAATTATATAAGAAATTATCAATAAAAGGTTGAAAATTTGTGTGCAAACTTGCTAAATTCGGTTTGGTATGTAATTAACTATGATTGTGGGAAAAAATATTGTATATATGTTTGGAATATTAGGTAATATTATTCTGCAAATTTTGATGCTATTACTATAAGTAAAATAATTTATATAAATTATCTAAGCATTTGAAAAAAAATTCATGCTAGAAGAACTAAACCTGGAAAGTAGTTGAAAGAATTATATGTTGATTCTTAAATTTATAGGACTTGCAAAAAACGTTTTGTGGCCTAATTCAAAGTTATGCATAAGTTATGAATTTTTAAATTTTCGGCTATTTGAAAATCGGGAAAAGTGCTTAAACTATAAGATAAATTATGAAAAATTTACAGAAAGCATAAAAACTAGAATAGAACAGTTTGCATAAAGATTAAAATTTTTGGACATATTCTGATATTTTTACTGAATATTTTTAAAATAATAAAAATCATAAAAATAGACTCTGCTATGATTTAGGAGATAAGAAATTCAGAAACTATAAATATTGTGAAATATATTCTGAAAAAGTTTGATAATTTTTGGAGGCCCGAAGATATTTATGATAATTTGTTCAAATAATATAAAAATTATAGAAAATAAACTATAAATTATTGGAATATGAAATTTTAATATGTTATGCCTAATTTGTGGACCCACTTGTTATAAAATTTTCGTAGAATATGCTTGATATAATTTATGTAATGGATTTTATAAATATTGAGGTACCGAAAATTTTAAAGAAAATATATATTTTCTAAACTATAAGTGTTTTATTTATAAGTTATCCATTGGAGTAAAAGGTAAGACTTACAGCCCCATTTTATTCTTATAAGTTTTTAGGGGAAAAAGCATATTGTTTATGATTGATGCAATTATGTAAGATTTTGAGATATATCGTCATTTATGTCATTTATGTTACAATCATTAATTCGGACGTGGAACCGTTGGATAATATAGGTAGCGGTACTTAGGAAAATATTTCATGCACCAACAGGATGAGTGTTGTGATGCTATATTATCTGATTTTATGAATTATAATATGACAGTTATGAATCATTTGAGTATTATGTAAGGTTTGGTTGTATATGATGCATCAAAAATATTTTGATTGATATTAAACCTATATTCTCACCAACTTTATGTTAATAATTTTGAGTATACTTTTTCAGAAAATCATCATGAGTAACAGCATAATGTTTTCTTTTGATGTATACAACGACTGGGGAGAAATTATGGGAAAAGTTTATGTTAACCTAACTGTAAACATGTATGATCTCAGCCTATCAGTGGACGCGCACTTCCATCGTTACTAAAGATGTAACAGTTAAATAAAATGTTTTGTAATAGGATTATGTTAGATCAAATATTGACTATTTATGATGTGATGTAATCCTAACTATATAATTATAATTATGAAATGAATTATGTTATGTTATGTTTTGTTGTGCTAATACGGTTAGTCATTTAATCAATGAGTTATGAACAAACGACTCACACCCAAAATCATCTCACGCTTCTGCCGGGATGTGACATGTTACTTGTTAAAAAGGAATGCAATATAGAACTTCTCATAAGTACAAACAGTTGAATTCTGTCACAGCTCCTTTACACTTTCTTTACATGGATTTGTTTTTCCAACAAGTGTAAAGAGTTTGGGAAGCATATCATATTGATTGGTAATAATATATGATTTTACAAGATTTGTTTGGGTTTTCTTTTTAGAAACTAAAGATTAAACTGTTGAACTTATAAAATCATATGTTTTAAAAGTTGAAAAAACAAATTGATTAAAAGGTTAAAATTATCTGGTATGATCAAAGAACTGAATTAAAAAACCACACTCTTGATTAGTTTTATGAATCCAAAGGTATTATCATACAATATAGTGCTCCTAAAACTTCTAAAAAATTGAAGTTGTTGAATGAAGAAATAAGACACTTATTGAGGCTGCAAGGACTATGTTGTGTGACTTCAAACTTTCTATAACATTCTAAGTTAAAGTAGTCAGCATACATGGGCTATGTTCAAAACAAGGTGTTGATAGTTAAGACACATGGGAAAACCTCTTATGAATTGTGGCATAAGAGAATACCAATCATAGGGTTCTTAATACCTTTTGGATGTTCATGCACTCTTCTAAATACCAAAGATCACCAATCATAGGGTTCTTAATACCTTTGTAGGATACTTATCACAAGCTAAAGCTTACAAAATATACAACAAAGTTGACCACACCATTAAGGAATCTGAAAATATCATATTTAATGAAAATTCCATAAATAGTGTTGGAAATACCCCAAGTTGAATGTCTGATCTGAGTTGATGCACAAATTCTTTTAACCATTTTCTTGAGAATTTTTAAGGAGACTCACACAACATATTAGTAGACACAAATCACAAGTACTAAAAACTATAGAGTTGATGTACCTCATAGCCACAATCGCATCAGATCCACTACTGATCCTATCAAGCAACAATCAGCAAAAGCATATGTTAGTACCACAAATGATGTAGACCAACCATCACTTACTTATGATGACTCATCAGATGATGGTTCACATGATCATGGTGATAATAGACAATCTCTGTAAAAGGGACAGGTGTGGAAAATGCTAAAAAGGGAATCAGTTCGGCAGTGGATCCAATCACTCCTAATGATACATCTTTCGAACTTTTGGAAACAAATTTCTCTAATTTGGATTTATCTCACCAGATCCAAGTGATCTCAAGACTAAGAATTCACAAAGAGCACCCATTTGAAAATATCATTAGAAGTGCCGATGCCTATGTCAAGATAAGAAGCAAAACAAATAAGGAAAACATTTATTTGTTATCATGCTTCCTTTTTCACTTGGAACCAAGGAAAGTATTTGAAACTTTAAGAGACAACGGCTAGGTAGAAACTATGCACGAGGAGCTTATATAGTTTGAAAGATAGAAGTTTTGAAAACCATATGCACTTCCTAAGGGAAATACTACAATAGAAACCAAATGGGTATTTAGAAACAAGAAGGATAACAGGGGTATTCTTATAAAAAAATAATAAAGCAAGACTTGTTGTACAAAGGTACACACATAAATATGTGATTGATTCAAATAAAGTCTTTGCTTCTATGCCCATGCTTGAAGTAATTAGAATTTTTCTAGCGGTTACTACTTCAAAATACTTTAAATTATTTCAAATGGATGTCAAGAATGCATTTTTCTATGGGGAGATAGATGTAGAAGTTTATGTCTATTAACCTGTTGGGTTTGAAGATCCAATGTATCCAGATTATTTATGTAAACTTGATAAAGCTTGTTATAGGCTTTATCAGTCTCCTAGGAAATTGTATTAGACACCCTCTACCTTTTTTCTGATAAATGGGTACATCATAGATCCATAGACAAAACTCTCTTCATAAGAAAAGTTGATTTGGATATCATTTTGATACAAGTATAGGTGGATGACATCATATTTGCTTTTACAAATAAGGCATTGTGTAAAGACTTTGAGAGTCTCATAAAGTCCAAGTATGAGATGAGTTCAATGAGAGAACTCACTTTCTTCTTAGGATTGCGAGTGAAACAAACACCTGATGGGATCTTAATAAATCAATATTATGTTCAAGACATCTTAGTTAGATTTTAAGCTACTGATACTAAAGTTGCTAAAACCCCTACATTTAGAACATGTGCACTAACTCTTGATCTTAAGAGGAGAGCAGTAAATCAGCAAAATTATAGTCATCATTGGATCTCTCGTTTACCTCATAGCAAGTAGATCAGATATTATGCTTGCTACATGGTTTGTGTTCAAAATTCCAAGCTGCTCTAAAAGTGTCACACATGATATCTACAAAGAGAATTTTGAAGTATCTTAAAGGGGAACCTAATTTGGGATTATGGTACCCTAAAAAATATAAACTTCGGTCTCTATGAATATACAAATAGTGACTATGAAGGATACAACATCAACAAGAAATCCACCTCAAGATATTGTCAATTTCTAAGGGAAGATTAGTTTCATGGCAATTGAAGAATCAAACCTATGTGTCTACATCAACTTCTTAAGCAGAATACATTATTGCCTCTAGTTGTTGGGTGTTATGGATTCAAACTCAACTTAGAAATTATGGAGTAACCTTCATGAACACTCCAATTCACATTAATAACAACAGTGTCATCTCAGTCACCAACAATCTAGTTCAACAATAAAAAAATAAATCACATTAATTTCAAGTATAATTTTATTTGGGGTGCAGAAAAAAATTATAAAATTAGTTAAAGTATATACAAATAAACAATATGCAGATTTTTTCACAAAGGCAATAGATGAAACAAGGTTTAAATATCTTGTTTATGCTAATTGGATGATAAATTTTAAATAGTTTAATGATTTATAAAAATGAAATCTGATAAAAAAAGTTGTGAAAATTTGTTTTCTTGATAACAAAACTAGTATCTGTCAATTATCGCAATTCGCAGATAAGAGTACTTTGGCACATGTCTTATAAAAGTACCGGTAGGATCCATTTCTATCTGCTGATAGGTAGTGGCGCCATTGTTTGTGCCTAAAAAGATTGTGACATCATCATAAAACCGTCGGATTTACAATTATAGTGGTAATAAATTTAAAATAATACTATTATATATTATCCCTAAACTATAAATCAATACTTCTTCTTGTCATTGTCATTATCTAAACTCATCTAAGAGCAAAACCATCAAAAAAATTTGATATATTCAAAGCCTACACAAACTCAAATTCTTTCCAAATGGTCGATTTTAACCTAGAATTCCTACCAAATAAAAATATAGTTGCTTTATTTGAACTCATTGGTGATTCAGTCTATGACCTTGTTCTTAACTTGTTTCACAATAGCAACTATGCTTTTGTTATTTGAGTCAACCTAGTGATTTGTGCACCACACATTAGGCAAATTATGGATTACATGTTATGTTCAAGGAGAACATGAAACCAAAGTCATGACTACGGTAGTGTAAGGACTTAAAATTATCATCTCTTGCGCAAATATTCATTAACATCTACAACTCAATGATTAAAAATGGGGAATGTTCATTCTCCAAAAAAGTGGTGTCACTTTCAAGCATATAAGATATGAGGGACTACTTCCAGTATCCACCTTCTCTAAATCCATGGAATATCATAACTAAAAAAACATTTTTCATATCTTTATTCATTTTTCTCAAGCAAGTCCGATGAATGGAATCAAGTTTTATTAGATTTAGAAGGGGCTATCAGTGGACATGTAAAACACTAAAGTTACAACTTTTTAAACTTCATTTTTCAAAATCTTTGCAAATATATAACTGTTGCTTAAAAGTTTAAGTTTTTAATATACCTAAGATTTATTCAACTAATATTAAATTAATAATTAGGTAATATAAAATTAAAGGAGATAACATGCCCTAGAAACTATAACACCCGGTTATTTTAAAAAGACAAGTAATAAAGAATAAAAGAAAGAAAAACAATAAAGTCCAAGTCGAGGGACTAAAAGTGTCCAAAAGGACAAATCTTTGAAAAGTTGGTGTAAAGGTGGGCATGACCGCCCACCCTCACTTCACATCACCATTTTCTTTCGGTTTTAGAGAGAGAGCAGAACTTCGGGTTTTGAAGAAGAAGAAAAGAAGAAATCAAATTCAAGGTAAGAATTCGTGGTTCTTAAGTGTTTATGATGGGTTTTATCCCGGTTATTTGCTTATGTGCTTATGTGTTTGTGTATGTGCTCGGGTGTGTGTGTTTGGTGATGTTTCTAGGCATTTGAACTCAGTTGCAAAGGGTTAGAAAGGAAGAAACACCCAAGTTGCATCAGGTGAGTTCTAGACCCTGGTTTTTACTTGATTTAAACTATCTTTGGGGCTGAAAATGTATTAAAATGATTTACAATGTTTAGGTATGTATACCCGTATGTATTATGCATGTTGGATGTTAATTCTTGAATGCTTGTAGGTTATTCATGTTTAGAATAGCCATATTAAGCTTAGAACAGATGGGTTTGATGATTGGATTTGAAAACATACTAGAAACATGTTACACAGAAGGTCCATGCGCCTAGATAAGGCTCATGCGCCTGAAAATGCCTTAGAAGGATTTAAGTGTATCCACGTGCCTGAACAGTAGCCCATGCGCCTAAGATTACCTTAGAAATGTATAAGTATAGCCCATGCGCCTGAACAGTGGTCCATGCGCCTAGAAATATTAGTCGGACGACTAAGTGTAGGGCCATGTGCCCCATAGTGGCCATGCGCCCAAGTGGCTAATGCGCCTAAGTGTCCATGCGTCTGAATAACCCATGCACCTAAGTGTTCATATGCCCGAATAGTGCCCATGCGCCTGAATAGTTCATACGCCTAAGTGATAAAATGATTAAGTGTTGGCTAATGCGCCTACATGGTGATGAAACGCCCAAACAGGGCTCATGAGCCCAAATAGTGTCAAAGCGCCCAGACACTTAGAAATTTTTTACAGAATGTTTGGGAGTCTGTGCTTTTAGGGTTTTGACTGAGGTTGACTAGGGCTTATTTATGATGATGTTTCATACATGATTATGATTGTTCCTTATTATTATTGTTCCTTATTATTATTATTGCTATTATTAGTATTACTTATAGTATGTGACTTTACGTGGTATGTTTATTATCGTAACGTAAAGTATATTGTAATAATAAAGAGAAAGAGCAATAAAGAAAAGAAGAGGAATATTAATAAAATGTTAACAAGTCTTGCAAGCTTACAAGAGGTACACGACCATGTTGTCGTTAGCTCAACTGTGCTGCGGGTTAGCTACCCTATTATGCACACAGGGCCAGTCAATTGAGATTGGCAGGACCTCTGCAGCGTGCCCCGGGTGATTAGTTCGGCCTTGCATACAGTAACAAAACCCTTTCGAGGGATACAGATGACCCTTTCGAGGGATACAGATGACCCTTTCAAGGGATACAGATCACCCTTTCGAGGGATATAGATGACCCTTTTAAGGGATATAGATGGCCCATCACCCGTTTTCCATCACGCATAAAGTTGGGGTATTGCTCATTGGTCCATACAGAAAGTGAAAGATAAAGATAAAAGTTTACAGAACATACAAGACATACAGTAAAGAGAACGAACAATATTTGTTCGTATAGTTAATGCGTGCTCGCATATACAGTACAGAGTTGTATCTTACAGAAAATAGTATTTTCATATACAGCATATAGAAAGTATTTTATTACTTTTAAAACTAGAACTCACTCAGCAACGCTGACTTTTATACATGTTTAGTTGGCAGGTAATTATTGCTGAGGATGGCACGAGGGTGAAGCTACTCGGCAGGGAAAGACTGACATCCATTTGTATTTCTTATTGCTGTTGTTTTGTAATGCAATAAAAAGTTTTTTTTTTAATCGATTAACAATAGTGTATTGCTTAACAACAGTATTTTAATAAAATGAATGGTTTTTGTTAAAATGATCCGCTGCTTAAGTTGTAAATCTATAATGTTTTACGGTATTTAATGCTTGAATGACCAACTGTGAGGTTCTTCGGGAACGGGGCCTTACAAGTTGGTATCAGAGCCAAAGTTTAAGAGAATTGGGTTAAATAAACTTTTAAAACCTAACTTAAACTGAAAATGGGACAAATGGATGGATGCCAGCCCGAGTAGCTACGTGCCTCAGGTATGTCTTTTCGTAATGTTAACCGGTATTATGTGCGCATGCTATTTGATTATGTGCTCTTAGTAGATTTAGATACTGATTAATTCAGGATAGGAGATGCTTGGGGTATGAAGAGTAAATTAAGTGGCTAAATAACTACTAGCCACTGTATTAGGGACTTACTATACTTGACATAAACTGAGTGTTACCTTGAATGACCGCGTTAGTGTTTGAATCTTATAGTGTGCTTTTAGAGGATGGCTGGTGGTAGATCTTCAAAAGCCTCTCGTGGTGGAGGTCACGGTGCTGCTCCGCGACCCAAGAGAGGGAGACCCGGAGTCGAGAAAGTGGTTCATGAAGAACCAGAGACCCCTCATCCGGAGGGTGGCGATGAGAGCGCCAATCTGAGAGCCTCAGTAAAGGAGGCTGTGGTGGAAGAGGTTCATCAGGTCATGCAGACCATTCTACCGTCTGTGGTGACCGAAGTGATCAAGGCAGTAAGGGAAGGGGAAAGAAAGGAAAGAAACAGGTCCTCGGGAGGACGGGAACAACCATAGCCGGAAACGGTTCTCTCTGATGATGAGGATGAGGAGGAGGAAGAGCCTGCGCCGGAGGCGACCCGAGGCTGTAACTATGGGGCGTTTATGAGATGCAAGCCCCCTACTTTCGATGGAAATGGCACTGCTGCAGCTGCTCACCAGTGGTGAGGGAATGGAGGTTGTCCTCGATATCAGTGAGTGCCGTGAAGATCAGAAGGTGAAATTCGCTACCCACTCTTTTGTGGACTCAGCTTTGTGCTGGTGGGACAACATTGTCCAAGCCGAGGGTAGCAGAGCCATTGGGAGAATGAGATGGCCTAAACTGAAGAAGTTAGTGATTGAGGAATTCTGTCCTCACTGAGAGATGGACAAGGTAGAAAGAGATTTCCTGCAGCTGGAGGCGGGAACGATGACACACCAGCAGTACACCACAAAATTTAATGAAATGGCGCGGCTGGTGCCCGATCAAGTGACACCACTGTCACGAAAGATTAAAAGATACGTCCACGGGCTGCCGGCGGATATCCGTAGGCATATGATCGCCGCCCGGCCTAGCACTTTTAGGTTGACGGTTGATTTGGATGGTAGATTATATGATGAGCACGAGGTGGTGGTGGCTGAGGTGAAGAAGATGAGTGGGGATGGAAGGAACAGGAATGGCAAGAGATTTGGACGTGGTGGTTTTACTTCAAACAATAAGAAGGTGAAGGTGAACGACCGTGGAGTGTCATCAAGATTAGGGCTGAGGAGGTGTGACAAATGTGGAAGGGGGCATACTGGTGAGTGTAGGATGGGGATGAACGTATGCTTCAGGTGTGGCCAGCCTGGCCACATCACTAGAGACGCCGAGGGCGGAAAGCTCGGGAGTGGGAAATAAGAAGCCGGAGGAAGAGGGCAGAGAGCAAGTGCTAGAGCTTACACTATGACCCAGGAGGAAGCCAGAGCTGATCCCGATGTTATGTCAGGTATGTTTCTAGTAAACCAAACTTGTGCCTCTGTATTGTTTGATTCGGTGCTAGCAGGAGTTTTATTTCCACTACTTTCTGCGCTAAGTTGCTTGTTAGTAGTAGAAAGGTCAGTACACCATTAGATGTAGAAACTGCTATTGGTAAGTCCACTAGAATTACTGATGTGATAGAGGACTGTGCCATAGAACTAGAAGGTCATAGGTTTGCTGCTAGGTTACACGTGATACCCCTAGGTGGATTTGATGTAGTACTAGGGATGGACTGGTTAGCAACCTATGAAGCAAACATCGTGTGTCGCAAGAAGATGATTCGATTAGTTGTGCCCGATAAGAGTTTGGTTACGATTCTTGGAGATCGCGTTACTACGATCCCAAAGATGATTTCGATGGCGGTGGCAGGGAAGTGCATAAGACGTGGATGTAGTGCCTACTTGGCCTACGTAAAAGATGTGGATGCGTCGGTACCGCAACTATCCGAAGTACCAGTGGTGTGTGACTTTCCGGACGTATTCCCAGAAGACTTACCGGCGTGCCACCGGATCGCGAGATTGAGTTCCAATTGATTTGATACCCGGTGCTCAACCCGTTGCCAAAGCATCGTATCAGTTAGCTCCGACAAAAATGAAAGAACTGATGGAGCAGTTGCAAGGGCTGCTCGATATGGGGTTCATTAGACCGAGTATCTCTCCCTGGGGTGCTCCGGTCCTGTTTGTGAAGAAGAAAGACGGTAGTATGAGGATGTGCATTGACTACCGAGAGCTGAACAAGTTGACGGTGAAGAACCGATACCCCTTATCGAGAATAGATAATCTGTTTGACCAGCTCCAAGGTGCCAGTTGGTTTTCAAGGATAGATCTTCAATCTGGTTACCATCAGCTGAAGGTGAAGGAGCAGGATATCCCTAAAACAGCTTTTCGCACACGCTACGGTCACTATGAATTCCTTGTCATGTCATTTGGTCTGACCAATGCGCCAGCTGCTTTTATGGACTTAATGAATAGAGTGTGTCAGCCGATGTTGGATAGATCAGTGATTGTGTTCATTGATGATATCTGATCTACTCAAAGAGCAAAGAAGAGCATGCTGGACACATTCGGGAGGTGTTAGAGACCTTAAGAAGGGAGAAGTTGTATGCCAAATTCTCCAAGTGCGCGTTCTGGTTACGCGAAGTTCAATTCTTAGGTCATGTGGTAAATCCCGAGGGGATTATGGTAGAACCTGCTAAGGTGGAGGCTGTAATGCAATGGAAATCTCCAACGACGCCATTCGAGATTCGTAGTTTCTTGGGGTTAGCGGGATATTATCGAAGGTTCATTCAGGACTTCTCCAAGATAGCCTCCCCGTAGACTAAGCTGACCCATAAGGATGTAAAGCTCGTGTGGGGTGAAGAGCAAGAAAGGGCTTTTGAGGAGTTGAAGACCAGACTGACCCAAGCCCCTGTCTTGTCATTACCTTAAGGAAGTGAGGATTTGGTGGTATATTCAGATGCTTCTTACTCGGGGTTAGGGTGTGTGTTAATGTAGAGAGGGAAGGTTATAGCCTATGCATCCCGATAGTTGAAAGTTCATGAGGTCAATTATCCCACTCATAACTTGGAGCTAGCAGTCGTGGCCTTTGCATTAAAGATTTGGAGGCACTATCTGTACGGGACGAAGTGCACCATTTTCACTGACCATAAGAGCTTGAAGTACTTCTTCGAGCAGAAGGATCTGAACATGAGGCGGAGACGATGGTTGGAGCTTATAAAGGATTATGATTGCGAGATCCATTACCATCTGGGAAAAGCCAACGTGGTGGCTGATGCCTTAGCCGAAAGGAGAGGCCCGAGCCAATTCGGGTGAAAGCATATCAACTGATCATGACCTCTGATGTAATGAAGCAAGTCAAAGAGTTTCAACATAAGGCACTGAAGGAAGATCATCTTAACTCGGAAAGGATGAGAGGTCTGGTTGGGGAATTGGGTGAAAACACACTCGGTGTTAAAACTCAATTTGGACGAGTGTGGATTCCTCGTTTCGGAGATCTACGTATGAGGATTTTGGATGAAGCTCACAAGGCTCGATACTCCATTCATTCTGGTGCCACAAAAATGTATCAAGATATGAAGAAAGATTATTGGTGGTCGGGTATGAAGCGTGACGTGGTGGAGTATGTGAGTAAGTGCCTTACTTGTTTGCAAGTGAAGGCCAAACATCAGAAGCCATATGGGAAGATCCAACCTTTAGATATACCGGAATGGAAGTGGGAGCACATCACCATGGATTTCATAACGAAGTTGCCACGTACTCCGAAAGGGTACGATGCCATATGGGTGATCGTCAACCGTCTGATGAAAAGTGCTCACTTCCTACCGATCTGCGAGACATATTCATCCAAGAGGTTGGCTGACCTATTCATCAAGGAGATTGTAACTTGTCATGGTGTGCTGGTGTCCATTGTGTCTGATCGTGACACCCGGTTTACGTCTAAATTTTGGAAGAAATTCCACGACGCTGTGGGGACGAGGTTACATATTAGCACGGCATATCATCCCCAAACTGATGGTCAGTTAGAAAGGACCATTTAGACACTAGAGGACATGCTCCGGGCATGTGTGATTGATTTTGGGGGAAGTTGGGATGACCACTTACCGTTAGCTGAATTCTTGTACAACAACAGTTATCATGCCAGTATTGGCATGCCACCACTCGAGATGCTATATGGTAGAAGATGTAGGACGCCCGTATGTTAGGGAGACATTAGACAGAAAGAATTTGGAGGCGTAGAGGTAATTGAGGCTATGATTGAGAAGCTTGAGAAGATTAAAGCCTTCATGAAGGCAACTAAAGATAGGCAGAAGTCGTATGCCGATAGACAACGCAGGCCGATCGAGTTCCAGGTGGGTGACCGTGTTATGTTGAAGGTCTCACCTTAGAAGGGTATTATCTGATTCAGGAAGTGGGGCAAGTTGAGCCCAAGATATATAGGCCCTTTCCGAATCATTGCTCGAGTAGGAGAGGTGGCCTATAGGTTGGAGTTACCAAATGAGTTAATTGGGATTCACCCGACATTCCATGTATCTCATCTGAGAAAGTCTTAGTTGATGAAGACATGATTGTTCCACTGGAGGATACCGAAGTAGACGAAAGGCTCAATTATGTGGAGCAACCAGTGGCAATCATTGATCATAAAGAGAAGAGGCTGAGAAATAAAGTGGTTCCTCTTGTGCGTGTATAGTGGAAGCACAGGAAGGGATCCGAGTCTACATGGGAGACTAAGGAGGAGATGAGGTAGCATTATCGTCATCTATTCGAGAAATAACAGGTTTCGGGGACAAAACCTATATAAGGGGGGTGGACTTGTAACACCCAGTTATTTTAAAAAGACAAGAAATGAAGAACAAAAGAAAGAAAAGCAATAAAGTCCAAGTGGAGGGACTAAAAGTGTCCAAAAGGACAAATCTTTGAAAAGTTGGTGTAAAGGTGGGCATGGCCGCCCACCCTCACTTCACATCACCATTTTCTTTCGGTTTTAGAGAAAGAGAGCAGAACTTTGGGTTTTGAAGAAGAAGAAAAGAAGAAATCGAATTCAAGGTAAGAATTCGTGGTTCTTAAGTGTTTATGATGGGTTTTATCCCGGTTATTTGCTTATGTGCTTATGTGTTTGTGTATGTGCTCGGGTGTGTATGTTTGGTGATGTTTCTAGGCATTTGAACTCAGCTACAAAGGGTTAGAAAGGAAGAAACATCCAAGTTGCATCAGGTGAGTTCTAGACCCCAGTTTTTACTTGATTTAAACTATCTTTGGGGCTGAAAATGTATTAAAATGATTTTACAATGTTTAGGTATGTATACCCGTATGTATTATGCATGTTGGATGTTAATTCTTGAATGCTTGTAGGTTATTCATGTTTAGAATAGCCATATTAAGCTTAGAACATATGGGTTTGATGATTGGGTTTGAAAACATACTAGAAACATGTTACACAGAAGGTCCATGCACCTAGATAAGGCTCATGCGCCTGAAAATGCCTTAGAAGGATTTAAGTGTATCCATGCGCCTAAACAGTAGCCCATGCGCCTAAGATTACCTTAGAAATGTTTAAGTATAGCCCATGCGCCTGAACAGTGGTCCATGCGCCTAGAAATATTAGTCGGACGACTAAGTGTAGGGCCATGCGCCCCAATAGTGCCCATGCGCCTAAGTGGCTCATGCGCCTAAGTGTCCATGCGTCCGAATAACCCATGCGCCTAAGTGTTCATACGCCCGAATAGTGGCCATGCGCATGAATAGTTCATGCGCCTAAGTGATAAAATGATTAAGTGTTGGCTGATGCGCCTACATAGTGATGAAACGCCCAAACAGGGCTCATGCGCCCAAATAGTGTCAAAGCGCCCAGACACTTTCGAGGGATACAGATCACCCTTTCGAGGGATATAGATGACCCTTTTAAGGGATATAGATGGCCCATCACCCGTTTTCCATCACACATAAAGTTGGGGTATTGCTCATTGGTCCATACAGAAAGTGAAAGATAAAGATAAAAGTTTACAGAACATACAAGGCATACAGTAAAGAGAACGAACAATATCTGTTCATATAGTTAATGCGTGCTCGCATATACAGTACAGAGTTGTATTTTACAGAAAATAGTATTTTCATATACAGCATATAGAAAGTATTTTATTACTTTTAAAACTAGAACTCACTCAGCAACGCTGACTTTTATACATTTTTAGTTGGCAGGTAATTATTGCTGAGGATGGCACGAGGGTGAAGCTACTCGACAGGGAAAGACTGACATCCATTCGTATTTCTTATTGCTGTTGTTTTGTAATGCAATTAAAAAGTTCTTTTGTAATCGATTAAACAATAGTGTATTGCTTAACAACAGTCATTTAATAAAATGAATAGTTTTTGTTAAAATGATTCCGCTGCTTAAGTTGTAAATCTATAATGTTTTACGGTATTTAATGCTTGAATGACCAACTGTGAGGTTCTTCGGGAACGGGGCCTTACAGAAACTTTAAACAAAATAATTCTTTTAAAGTTCAAGGCTACTTGTAAATCATTTTCCGGGAAGGTCACTCCTTTATTTGTTCACATGCTTGAGGTCACTAAGCCTAAGGGTGGTAGTGTGCCTTCACCCTTCATTGCTGATCCCACACCATGCACATCAAAGGCAAAAGTGTTCAAAAAAATATGAACTCCTGCATCATCTATTGAGAAGATGCAAGCCCTCAAATCACCTCCACTAAAGAAGGTAAGGTTCAAAACTCGGGTCCTAGCTAAGCAAAGGTGTCAATCACACCTAAACAAACCTCAAAGGTTTCTATTCCTTCTTCTGAGTGGACCCATATCATCCTTACTAGCACTTAATTAAATTCCCAACACTCTAGTAAGAAATAAAAAAGGGATACACACAATTGAGACGGTTTCTGAGAAAGAAAACTCATTACGATTTGGTTCAAATCACAGGCTATTAGACTTAGCTACTCATACTCCCATTCACATGTCTACTACAAAGGATAAGGATATTCAAACTAACATTCAACATGACATACTGTCTTTCCCTTCCTATACATTACAGATAAGGGAGACTAATGTGTATGTTCAGACATCTAACCCACATCCTCTACATGAAGAGATTGATCCTAGGAGAGAAGGGTCAATGTGGAAGAGGCTGTCATTACTGTTGATCCACCAATTGATCAATAGATATAGATAACATAATTAGGACCTCAACCATGGTAACTCACTTTGAGAATGTCTCTTTAGAGTCATCTCTTGAGAAGAAGAATCTAGGGTGCCAAGAAACCATATATGGTAGTGAGGGCAAAGAGGCTCGATCTAGTACTATGGATGAGGGAAGTCTAAAACAGATACAAGAATTAACGGCACATAACTTTGAACTTCCTAAAAATTGAATGTCTTACAAGCAGATAATGCAAGGCTTCAAGGTTATATTAAAACAACGATAGTTCTCAAAATTTAAGAACTGTATGCTGAAAGTTTCAGCAAATATAGTATTTGAGGTAGATGCTCAACTTAGGATTCTTTAACACTAGGTTGCAATAGTTACTACCCTAGAATCTCAATTAACAACTTTTTAGTAGTTAGCAACAAGGGCAATGGATCTTGAAGTTAAGGTTGAACAACAATCCATCATTGTTAGCCTACAAGTCTCTTTAGTACCACAAGAACCTTTGGATATGACTTCTTCCACTTTTTTAGTATCATCTAAAACCTTAGTAATGCTACTAAAAATGGGGAAGATGAGTCCAAAAAAACTTAATACATTCTTTGGGTCTAGCTGATTAGGTTGTCAACCTGTCATAGCAAATTTCATTTTCTTGAAGATGGAGTGAAGAATATGACCATTTACATGAAGCTGAAGCCAAACTAGATGATTTTCTATATAGCTATGGCTATGACAGATCAAAAGAGAAGGAAATGAAAGCTGGAAGAACAATGAGGAGGATGAATTAGAACATTCAACTTAAGAAGAAAAGGATTGTTGCATAAAGAAGATTTGGCACTTCTCTCTCTCTCTCTCAAAAGAAAAAAAGAATTGATAAATTATCAAAGCGAGAATTAGTGCTAGGACTGGAAGCCACTCCTAAGGCATTTGCTGAGGAAGAGGGTCCATTACTAAGAGTGCTATCGAAAGCTACAAAAAAGTTGAAGAAACCAGCTACTAATGCAACTACGAAACAACAAGAAAATAAGCGTTTTTAGCATATGTGCATAGCAACTACATGTAGCATTATACTACGCTTCAGCAGTTGATGTAGACACACATTTTTGTTTGTTGCATCGTCATGGAAGTGGTCTTCCCCTTACAAATTGACATCTTCTTGAGTTGGACTTCTTGTTGATGTTGCATCCTCCATAGTCATTATCTGTATATCCATAAAGATTGAAGTTAATAGTCTTAGGGTAAAATGATCCCAACTTAGATTCCTTTTTAAGATACTTCAGAATTCTTTTGTCAGCCATTAGATGTGACAATTTTGGAGCAACTTGGAATCTTGAGCACAAACATGTGGCAAACTTGATATCTAGTCTACTAGTTGTTAAATACAGGAGAGATCCAATGATGGCTATTTACTGTTGTATTGCTGTTAATCAACTGCTTCCCCCTCAAGATCAGGAGTTAATGAACATATTTTAGACATAAGGGTTTTAGTGTCCTTAGTATCAATAGCTTGAAATCTCACTAAGATGTCTTGAACATACTTAGTTTGATTTAAGAAAATGTTATTAGAGGTTTGTTTCACTTGCAACAAATAGAAAGAAAGTGAATTCTCTCATTCAACTCATCTCAAACTTCGACTTCATAAGAATTTTAAAGGCTTTACACAAGCTTTCCTTTCTATACTCAAATATGATATCATCCACATACACTTGTACCAAAATGATATTAGAGATTGATACTCTGGAGTATTTATTTTTCAGAAGAAAGGTAGATAGTGTCTCATACTATTTTCTTAGAGCTTGATAAAGATCATAAAGTACTTTATCAAGTTTGCATACATGATCCGGATACTTGGGATCTTCAAAGCCAAGAAGTTGGCATACATAAACTTTTCATCAATCTCACCATAGAGAATTACACTATCGACATCCATCTAAAACACTTTGAAGTTCTTGGAGGTAACAAATGCTAAAAAAAATCTAATTGTTTCAAGTCTGGCCACAATAGCAAAGACTTTATCATAATCAATCTATTCTTCTTGTGTGCACCCTTGTAACACAAGTCTAGTTTTGTCTTTATATAATTATTCCTCTGTCATCCTTCATTCACCGTTGTTCTTGTCTTAACACCAGCATCAACATTGTCAATGCCATTCTTAATTGGGTGCTCTTTAAATTATTAGTTTTTTATCACTTGTAGTTTTTAAGATAGATCTAAATTATAGAAGTTTGTTTTTAGAAAGTTCGGTAGATGGATTGACTGGATCAACTGCCAAATTGACTCGTTTTTTGCATTTGTCACCGCAATGATCGCCGCCACGCAAACGCCACAAAGGCAAGCCAAACACCACCGGCGGCGTCAAAGCAACGATCATGCCAACCACCGACAACATTTTGCCCTAAAACTAGAGACATAGACCAGCCACCAAAAACCGCCACTTCGTGAGCGATAGTCGATGATGCTCTGTGGCGGCAACAAGAAGACTCATCTCCCCCTCTCCAAAAACCCGTTTTCCATCTCTCTAAACCAAAAAAAACTTTAGTTTATATATAGCTTATCCAAAGAGAAGATTGCGAACAAAAACTTCAATGACAAAATTCAAAACCCTCAAAATATCATTATTCATTTCAACTTCTCTATTAATTAATAATAATTAATATTATGTAATTATAAATATAAAAAACAAAATATAATACTATTTAAAAAAGTAATAATTAAATAATAAATTGGCCGAGCGAGAGGCGAGCTCAAGCTCGAAAAGTTTTTGACAAGCCGAGCTCAAGTTTTAAAAATAAAACTCAAAACAAACTGAGCTCAATCAAGTCAATCAGTCGAGCTCGACCTAAGAGCATTCACAACCCGTTTAGTATATGTATGTGAGTGTAATACTTAAATTTTTTGGAATGGTTATTAGTGGTTGTGAATGGTTGTGATTGGAGGAGAGAAAAATGTTACTGTTCAATCTGTAAATTTAAAAAAATTACTATTTAACTCTTATAATTTTTTTAATATTTTTAAAAGTTGTTGTAAATATAAGAGAGAAAAAGTAACGGTGAAGATATAAAAAAGTATTATTTAGTTCGAAAGATGAAAGGAAAATTTATATTTTTAATATAATCGAATGGATAAAAATAAAAAATAAATTATGAATAGTCTAAACAAGCTAGAACTCGAATCGGTTTGTTATCTGCGCTGCGAGCAACATAGCAGAGAAAGAACCTAAAACCCAGTGATTCGCCGACAGAACCTCCACTTCCTGTTTACAAGATCGTAAGAACCCTAATGGCATGGCGTCGTTCGCTCTCCAGAACATTCATCTCCGCCGCAAGACCACCGTCCTTCCGCCCTACTAACACCCTTCCACGCCACCGTTCTCCGCCGCTTTCACCTCCCAGACTCCACTCTCGCCGTTTTTGCAACCCTAGGTCTATTCCCAACTAGGGTTCGTCTTTTTATCTTCAACTCAATCGTTTAAAGTTCAATTTTCGGTCAATTGTTCTGTTTTGTGTGTTACAGGACTCTGGGAGAACTGGGTTATGCCCAATCTCTGATGCCGATGTTCGTCGGAGCTCGCCTGACGTCACACAGTGCTGTTAACGTTCGTGCATTTTGTGAATTATCTCATGGTACATTCCATTGTTCAGATTTGATATGATATCTAGTTGTTTGTGAGCTCTTTTATTGGTGAGGTGAATGGGGTTGTGATTTGTGTATATTGTTGCAGGGTGGAATGGTGAAGATGGGTGACATCAAGAATGTATGCTCTTTATTTCTCTTTCACTCTTGGTATTCTTTGATCTAGGCATTGATAGAATTACGTTGATTTTCTGTTCTGCATTTAATGATCTCAATTTTTAACATTGGAGGTTGAAAACTTGTTTCAAAGGGATTTTACAGTGATTTGTTAGTTAATGTTACTGAAAATATGCAATATTAAAATGCTCATGATAGTTCATGTCAGTAGAGGTATTCAAACTCTGATTCCACAATGATATGAATATATGATACTGTTTATGTATGCGGTGAAGATGTGATTGATGTATTGAAAGGCTTTAGAGTAACCATGTACTGTATACATAGCTGATGCAATCAACAAGTTAGTGCTGGATAAGGATGAATGTCTATATTAAATATAATGAAGACCAACAAGTTCTAGAACTTAAACACAGAAGTATGTAATCACTGGTCTTGTATAACACATGCGGGTTATCTATTCCTGATTTCATTTAATTATTGTAGAATGACTGAATGAGGTTATGTGAACAATGTCTTGCAATAGGAGAACTAAATTCATGTTCAATCACGCCCAGCTTGTATTAAGACAAAAATAAAATTAACCTTTAAGGGTGATGTAATCCTTCTAGTTTTCTGTGTTTAAGTCTTATGTTTAAATCCAGCTTCTACTAGTTTTCTGCTTTAACCCGTTTGAAGGCCACCTACTCAACACAAGTTGTATTTCATGCCATAACATGTTGTTTTGGTTAAAGAAGGGAAAAAAAGAGAAAAGTAACCACTCACAAAGGTTCAAGATTTTCTCAAAACAACACTTTAAAGCTTGAAACTTAGTGATGAATTAGCTGGTATGACTTGGCACCCATTAGTTTATGTTACCTATGCCTTTTAGAAGGGTCATATGTGAGGCTGAAGAGTTGAGGGTTTTGGTTATATTTAGAACTCTCATTGTAATAGTTCATGCACAATCAATTGTTTCTTTGAGCAAAATTGGCATTAAATTTTCTGCATTTACGGTTGGATATGTTATTTTTGTGTGATGCAGGGGCTTGATTACTAATCTGATTCTTTAAGATTAGCAGAGACTGTTTTGAGCCAGCTTTAGTGAGTTTTGATTATATGGTGTTTAGCAAGAGAACAGTTAATAACGGCTGGATTTAGGTTCTTTTTGCATCCTTCTTTCCCATTTTAACTTTCTATTATATATATTTCTAATTCCTTGTGATAAAATAAAAGAATCAACTTGTAACTAAACCATTGTTGTTTGTAATAACAAGACATGGGGTCAAGTATAGTTTTAAAATTTCTTTTCGTTACATGATGACGTTCCGACTGAATTCTTGGAGAAATGCTGCTAAAATTTACCTGAGACAAATCTCTTTCATCAGTTGGTTAGAATCACTAATTTGTTTCTATTCTTTGCTGCTTCAATTGTCGAAGAGATTGGCAAGCGTATGTGATTTCTTTGAAAGAGAGGAAAAGCAAATATGACATGCGACATGATTTATCTTTATAAATATTAAAGTTGCGTAGGGTATGAAGTCTTTATCAAAATAATGGTCTTATGTCTACCCATGTGTGAAGTTACTTGACCAAAATGCTTTAAGATGTGGGGTTTGCTCCTATCAGTTTGATATGGCAGTTGTTGGAATGTCATCTCAAAGGCAGATGCTAGTTGGGGGTGGTGAAAGAACCATTCAATATATCATGAAACTTGATGTTGAGAGAAGAATTTGTAAAATGTATTTGTTACTAAACATGTTTATCCAAATGTTTAATATGATTATTCATATGTTCACATCTTGTGCTCTAAATCATCAACAAATGTGCAAAAGATAAAACAATTGAATACGAACAAGAAAAAACATAGATGGAAGGATAATTAGGTATGCTAGTTGTTGTGTCATAACATACAAGAATACAAGCTAAACACACCAAGAACTTTTTATAGAACTTTTTGACACTTGAATTTAGAGGAGTCTAATTTACACAATCCACAAGGTTCAACAAACAAATTGATATTTCAATTGATATTTATACCCCTTTACAATTTCTTACGCTACTTCAGAACGCCTTAGGGCATCACAGATTGTCTCGGGCCCATACAGCTAAACCACACATCTTTGTGCCAAACAAGACTTCCGCTTGACCCCTTCTTCACTACTTCATAGACTCTGTTATCTTGCATTCCGTAGTCCTCATTAAACATAACATGATTAAACTACACTCACGTATCTTTAAAACTAGTAGCACACCACCCCAAACTACTATTGATTTCGTATAAGATTGACTTCTTAAAACACTTAGAAAACTACACAAATACTTCCCTACAGTACACACTCAACCATAGTGTCCAAAGTCAATAATAGATGAAAATTGGCCACTTGATTCCATAACAAAATTCAACTCAAAACACTTTCAAACACAATCAAGTGTTCTAACACCAAAAATGAAGTCCAAAACATATCTGACTTAAATTTCATCAGAATCCAAGAGTTTTGACTCAATCCTTTTAATCCAATACATCAACTTATCTCTTTGGGTCTTCTTATCTCGTTGTGTCTTCTTCCTTGGCGAGTGAGATAAGCGTCCACACGCACTCCTATTTTTCTTGAAGCTACATCAAACACTAGAATCCCTAATTTAAACAAACTCAGCATAAATCTAGGGTTTGCTTGCTTCTTGTTTTACTTTCTATTTTGATCTTCACTTATTGTGGCGCTAGTCAGAAAAACCAACAGTGGATGTGGTTTTCTGGCAGTTGCGTGATAATTGGTGGCGGCAACGATGCAGTTGAGCAAGTGTCCTTGGTGATTTTTCACCAACCCGTTCTGAATTTAGTTAACCAGACAATTTTTATTGAGCAATATACATTTTTGGTAAATTCAAATAAATCTGAAATGCAGGCTCACTCATTTCCACACAAACCAACCATAGATTAAAAGTTACAATAGTAGTCAGCCAACAGAAGTGCAAATAGGTATGAAGCCGCTCGGATGCGATGCATAGCCAGCAAGCAAGCAATGCTGGCATGTGGCCTGGAATGCTCTCTTTGCATATCCATAATTGGCTTTTCAACTTAAATTAAGCTTATGAGTTGACTATTCATTTGCAAACAGCAAACTCTATAATATAGTTACTTCGGTCGCTTATTTAGGTTCTTAGGTTCAAGAACACTTATGCAGCAAAATTGACATTTGCAAAAGTGTTTTACTAGTTATAAATTTAGCAGCGTGCTCTATATGACTATAGCTATATCTCTTTCCTCAATACACAAGACAGATGACTCTGCTACTCTCAATGGTAACAAAAGTTTAACCAAATTTTCTTGCATGTAACAAAAACTTGTTACATTATTCGTAATCCACATACTACAAGTGAAATCAAACGGGTTAAAAGGAAAGTAGAAGAATAAAAGCAAACCAAGAAAAATAGCAACATGATTGTCGTCCCCAAAGTTCTAACCAAGTAAACACTTAAGTACGGTTACCAATACTAACTCTGTGTTAACAAATACCAAGAATATCTATCCCCTGCACCTGCAGCTTTTTCATCCCCAAAATTCTTACTTTCTTAGTCTCCACTGACTTGTACTCGCCTGAAATCACTTATAAAAAGACCTTATACAAACCAATACGCCTCTAAACCTGTTACCAAAATTTAAGTGCTAAACCAACCTATACCTAGAACAAGCCCACATCCCATAAGGCAACTCTCGATGGGAATATGATGAAGAAACAATAAATTATTAACGATATTTCTGCAGTGAAAAATGTGTCCAAGGTCACAAGCGTGTCTAACAAGGTACATATGCTGCTCTGCCATAAGGTTCAAGATGAGCGCATAGAAGGAGGCAGTTTAGTAGATATAGAACCGAGTGAAGAACTTAATGAAAACGTGGGTAACATAGCAGTGTCTATTCATGCTTTATCTGCTTGTTATGGTTTGCATACCCTCCAAGTACAAGGACAGTTAAAAAACAACCAATTGAGATACTTGTTGAAAGTGACAGCATTTATAACTATAAGTCTCTTTAGTTATGAATTCAGTTTCCAAACATTATCTTAGAAAGCTATCCTCAATGTTTTTATAGATATTGATATACAAAAAAAAACGACACTTGCAGTCTCCAAATAGTGCTTAAAAGCTTGCAGAAGCACACTCCTTGTTTTCTAAATTTTCTAAAGGCACTTTTGGAAGCAAACAAGTGTACTTGGGGGGTCGGAGTTGATGTTAGGTGAATAGAAGCTATGATCAGCTAGACTGAGCCAAACAAAACATTAAGGAATTACAATGAATTAAAAGATTGCAGACTGACTAAGCTTGTTTCAAACAGAAAACCTTTAGTGATCTGTGATCCTGAGGCCATAGCAGGTTTTTGACAACCAATGGAAGCTATAAGCTCATATCGCAAACAAATGTGATTAGTCTACCTAATTTCGAGGAGCCATTCAACGTCAAGAGCATATTGGTTGTACAAAAGCTTATTCAGTTGTACATGGAGAAACACATAACCTACGTGAAGCACTCACCTTACACCTCGCGCCTGAGCTTTTGGGACCTAAATACCTGAGAGCGCCTCATGCTTTTTTAAAAGTAGTGTGTAACCCTATTTTGTAAAAGTGGATAAAAAACTACTAGGGCTCCATTACAAGGTTTTGTATCAAAAAGGCAGCAAAATCAGTTGGCAGAAGAAACTAACCTTTCTTCTTGCTTAGCCATATCAATTATCAAGCTTGTTCACTGGGTGGAGAGGGAGAGTTCAATGGGTGTTCATGGTACCAATGGTAAACTACAAGAAACTCAGAACTCAGAAGGGACTAATTGAATTTTCCCATGCTAGCGCTATAGGAGCGAAATGGAGATTAGGGTGGTGAAAGAAGTACTACCTGAAAGATGATATCTTGTTGCAAAAATGTGAGGTTAGGGTGATGAAAGACAAGAAACTCAGAACTTAGAAGGGACTAATTGAATTTTCCCATGCTAGTGCTATAGGAGCAACTTACATGTTTTTGCTGCGAAACGACGATGAGCTATTTACTAGAAGATAGTGAAAGCCCAAATCTGAAACTTTGTAAGAGAATAACATGTATGGCATTAATGCAAGTTTAACACAGTCGCATATCGAGAGCTGCTTCAACCAATAAAAAAGCCTACAATTTTGGGTTACCATTTCGATGGACTTTGTGGAAGGGTTACCTAAGTCAAGGGTTTCACAACTATTCATATGGTGGCTGACAAAATGAGTGCAGCACGGCGCAAAAGCGCATGAACCAAAAAAATACCATTTTGTACATTTGAGTGCAGTAAGGCACAAAAGCTCACGGAAAAAACCTGCATGAATCAGCAAAAAAATACCTGAACCGGCCAAAATAGTTTCAAACAGTCTGAACCAGCCAAAAAACCAGTGTAAATAAGCAAAAAAATCCGTTTAAACCAGCCGGAAACAAGTATAAAACAGCCACAAATGGCCTAGATTTTGTGTGCGCCTTATGTGAGCCTTGTGCCTAGGCGACAGGCTCATCCTTTGCACCTTGAGCCTTACCTACCTAGCAATTTGAGCACCTGTATCATGCCATCATAGAGGCCAAGCATTCCTTGACAACATATCCAAACGCTATGGTGTGCCTCATAAATGTGCATTAGACGATGATCCCGTATTCTGAACAACCTTCTAAGAAACTGTTTCAAGCCCACAAGACATTCCTGGCTAGCCACTCAAGTGCATACCACCCAAATCAAATGGTCAAATGGAGGCACTCAATCAATGCTTAAACACTTATTCAACACTCAAGACGTCTTCTTGGGCAAACTAACTTCCCTTAGCCTAATACTGGTAAAACACATCTCATCATTTGAGCATACTAGGCACTATTTGGTCAAAATCCTCCTGATTATATACATTTTCACCTTAAAGACTAACCAAATCAAGCAACGAATGTCTTTATGAGAGGAGAGCCTACATGTAGACACTAAAGTCCAAGCTGGAAAAAACTCAAAACCAAATGAAGACCCAAGAAAATAAACACAAAAAGATCCTCAAGGTAACCCAATAAGATGTACTTGAAAGTTCAACCCATACACAACACCCTGTAAGCAAAAAGGCATTCCACACACTCACTGCAAAATACTACACACTTTTCCAAGTAATTCAAAGGGTACTATCAGTGGCCTACAAGCACAGTTCACCTCTTACTTCCAAGATCCATATCTTTCATGTTTCCCTGTTTAGAAGAAAACGAGTAACTATTCAGAATATAGCTCTCTATTGTGTGACAAGGAATTCAGTTACTGCCTTTGAAAGTTTTACACAAGGGAGTGGTAATATAAGGAATACATTGGTTCTAAGGTGTTGCTGCTGTGGATCAATATCAATTTGGAATACAGAAAATCAGAGGATTTCCAGAGTTTGACAATCAGGCCAAGTACCATCCTTGAAGTCGAGAATGTTCTGAGAGCATAGCAGTTGATACGTGACTGTCCATAGCCAAAATAGCCTTTTACTTCTCTGTTAGTGCAGACCACTGTGGGACACTTACATTTAGTTACCAGCCTCTAGGATTCATGTTACAATGTGCAAGAGTGAGTGTGTGTAGTCCATTTTGTAGTTCTGCATAGTCAGCTTTGATACATACGAGATACTCTACGATGTAATGTGTATTCCATTATTTTAAGCATGCTGCTTATCGTAATTATCCATGGTTTAAATTAGATAATACAAGTCTTGACCTGGGTATCACTAAATTCAACTAGATCTTCTGTTAGACATGAAAATGTGGCTGTGGCTGTGGCTGTGCCTGTGCCTGTGCCTGTGCTGTGCCTGTGCCTGTGCCTGTGCCTGTGCCTGTGCCTGTGCCTGTGCCTGTGCCTGTGCCTGTGGCTGTGGCTGTGGCTGTGGCTGTGGCTGTGGCTGTGGCTGTGCTGTGCCTGTGCCTGTGCCTGTGGCTGTGGCTGTGGCTGTGGCTGTGGCTGTGTGTAGACGAGTGTAGTCTGTTTTGAAACATAGAAGATGCTCTATGATGTAATGTTTATCATAGTTTATGATTTGAATTTAGTATTTCTCCTCTATAGTTGTTTTCTACTTGAAAACCATTTCTGATTTTCCATTGGTTTAAGCATAATGATTATCTTACTATTCATGGTTTTCATCTCTTATCCTTTCCAGTGTTTGTGACACGTGATCATAGCTACAAAGAGAAACCTTGGTTAGATATACAGATCTTGACACTCAGTTAGTATCACTGACACTAAATTCAACTTGCTTAAACCAAACTGATACTAAGTTCTTTATATATATTTGGTTTTTGGTTTTCGGCTAGGTGTAGCACCAAACAAATTACAGAATTTGATTTTGTTCAAGCTTTAACATGTGGGGATATTTGAGTTTGACTGAACTGAAAAATAAATTATATAGTATTTACATTAACAAAATACTTAACTAACTTTAAATATGAAAAGTCATGAAAACAAAACAAACTCAAAGCTAATATTTTGCCACATGTATGTCTTTCCACCTTCTTGAGTTCATATAGGCAACAAACATTTAGACGAAAAAGTAACTGAAAATACAACAAGCTATTAAGCAGAATTATAAACATTATAATCAGAGTAGAGGCAAGCCTCTTTCGCTTGTGTACAAAGCATGTAACATCAAATTTAATCGTTATATTAGTTACAGAATCTTTCAAAAGTTGATATAACTAAATGGAGATGTACCTTACAGGCTATCAGGGATTTGAAGCTTTTGGGTCTTATGCATGATGATGGGAAGCCTTTGGCTGATGACATTCGGATCATTATATGAGGCAGAATCAGAAGGATATCCTTTCTGCACAGTTTAGTTATGAACTTAACAATGTGTTCCCATCGAATAATATCACAATTTTCAATATAACAGGAATTTTAATACTTTTGAGAGAGAGTGCTTACAGAAGCCAGTGCCTTGAATGTAGTTTCTCTCCAGGAGACGTCTCTAAGGATAACTGGCTTTGTATTCTCACTGAAATGGCAAACTACACGAGTATCCCTTAATCTCATAAGAACACCATCAACTCTAAGCTGCAAAAAAAGATGCCCAAAAACAAAACAGTAGGTTATAGAAGGTGCAATACGCACATATATGTAAGCACCAAATTCATTATCTGAGAAATACTCACCCAGAAACGTAAGAGAAGAAACCAATAACTAGGCGTCACTCTCTACAAGCCACAAGAAGTATATATCCACTTAAAATGAAGAAAGCTTATCAAGATTAACTGGAAACTGTTATCAGTTTGAAACTTACCACTTTCACAGTTAAAAGTGAGACCCCATTATCAGCCAACTCATCTTCATAGAAAATCACTGTTAGCATAAAGTAAGTTTGCTTATAAAGAGAGAGAAAGATGCCAGAAGATACAATATTCATAAGTATAACCAACCTCATCATAGAAGAGAATAGGCTCTTTTGCTGTCAATGCAGCCACATTAATTTGTTCTTCACAATCATCCCATTTAAGACGGGTATTTCCCTCAAAGTCTGTCCCTCTACTAGTCTGATCATTAAGATAACAGCATAAAGAATCATTAGGTTATACAGATAGAGATGGAGAAAATAACTGTGGATTTACCTCAACAGTTTCACTGCCAGAATACGGTGTGGTGAAAGTGTAATCATAGTCTAGAATAATTTGCTGGAAGGGTTTGCTGCAAAACATAGTAAGAGTTCAAAATGATATAGGAACTCAAATAATAAATTAAATCACCCAATCGCTTATTGTGATTGATCATCTTAAGGACCTATAAAGTATCAACTACAAATAAAAAAACACATAATAACCTTCTAAATTTCCATTGGGCCGCTGCAGGAACTTCAACTGGTGGTAGGGATTCTTTTTTCCAGCCAACTAAAGCATCAAAAGCATTAAAGTGAATTTTGAGTCCACTGCTCATGTGCTTAAGAACCAACAAACTGTCCCCAAATATCATTTCCGGCAAGTGGGATGTCTCAAGCTTTTCTTCCCATCTGAAAGCCATATTAAGGAAAAAAGATAAAACCTAATCAAGAATTAAGCCAGGATTGTTTTTAACAACAAATCTTAATTTTGATCGGACTAAATTAGAAACAAGTAATTGAGCTGATAAAAGCAACCAGCAGGATCTGAAGCAATTATCCAATAAGTGGATAGCAAACATCTATACAACAACTTCTAACAACGTAAGGCACACATCACCTCATTAGTCATAACCACCAAAAAACCTCATTCTAAGTTCATCATTCCCTACCCTACTCCCAAAACAAAAAGATAAAAGAACATACACTGACTAAACAAAACTACTGAATCACTCACTTTCTAGTTCCCTTAAAACATATCTACCTTCTATTTCGTTCTCCACACTTGTTTATCTCAAATCAACAGTCAACTTAAGATTTTTAACTTGTGCCACCCTACATAATATCAAACAGCTAGCCTACCAGGTTCATACATTTCAATATCTTGATACCGAAACATGGTATGATCATAACAACATCAGTACCCCATCACCGTCCCATCCCTAAAACTCCAAAACTGATCAACAAGCATGTTTGCTAAAGTCCATCTAAAAAAAAGCCTAAAAATTTACATACATACAACACTACAACAACTTCATACGCACCATTAACTTCCAAATCAACGTGCTTTAAAGTTTAAACCCAACAAAAAAACAAAACGATTTTTCAAGAAAAACACTAATCAATGTAACGATTGGGTGTAATTGGAGTAGAATTAAGGGAAAGTACGATTGGAGGTTGAGGGATGTGAGACAAGAACGATTGGTGGACTCGATCTCCCAGCCATGAATGCGGAGACCCCTTCGTCCGTCGGGCAGAAGCTCAGCTCCGGCGGCTTTTACTTCTTTCTCGTCGGCTTCCCACTCCATCTTTGTAGTGAATCGAAGGTGGTGTTGCAGAAATTTCAGATTTTGCTGTAAACCCTCGACGACAATAGAATCTAGGTTTCGATGGTGCTAACCCGTTTGGTTCTTGAGGGTGGTTGTTGGGTGGGGGAGTAATTCGAGTAATTCAATAATATAACTGGTTTTTTTAAATGACACGTAAATCTCAGTTATTTACACGAAAACTATAATTTATAACTTATAATAAAAATTAATGTTTTTTTGAAACCACGTATTATTATTTCTAGCACATCATATGACACGTGTTTTCATTCTAACATATCAAAAAAATTATAAGAATCACATAGATCACAATTGTTCCAACTCGTTTATGAATTAAATTTACGTTAAAATGTAGAGTAACAAACGTTTTATATTAAATAGATGATCGTTGTCTTTCATATATCCTTGATAAAAATTATGTGAGTCATCAAGAACATCATGTAGGCCTATTATGCATTGACAAATGCTCTATAGTTCAAGGTAAAATAATAAAAGTACATATTGTTATTATGTTAAAATCTCGTGTATTACACGATTAAATAAATAATATAGTAAATAGTTATTAATAAAAATTAATGAATTATTAAACGATCTTGTATAGTATATGATTGGCATTACGTACGAGTGATAAAAAATTGATATTATTTTTTTAACTTTTATTTAATTTTTTTAGTTTTTTTAAAAAAAGTTGGTTATTAAACAAATTGTTTCAAAACAAACTGTTTTTAAAAAGTATCATTTTTAATAATTTTATTAGTATAACTTTGCAATTTAATTAATTTTGTTTCATAAGAATTTTATTTTTTAAAAGCTATAGGTTTAAAATATACTGTATTTTTTAGAAGTTTGATATTTTTTTGAAAAAGTTTCTTATTTTACAAAAAAAATATTTCTTTACAAATTGCGTATATAGAAAGATCTTTTTTATTTAATAAAAATATTTTTAATATAAAAAAATTAAATAATATCATTTATAGTTACTATGTATTTATTAGAAGAGTAGTGGGAAAATAAATTTTGAGGCTTTAGAATTTGACAAGTGTCATAAAAAATCTTTTTTATTAGTATAAATAGATAGATATGATAAATTGAATTTATGTTATATGGTTATATGGTAATTGCGGTTATATGGTAACTAGCAATCTTTTAATATACAATATTAAGATAATTTGAAATTTGGATTGCACCATAAAGAAAAGAAAATCTACTGAATGATTCTATTAACCAATTGATACCCCATGGATTTCAACAAACTTAATGCTGTCTTTTAATTCATCTTCTTTCAATGTTTTTAAAATCGGATGAGATGTCGAACCGGACACCTTACTAGTTTGGTGGTCGGATCGATCAGACTGGATTTAGGAACTGGATTACGTCACAATTATATATATAGTATATTATATATAGTTATATATTTAATTAAATATAAGTCATTGTATTTTATAGTTATATATAAAACCTAACTATATTTGTATATCCAACACACTAAGTTATGGTTTAACACCACATTTTTACCCATTAAAATAATATATATATATATATATCATAATCCAGTTCGAACCGGTCTAGTTTCGACCACTGGTTCGGGACGAACCGGCCGATTTGACCAGCCTAAAACGATTCAATGCTAATCGAACAGCCACCTAGCCGATCCCCGGTCGGTCCGATCTGATCCCAACAACATTTCTTCTTTTGACCCTTCTTTCTCATAATCACCCACTGAAAACAAGTACGCAGGAAAGCATGTCTATGAATTTTTTTGTTAATTAACGGCTTAAACTAAAAGTACTAGAAGATGTTGTGACAATCTTGATTTTTAGGCCTGAATTTTTTTCTTAAAAACCTACCCGGTCCACATAATAAGAACATATTTGGTTAGGCAAATCTTAGATTATGAAAGCCTATATTGGGCTCATACCCACACACATCATAATATGCTTAGACCTACTCACACGGATCATAATTGCCTTAACTCATCAAACCCTAATGACCTTGGGCCCGATACCTTAATGGGCTTAAATGTTGCTTAGATTTTAATGGACGTTGGCCCATAAAATAATATGAACTGGGTCTAATTTGGTAAAAAGAAAGTATAAAAAAGCCAACGTATATAAAACCTAAAATTAATCAACGAGTTCTAATAAACAACGATAATAACTAAACAAACATGTAAACTTATAAGTTATGATTATTAAATAGATTAAAACTTACAAATGTATACATACAAATCATTAATTACAATTATATACATTTACATAGTTAAAAGCATCTACTTGCTCAACATATAAGAAATTTTCTAAAATACGTATTCTTACATTTAATTAAATATAAAAAGTATTACTAACAATATATTAAAATCTCAATACTTGAATTTATTTAAAACAAGACCTACAATCTATAAAAAAAACATTTGATAATTTATAAATATCATTATTCTAGTCAAATCAACCACCCTATTTAACAAATCCAAAATTTATAAAATCTATAAAATCCTTTTAACTTTCTATCCTAACCAAAAGTATCTTAATATCTAATCATATATCTCAATATCCAAAACTTGTAGGACCCACATGAACCTCCCCCCGCCCCCCCACCACCTTTCATTTCGGCCAAGCACCCCCATCACACCCACACTTCATATTTCTTATAATCTTACATGCAAACTCTTTCTAATCTCTCCTCTTGGATCTCATACTTGCACTATCCTTTTTGCACTCAGGATCACTCTTAATTCCAACCACCTTAAAGCTCATAATCAACTTACAAAATGAGCCACAACAACCATCTCAAGGCAAGGTAATAATGCGCGAGCACACACACACTTATTATTTGTTCAACTCATATATTCCAGTCCTTTCATTTTTGAATATGAACTAACTCATCATTTTGGGCGGCTCATCCTCATTATTTCAAGACCCTACAGTAAACGTTGAACCCCTCTCAATCAAGAACGAAGCATTGACGTGGTGGAATGCCCAAGTTCAAGCCTGAAGTAGGGAGGTTGTGATGGCCATGATTTTGGACGAGCTTAAAGAATTGTTAATTAAGGAGTACCGCCTTATGGATGGGATACAAAAGTTAGATTATTAGTTTTGGAATCAAACAATGGTGGGATCTGGTCATGCCGTCTATATCTACCTATTCCATAAGTTACGAAAGTTGGTGCCATATTTTGTGATGCATAAATCATAAAGGATTAAGATGTGTGTCTTGAGTGGGGTCTGGTTCCATAGTTCTTAGATTGGTGGCTGCTGCACCCCCACCTATTTAGAGTGAAATACTAAAAATAAAGGTACTTTGACATACGAGATGGCTCGAATTAGAGCTTTGGGAAAGTTAGTGAAATGTAGAAGGATGTTAGGGAATCGAGTAGGTAAATTGGACAAGAATGACAATGTCATGAAAGGATATGTGGTCATCGTGCTAGTAACAAAGGACTATGTCGGTGCTTATTCAAAGTGTACTAAGTGCAATCTGCATCATCATATATATTGTGTGTTTTAATTTCAAGAAATCGAAACGCTTAGCCAAGAGTTTGAAAGTGGTAGCAAAACCAATTATGCCGGTTAATGTAGTTAAACTGAAAGGATTTTAACATTGATATTAGGAGTGTGGAAGCCAGACGATTATCTTGATGCATGCCGAGGTTGTTTAGGCAAGTCTTAGACTTGTAAATTTGCCTTGAAGACTACAAAGTCTTTGGTCAACATAATATTTTTTATGTGGCTAGATTTACTAACTTGATTAATTAATAATATTACACACATGGTTTATATATGACTGGAAAATGAAGGGCATACATGCACCTCTAATTTTTGGCAAAGTAGAAAAAAGGAGAGGATTTTAAGAATTTTTCTATAATGCCAAGTTATTAATCCGTAAGGTCTTTGGTGATATATATGGAATCCTACACACTATACATCATACTATTAGAAGAAAGTGTTCTTCATCTTGACATATTTAGGTTTTGTAGCACCTTGTTGGAGTCAAATGCTTGGTTTGGGTACTTCTTAATGACGGTTCAACATTAAACATTTTCATTAAAATTTAATCACTACGAATCAAAGGTTGTAGACTTCAAACATCTTATGGTTGTTTAATTTTCATTTCAAGTGTTCTTTCAAATGGATTCTTATAAGTTTTTATATAAAAACTTTTATAAAAGTTTTATATCATAAGTCTTTTGTTGCATAATAAATTTCTAAACGGTATATAAAAACCCAAGTCACGTCAAAAAATACATTGGTCTTGATTAGAACGTGTTTAGGCAATTTTTGAATTTTTAGAAAAAAAGAGTTTGTTGCTAGAAACTAGCAAGTAAAATCATACTAGAGCTAGGTATACCTTTTGTGTCATTTATTGTAATCAACAAGTTTATTAAAGGATAATGCCTGTCATAATCAATCAAATGTGTTCTAACATCCAAACAATCAATTATTAACATACATAAATTATTAACATTCATATCAAACACTAATTGTAGTTTAAATTTCTTTTTTAGATTTTATAGATAAAATGACTTTTTGCTAAGTGTCCATAGTGGATGTATATAGCCCACAACGGATGACTTTTTGAGAGTAGCGGATGAATAATAAAGTCCAAGTTTAGACAATGAATGGTAATGTAACACCTGGCCACTCGTACCACCAATATTGTCTGTTTTGCTCATGAGGAGCTCACAGATTTGTTTTTGGTTGCCCAGGTGAAAACTTCCTAGGGAGATCACCCATCCTTGAATTGTTGCCACCTGAGCACGCTTAACCGTTGAGTTCTCATCTCATCGACAACCAATACGCCCAAAACGCATTGGTGATATTAGAGACCAGACATTTCCTATGAACTAGAAATCTCTCCAGTCCACGGCCGATGTGGGATTTATGTAGGGTGTCATAATCACCCCCCTTTGGACACATCGTCCTCGATGAGCCCGAGAAGTCACCATTCTTGGTGAGGTGTGTCCCACATCCTGAACGACACAGGAATGGCTCTGATATCATTCTATACCATAATGGTAACATTCGGTCCCTCATACCACCAATATTATTCGCTTTGACCACAAGGAGCTCATGGATTTGCTTTCGGTTGCTCGGGTGAAAACTTCCCAAGGAGCTCACCCATCCCTGGATTGTTACCACTTAAGCATGCCTAATTATAGAGTTCTCCTCTCATCCACAACCAATATGCCCAAAACGCATTGGTGATATTATGGACCAGACATTTCTTATGGGCAGATGTTAAAATGTAGACAACTGATAAACTACACACAACAAATGTTAAGTCCATAACTAATGAACTATCCACATCAGATGTTCAATATCTGTAGCGGATGAACATTCCACAACGAACAACAATAAAGCAAACAATACAAGTGTTCACAATGGACAACATTCATACACAAAGAATAACTCATTTATCATCTACAGTAGTGTAAGGCCCCGTTTCCGGAAACCTCACAGTTGGTCAATCACAGCAGTTAAAACATTAAACATTATAATTATACAAACTTAAGCAGCGGAAATAATTTATCGAAAACCATTCATTTCATTTAAACCACTGTTGTTGAGCAATACATCATCGTTTAACTGATTACAAAAGAATTTTTTTACTGCATTACAAAACAACAGCAACATAAAATACGAATGGATGTCAGTCTTTCCCTGCCGAGTGGCTTCACCCTCGTGCCATCCTCAGCAATAATTACCTGCCAACTAAAAATGTATAAAAGTCCAACCCAATCACCCAGGACACGCTGCAAAGGTCCTGCCAATCTCAATTGATTGACCCTGTGTGCATAATAGGGTAGCTAACCCGCAGCACAGTTGAGCTAACGACAACATGGTCATGTACCTCCTGTAAGCTTGCAAGACTTGTTAACATTTTCATTAATGTTCCTCTTCTTTTCTTTATTGCTCTTTCACTTTATTATTACGATATACTTTATGTTACGATAATAACATACCATGTAAAGTCACATACTATAAGTAATAATAATAATAGCAATAACAATAATAAGGAACAATCATAAGTAATCATATCATGCATGGAACATCATCATTAACAAACCCTTAGTCAACCTCGGTCAAAACCCTAAAGTACAGACTCCCAGAAAATTTCTGTAAAAATTTCTAAATGCTTAGGCGCATGGAAACTATTTGGGCGCATGAGCCCTGTTCGGGCGTTTCATCACTATGTAGGCGCATCAGCCAACACTTAAACATTTTCACTTTAGGCGCATGAACTATTCAGGCGCATGGGCACTACTTGTGCGTATGAACACTTAGACGCATGAGTAATTCGGATGCATGGACACTTAGGCGCATGAGCCACTTGGGCGCATGGGCACTATTGGGGCGCATGGGCACTATTGGGGCGCATGGCCCTACACTTAGTCGTCCGACTAACATTTCTAGGCGCATGGGCCACTGTTCAGGCGCATGGGCTATACTTAAACATTTCTAAGGTAATCTTAGGCGCATGGGCTACTGTTTAGGCGCATGGATTACACTTAATTATTTTCTAAGGCATTTTCAGGCGCATGAGCCTTATCTAGGCGCATGGACCTTCTGCTCAACATGTTTCCGGTATGTTTTCAACCCAATCATCAAATCCATCTGTTCAAAGCTTAATGTGGCTATTCTAAACATGAACAACCTATGAGCATTCAAGAATCATATTCACTCATGCACAATACATACGGGCATACATACTCAAACATTGGAAAATCATTTAAATAAATTTTCAGCCCAAAAGATGTTTGAAAACAAGTAAAAACTGGGGTCTAGAACTCACCTGATGCAACTTGGGTGTTTCTTCCTTTCTAACCCGCTTGTAGTGAGTTCAAACACCTAAAACAACACCAAACACACACACACACACATGAGCACAAACACACACACACACACAAGCACAAACACATCACATAGACACATAAACACATAACTGGGATAAAACCCGTCATAAACATGCAAAAACCACGAATTCTTACCTTGAATTCGTTCACTTATTTTTCTTCTACAAGCCGAGAGTTTTCCCCTGCTCTCTCTCTCTAAAACCGAAGAAATGGTGATGTGAAGTGAGGGTGGGCGGCCATACTCACGTTTACACCAACTTTATCAAAGTTTTGTCCTTTTGGACACTTTTGGTCCCTCCACTTGGACCTTATAGCTTTTCTTTCTTTCATTCTTTATATCTTGTCTTTTAAAAATAACCGGTGTTACAAGTAGATAGCCTATTATCCAAATCGGACAGTCATCATCCACATTAAACGTGTGACATCCGGTAAATTGCCGTTATCAAACTCCGTTAGTTCCGTTAAGTCTTGTATACACGTGTCGTGAGCACACACTAGTTGTCGTTTAACGTTGGTGACCTAATAATAATGGATAATGTTAATTGAATGTGAATCTAATTGATTTGATGATTATTGTGTTATGCTTATGTGTTTACGCGATTTAAATGTTAACGGTGAATTTTATCGCGTAACGTGTAAACGCGTGTGTTAATTCGTATGTTGTGTGTTCTTATAAAGATAAAATATATAATTGTTATTATTAGTTTATATATTTATTAAGTGGTTAAAAAAACATTTAAAAAGTGTTTAAAAGAGAGTCTTTTTGTAAAATACAAAATACAAGGGTTAAAGGGTAACTTTTGTAAATTAATTATAACAAAACAACCCTAATCCCTTCCCCAAACCCCATCAGTCGTGAACCTCCATTCCAGCCCCTTCCCATTCGAAATCAGCCTCAAAATTTAGCAAAACATCATTTAATTAATCGATTTCAAGTGCTAGAAAACAATTGGATCTCCATTCACAAGTATACACGCGAATTAAAGGTTAGTTTGGGTTGGTTCAAGTGATTTGTCTTGGCCGAGACTTGTAGTTCGATTTTGATGATATGGGTGCTGAATTTTGGTAAATTGATGATGTTAATATTTTAGTTAGGTTGTATGCATGTTAGTTAACGTCGATTATGGAAGAAAGATTGGATTTTGATGCATTGTTCATAGACTTTAATCCTAGTCAAACCCTAATTCGAATTCTAGTATAATTTTGTATGATTGATCATTGTTTGATGAATGTATGAGGATTAATAAGTTGTATGAATGTTAGGAATCATGGATCTTGCAAGAAATTGATGATTTGGTGTTGATGTTCATAGGTTACTAATAATAGTACTTTATTTGCATGAAATGTTGAATTATTGATGAATTGATGTTATGGATGTGTTCATGATGATAATAGATGTTAGATTGACGTTGTGATCATTGGGAATTCAAAAACACATGTTATAGTTCATACATTACTAAAGATAGTAACTTTTGGATATGATTTGGTGAATTATGATGTTTGGATGTGGTTGATTATGCTTAGATGTTAGTATGAACTTGAATTGGTATATTAATGATGAATTCATGTATGCTTTGGATGTTTGATAGATTTTGGGATGTTCTTTCCCAAAAGGGAAACTTTATTTGTGTAAATGTTGAAGTATGATGTTATGATCATGTTTGGGATGATAGGAACTTGCTAGTATGTTCAAGGATAAATTCTAGTGTAATAGAACGTGTTAAATTAGTTGTATGGCATGTTTGGATAATCATGGGTGATAATTGGAATTGGTAATCATGTATGGTTTGGATGTTGTGTAGTAGTAGGACATCATGCTTGGGTCTGGTAATTGATTGTTGTGATGTTGTGAATGCAATGTACTTGCTTAAAGAATTTGGTTGTGATCATTATACACGCGTGCGGATCTGAGGCCCCTACTTAGTGGGATTGGCAGGGTTTAGGATGTGAAGTCGTGAGTGGCTTCACATGGCATGTGATGAATGGTTGAACCTTGTATGACATGTTAGTTGTTTTGTAGCTAGTGGTTATGTTAATGTTCTAGATTCGCATGACTTGTATAGTACTTGATTGTATGATGATCTATGTGATACACCTGGTTAATATAACATATGTATGATACTAATTGAATGTTAATCATGTATGTTGTATGTGTTCATTGGCTTTAATTGGATTATAACTCATAATGTCACCAACGGGTCAAACGGGTCAACTAGGTCAAACGTGTCTATTTGTCTGGTAGCTTGAGTCTTTGATTTTGGTATGGTTAGGATTTCACATGTCTTTTATTTACACGTACTTATGTACTCACATGATCTAGGTAACCTGTGAAGGTTGGCTATCCTCTCGTTTCTCAAAATAAACCCTAAGTATCTTTGCATACATCAGGTGAGTTCATGCCCCACTCTTTACTTAATCTCTTTTGGGGGAGATAGCATACTGGTATTTATACGAACGCTTTTATGATTTAAGTTGTGTATAATATTAATATAGTGCTGTTTACCATGAGAAAAGTCCTCACACTTTTGAATTGTTAATATTTAATAGCGGGGAAACTTGGGTAGTACTACATGGTCTGACGAGCCCCACCTGTGTGACTCGAGGTCAACCGGGTGCAATTTGTCCTATTGATCATTGTCACGACATGGTAAGTCGTGACAGGAGGCAACAACTATCACAGTCAGCTTCAATTGCAAAATCACTATGTATTAATATTTGTTGATAATAGACTAGCTATCTATTACCATACACTGCTTATATTTATCGCAACTGTTTACATGTTTATTGAACACAAACTCTTGAACTCACCAACCTATGTGTTGACATTTTAGTATGCTTTTCTCAGGTCCTTAACTTGCTTGCCATAGGAGCACTGCACGTTCACTTCATTTAAGACATTATGCTTCAAGACAATGTGACATTTTAACAATTATGGTTTACTTTTTGGTTTGGCACTTGTTTTGCCATAAGTTATACTTTATTGTCTTGGGTTGTTTTCAAAAACGCTTCCGCATTGTTTAAAGTTGTGTTTTGGTTGATTTTGTTATTTTATGGCATATAGAGTCGTTCTGAGTAACTATTGACTGTGATCCTGGTTTGTTCACACGCCTCGCGGTAAAACTCCGCAAGTGGATTTTGAGGGTGTGACAAAACGGCTTATAGACTTAGGATTTGATGTAATTTCTTTTTACATAAAGGTATGTTTCTAAATATACATAGTATGTATATAGGCTATAAATAGTTGTATACACTGATCCTTGGTAAGCTTTTAAAAAATTATAAATCAAACAAGCAATTATCATTCATCTTAGCATTCAATCATACAAACACATAATCATACACACACCTTAGAGATCATATCAATTATCAAGGATTTTCATACAAGGATTGTTTGAGTATTGATTCACACACTACTGTTGTTGGAGAGATTGATAGGTCCTTGGGGGATTCATCCTTTTGTTCATTGAGAAAAAAAACCAAATCCATCATCATAAATTTAAACGTAAATAAATTCAAGAAGTAAATATACTTGTTAGGATATTTGATTGATTATTTCATTTAACAACAATGGTCTTTGAATATGGTTATCTAGGAAAGGTTTAAACCTGATTCTCTTAAAAGACCTTATAGTGTGTCTTACCATTAGGTCATCTTATGATGGTTAGAAGATTGAATATGATGTTTTATGATCATGCCATTACATAGATTCAAAAATCTCCTTTGAGTTTGAGTTCAACTTATGATGAAGATATTACATGTATGATGTTCTTCCTTTATTTTTTTTTATCAAACTTAGATAAGAAAACATATAAATGAATTTATTAGTTAGACATTAAGATGAATTAGTGCATAAGCCTCCATATTTATAGATTACATGTATGAGTTAAACTTGTGAATAAAATCCAGAAGTATTTCGAGTTGCTACCACTAAGTATTCCCCTAGTCTTGTAAACACCTAGAGTAGAACCTAGTTCTTAGGTCATATTAGGATACTAGTGAAATGCCCGCATGTTGTGGCGGTACGGCTGTTGTATGATTTTTTGAGAATGTGATTTTATTCAGTATTGGCTTGGTAAATTATGATGTAAATTAAAAAATCAAAATATAATTATTAAAAAATTGAGTGAAAGAAAACAATTACGTATATTACAAAAGTATTAAAGACAACAATATTATCCTAACAATATTAGTGAAAACATGGGTGCTATTTGTGGTAGGAAATCACTTATTACCTAGATATTAGGGGGTTCGTTTTATAAATTTATATTAGAGTTTTATGATCATCGGAGACAGCTTTTGATTGTGATTTGCATAAACTGGAGAAAGTTAATGGAAAAATTCTCACAACTAATTACCATCTTGATTGTTATTAAGTTATTAACAATTGGCAAGGGAAATGAGAAGATGGATTAGTGCTCAATCACAATAAATGAACGATACTATAAGAAGATAACGGTTTTGTTTGGCCACGTGTATATGCCTTAGAATTTGTATTATAAAAATCATATGTTATACTTTATTACAAGGGTATAAATGGAATTAAATAGTTAGTTTTTAAAATTAAGCATGACTTTTTATATGGGAGTATTAATCCATATGTAAAATTATCATTATATCCTTTTTTCATTTTTATTATTAAAAATATATATAAATATTAATATTATTAAACTCACAATATGCCTCTAGAAAAATATTAGTATTATAGTTATTTAAAATATGAGATATATATAAGTTATATACTTAAATAAAATAGTACTTGATTTAAATAGTATTTAGTTATAAAAATGTAATATCATATTATTAAATAAAATAAAATTAATTAAATAAATAAATAATTAGAAGAATTTAGTTAAATATTATTAAATAATGTATTAATAATGTGAATTAAATAATACAATAATTAGAAGAATTTAATTAAATGAGTACAAAAGTAAAACTATTGCATAAAACACTTGTACTATGTGCTTAAAGTGTTATATATATGTCTTACACTTTGAATGAAATAACATCTTATCCTTGTAATATGTATGATATAATAGTATAGATATAGATAACAAATCATTAAGATATTAAAAACATGTGTTAGATGATAAATCCACTAATTTTGACGTTTAATGGGCCTTATCATGTGATAATGTGTCATTTTTTTCCTATGACAAGTCACATTAGGCCATGTGTTGTAGTTGGCAAGTTTGAAGGAGAAAGAGGAGAGCCCAACAATATTCGTGGTGTTGAGTTCGAGTGGGACGATTCCGAGTTCATTAAAACCTGGTCTTGGTTATTCCTTTTATTTGGCTAGCACCACCAAAGTCGGGTTGTATGTTTGTGGATACCACCGACAAAATCTTTGAAGATTGTGTCAACCATATCAATAACTGGTTTTCAATCTTTAAAAATTTAGATTTTTCTATATTTTAGTTTAACTCACAGTTTGACCCTAACAGAACATTAAATTTGGTTTTAATTATTAATCGTTATAATTTCTTTCTTTTGCTACTAAAATAAAATGTAAAACAAATATAAAAATTCTAACAATTTCATAGATGAAAATATTTGTTTTCTTGCTTTTGGTTGTTTGTCTGTAATCACCAACACATTACTAATAAAAATTTATAGTTTTGAGTTTGTTATTTTTGAATCTACCCGTTACTAGAGAAAATATATTTTCCCTATAACTTCCTGACAAGATATTGACAATTACTTTATACACCCATAAAGCAACGACTCTTTAAAGTTAGCAAGCAATAAAAAAAGAAAAAATTACTAGATTGCTCATTTGACAAATCTGGTTTTTATAAATAGCCTTTGACTAACTATAATACTAAAATAATCAGACCAATAACGAACGGCCAAGTGACATAATATCACTGACCGACGATACGAAAGCATGATGTATCACCAAAAAGAACCTACCGGCGATACGGAAGCATGATGTATCGCCAACGTATCGCCCGAAAAATTAAAAAAATGTAATATTGCTAACGAGCGATACATTATGGTTAGATATCACCAAAAATTGTAAAGAAATGAAAATTAAAGTCCGCGATACATGCCGCCAGCATATCGTCGGTGTCTCGCTGCCAAGCGATACATATCGCTTGGGCTTTCGGGCTTCCTAGTTCTTCTAGTCCATGGCCATTTGGGCTCTTCAATATGGGCCACTGCTTCACAAGATTTCGAACTCTACAATGTGGCCCACTATTTACTCAAGCCAATAGCCTTGAGTGAGCTCACACCCAAAAAACACATAATATAATATTAACTATCATTAATATTTACAATTAATATTCTATCTATTATAATTAATGTAATCTCAATCTATTAACTTAATAAAAAAGCACA
The DNA here is from genome assembly GCA_025506515.1 of Flaveria trinervia. Taxonomy (NCBI): domain Eukaryota; kingdom Viridiplantae; phylum Streptophyta; class Magnoliopsida; order Asterales; family Asteraceae; genus Flaveria; species Flaveria trinervia. Next base: position 16,750,581 of record CM046453.1, read on the forward strand.
ATATTAAACCTTCTAAATTTAGTTTTTCTGTTTTTCTCTCATATTAAATACTTACATTAGATGATAATTATATTATTTAATTTTTTAAATTAAAATAAATTTATAATAATTAGAAAGAGTTTTTTTATAAATGTAATTCTTAAAGAAACAATCTTTTGTATAACAAAAGTAATTTTTTAAAACATCAAACTTTTATAAATATACAAAATATTTAAAATCATTGTTTTAGAAATTAACTTTTTTATGAACCATAAAAATTCAAAATTGGAAGTTAAACATTTTGATTTATAATGATTTTTTAAAAAATTTTTAGATAAAAAAATAAAAAAAAAAGTTCAAAGAAAGTAATATATAATTGTTTTATTACTTATAGTCCTTACTTATACGTAATTTCAATCATATCATATTTTAAAATATCACATTATAACTAATAATTCTTATTACTAATTATTTAATATTTACTTATTTAACCCGTGTAATACTCGGGATATTAACCTAGTATATAATAAAAGAAATATGTTAAGCCACGTGTCAAATTTTTAGTAAATACATTACCACATGACATCTTCACAATATAAGACATTCACGTGACATTTTATTAGCAATATGATTTATAAAAGGAATCTCACAATCATGTTTAAATAATTTCTAATTAAATAACATTCTAAAATTAGATTTTAAAATTTAATGAATGAAATAGAAATTTAAAAACTTTAAATTTCAAATTCATTATGCAATTAATTTAAGATTTTATCTAAAAATAATTAATTTAAATTTCAAATGACAGGCAGACAGTTTCGCACAACGTATATAATGACAAACCAGCTCGTTTTTAACCCGGAATCACAACTTTTTACGCCCAAATCCTTAGTTTTTCATCCATGAAGCTATATCTAAACTTTTTACATGATTTTATACGTAAAAGTGTGACCTTTATATGATTCTTTGCAACTTCTTAAAACCTAAAACCCTAGAATTCGGGTTTGACCTACAAAGGCTTTTAGAGGCTGATTCTACCTGGAATTTTTACTCCTTTCTTGTGGTTTGATGCTTTAACACTCAGATTTTCAATCCTTTAAAAAAGAAAGCTTCAAATCTTGAGTTTTTTTCATTTTCTCTCTATACTCTCTCTCTATCTCTCTCTTTCTCTAGAAGTTGGTGGCTAGGGTCGAAAATGAAAAAGATGATGACTGGTTAGGTGGGTTTAAGTGGTTGATTATGGGCCTTTAACCCCCTTAAATCTCTTTGCCCATAATGTTAATTTGGCCGATGACCCATTTCCTTTCTTTATTTTTGTTAAATATCCTTTAATTAAGTATATTATTATTTAATGACTTGTTTTGACTTTCCGGGATGTTACAGAACTAAACTTACATTTAAAATTAAACTGAACTTACATTAAATACGAATAAAAACAAAACCTACATTACAATATTATTAATAAATACATAAAATCTTCCGTGATAATTATCTTCACACAATCCTTGTAGACATATTATGCTTGTATGAGCCAAAACCCGAATGTTATGATTTTAGAACACATAGTAGAAGCAAATAATTTTATGAGCGGTTGCCGTAAAAAATGAGCACGCTTTTTATTATGTAGATAAATAAAACCAATTGATGAGTTTTTGAAGGTTTTTTACCTTGGAGTTTTAGAAAAAAGAATTCCATAGTGTTTGAAAAACAAAGTTTAAACACATCTATTTATACTAGTTTCTTTAAATTAAAAAAAATTAATATCAACTTCTTTTGCGAAAAACAAAAAAAAGTAGAAAATATTATGATTCGACATAAAGAAGCGATACGACAACGAGATGAAAGATTATGTTACAGAAATACTATCACATAATATCTCATTTAATTATATGGAAATAGTAATATATTGTCGCGTAATATCACATGACATTTATTGAATATTTCACCATTGTAATTATTTTCAATTATTATTTCACTTAATTATAAACTATTACCCATTTTCGGATTTTCTTCGGTCTATTTGCGTGTAATTCATAAAAAAATACTCATTAGATTACCAAAACAATAATATGAAATAAAAACATCATACATAATATTATAATAAAATCATTAACAACTAATACAATAAAATTCTAATGGGGAAGGGATAAGCTACGCGAGAAATAAAATTGACGAGCGATGAACCGTCTATACAACTTACACATCCCCTTAAAAATTTTAGCACAATCTAAGGGTTTTCCCCATGGTCAAATGTTCCATCAACATTGAAACGTAAACTCTTTTATTACCTCTTAAGTTTTGGGGAGATGTAACATAATCTTCATTTATTTCAATCCTGAATAGTTTTCTGGTTGTTTAGTCTTTTTCTAAAAACGAAGGTTTACCAATAGAGCACCAAAATACACAGATATTTTCATTAACACTGGATGAACCAACCGATCAAATTTATTACCACCTATTTCTTCACCACAAAAACTCCAATTTTATTGTCATAGATTAACATGAACAAGTACCTATTCTTGACTCTGAATACAGAAAGGAAAATATATATAATTGATATCTAAAAAGGAGGGACTCGGGTTGAACTTTCCATTAGCAAAAGAAACAACATGCTTGCTACACGAGTCAATTAATAAATCAAAAAATTGTGTAGGTAGTATACTCCAATGCATATTCGACGATGAATTCTTGTATAGCTCTTTATGTCTTCAATTTATTATTCTTAAAACCCAACTTTCAACGTGCTGAATAAAAATGCTTATATTAATACAAGTATAAAAATATAAGCATAAAAATAAAATTAATAATAATGTATACAAATCTTTACCACTGCGATTAAATAACCGTTACGTCGTAGACCGAGTAAAATACCCCAAAACTTTTTTGTCAAGTTTTGTTGGTGTAAAAAAGATAGCAGAATAACAAAAATGTACATTTAGGTACCGAAGATGGTTTGCCTTGAACAATCAAAGTTGAAGATTCATGTTCATTCTTTGGACGCGTCCATTTACTCGTATTCCAAGATGATGGTTTTGGAGCGGGTTAAGAACAATATTGATTTTATCCATAGAGGCATTTCTTAAGAGAGTAAGAGTGTTTTTTGGATAGTGAATGAAGTTTAGATAATATTATATCTATTTATACTAATATTTAAAATTTAATTTTATTTAATTATATTTTTTAAACAAAATATAATTTTGTTTACTGTTTTAAATTTTGTTTTTTTGGGTAGAACTTTTTTTTTGTTCTGATTGAAAAAATTAAAATAAAATGTATTACTGAGTAAGCCTCTTTTTGGGTTGGATTGTCTGTACCCATTGAATGATGAGGTCCGTTTTAAAATAAAATGTAAGACGAGCTGGGCTTCTTTATGGGTTTGGATTGCATGTACTCGTAGATAATAAGACCCATTTTTAAATAAACTATAATTCAGGATGGGCCTGTGGCCCATTTCAAATGGGCCTTTTTTTGAGCTGGGCAAGATGGATGATATTTGGTATCGCCGGCATATCGCCGGGTCTGGACAATACCCTGTCCATTCGACATCGCTGGTGTCTCGCTGGGATTAGATCAAAGGGCGATACGCATGGGTCTATATCACCACACGGCGATATCATGACCATTTTCGTAAATAACTCGGTCAAAGGCTATTACCCAAACCAGATTGGTCATTCTGATAATTTTCCCATAAAAACCTAAACTTTTATGATAAATTCATAACAATATAGCTTCAAAAAGTTGTTGGAAATACATCAGTGGGGAAAATTAAATATTATTATTTGATGTTTTATTATAATTGTATAATATGAAAAAGGTAATTTGAAGAATAGGAGTGTTTTTGTGTTTGTGCTTTTGCCACATAGTTTGTTAAGTTGTCATTTTGCCCCTCGCCCTACGTGGTTACATGAAAGGGTTTGTTGTGTTTTATGTGGGTTTTGTAGGTATGCCGATGGTGGGCGGCGATAGCAAAGGTGGTGGTGGTGGCATTTCACCGCATCTCAACATTTATTGGTAGGATGGTAACAGTGGTGGTTGCGTTTCATCGTGGCCTATTTATATCCCCCTTTTGTAGTAGAGAGAGCGAGAGAGCCTGTCTGCAATGGGGTTTTTGCGATGGTTTTGCCATCATTTGCGGTCGTCGTATAGTGGTGGCTCGCACCAAAGGGCTTACGGTCGCGATACTTTACCCGGTGCTATTGCGGTGGCCCTGATAGCTACTATGTCTCCTCTTTGTGGTTGAGGCTGGGCCATCGCTATCGGCTATGCCGATATCTCTTCAGGCTCTCTGTCTCTCTGATGCCCTGTAGGTGGAGATAGTGGTAGTTTAGCCGCTTTTGTGCCCTTCAACCTCTTTAGGTTTCCGAGGTGGTTGCATGTGGCGATTGTGGTGGTCCAACCACTGTTGCAGCCCCCGCATCTCTATCTCTCTAATACCCTTTTAGGGTTTTCATATCTGCGATATTTTTATCTTGATCAGATGTACAGTTTATGCCCAACGTCAATGATGATGGAGCTTTGTTCATTTGTGACGTTTTGTGTTTGTGACTCAATAAGGTGATTGATGTAGTTTTGTGGGTCTTTTTGGCTATGATGATTTTCCCAAAATGATCTTGGTTGCTCTGGCTTGGCTACCAATTTTGGCATGCAGTCGCAACCAAGAATCGGTTCTGAGCTAAGATCTAATTATTACCATCTGGATCGTCTTCTGCTTTGCCTCATGTTTGTATGTTGGTGATGCGATGTTGTTTGATCGGTGAAACTGTTGCTTGTTTTTGGTGTTTTTATTTCGTTTGAATGTCTAATGTCAATGATGACGAGCATGTTTGCGTCTAAGACTTTTCAACTTTGTATATGATGAAGAATCTAAGCCTTTATCATGCACGCAACACGCGCCGATGTTAACCACTAGTTATAATAAAAAGTTTAAGAAAATGAAATTTGTCGTCAAATTTTTGAAAGATTTGTGAAAATGTTGTCTGTTGGTATATTCTCGAAAAAATAGCGACATATATTTTGTGGAAAGTTTTATTGCTAACTCGTTGGTAAACTATTTCCTACGAAGTTGTTTCCGACAACCGATATTTGTTGGTAGTTTGTCGCCAAACAACGTTTCCGGACTAGGTTCCTGCGAAATATTTAGTAGGAAACTGTTTAATGTTGGTAGTTACTAACATACATTTGTTGTTCTGTTAAAAGCATTCACTTTTCTTGTAAGGATGAGGACATCCAAATATCAAATTGGTAAATAAATAACATTTATAACTCTTTTGATGTATTATTTCCGCAATTCATGAATAATAAAATTAATTAACAGCATACTAAATTTGTATAAGAGTATGAAAATATCAGCTAAACACATAACATGATCGTGTATCTGATTTTTAAAGGCTAAGAACATAATTTTGTACATTTAAAATTGTGTGACTAGCTTTCATATGATGTATTTGGCCAGATGTAACCTGTGGCACATGGTTTTGCCCAATTTTATTTGCTTTGGTCTGTCTTTTTATCTATAATAATTAATAGTATACCTATGTATAGATTTGTATATTAATTAATATAATGCAAAATGCTCTAATGGCGAAACAAGACACTACGTCTATTTGTTGAAGGGAACATAGGATAGATATGTGTTGGATCCATTTTAAGTTCAATATTTAATTTGGATATTTTTTTGCACCCTATTTAATTAATAAAAGTCCATTACACGCATCTCTAATGGTCTTTCTATAGAAACTACACTTAAATAACATAGCTTGACCACAAACAACATATCTTAAATATATAATAAGAAACAACTACTTAGTATCCTATCAAACATAATCAAAATGAAACGCAGTCTAATGTTTGATTTTCTCATTTTATTGTGTTACTGTCTCAAAATTGGCCCTTAATGCGTCTTCATTAAAAATGTAAAACCACAATACTGAGTCTATATATTAACAACCAAGCTCATTCTGTCTCACAAAAAAATAATATAACTCGGTTTATTGGTAACAATTGTGCTCCATTTGTCTCTCTAAAAATGATATTTAAAAAAAAAGAAAAAAAACCTTAGCTTTATGTAAAATGGTGGCATCAATCGTAGCTGTTGTGTTTACTATGTAGATCATGATCTTGTTTAGCTGGATTATTTGGATGTTGTTAAGTGATTTTGGATTGTGTATAAACTTATTGTGAAGTCATTAGTTAATGTGGACAATAAAGTTATTGAGTTGAAAATATGAAGGTTTTTTGGTGGTATTTAAGTCACATATTAACATTTTAAATATTATATATTATGGAAAAAAGATGAATTATACATGGGCATGCATGCACCATGAGATGAGAGTGTGTGTTATTTGGGCCCGAGTCCAATAAATGACGAATATAATAATATGCAGTGGTTTCTCTGAAAAATCAAGCATCTCCACGGATTCAACGTCCAGTTTTCATAGATATTGATTTCTAGTAACAATAAATAATTTCTAACCATAAAAGAGTTTGTGCTTGGAACAAGAACCCATTTTTATGGAATAAAAAAACCATTAAAGGAGTTATCTATTTTCATTTATATGTTTGGTTGGTGTTTTTCTTTTGTTTTTTTATTTTTTTTGTTTTATGGATTGTTTTGGGTGTGAGTTCGAGGTTTGGGGGTGAGTTTTTTTGGGTTTTTTTTGGGTTTTTTGTTGTCTGGATACGTGTTTTTGATATGTGTTTCAATTATGCTCGTTTATAGGGCTTGTTGGCGTTGTTTTTCTCCGGGTTCCTGCTTTCTTTTTTCCGTTATCGATACCGTGACGATTCTGTCTATTAAGGTTTGTGATTTCCTTTTGTTTGCTCTTTTCGGGGCTTTGTTTTTCGTCGGTTTTCTATTTTGGACTGTGTAGCCTTCTTACGGTTTTGCTTTTCGTTTGTTTTGTGTATGATGTTGAGCTTTGATTTAGTTTTTGGGTTATCTATGTTCTAATGTGTTATGGATTTGGGGTTTTGGTGTGCTTTGATTTAGTTTATTTTGTTAGTGTTTTTAATGTATAAAATTAATTAGTTGTTGGTTTATTATTGTGTTTTACATATTAGATATATACAACAATATTATTCCACCATTATATATATATATGTATATATATATGTATATATATATATTATATTTAAATTCTTCATTTTATAAAAACACAATAGTATTTAGAAAAACACAATAATTAACAAAAAGACACAATAAATCGCACTAAAAACACAATCACAATATATGAGCTTAGAAACATATAAAACTATTATCTTTTTATCCAACCGTATTGTACTCGTTTTAAAGATAAAAAACGATCGTTTTTATGCTGTAGTTTTTATTAAAAATATATTATCGTACATAAAAGTTATAAACGCGTATAAAATGGGGGATTTTATTAAAAATATAGTATCATACATAAAATATAATATTGAGTATGTGTTCAATATTATGAGGGATGGTTATTTATTAGGGTTCTACCATTTAAGAGCATTCTAGATAGGTTTTTCATTTAATATACTTCAAAGTAATTGTGAGTAAAAAATAGAAAAAATATTACGATAATACTATAAAATAATATTATTTAATTGAAACACAAAAAAAATAATGTTTTTAATATAAATATAAAAATGAATATGATAAATCTATCGTAAATGTTCTAATAATTTTTTTTTTATATTTTGGTCTCAATCATTGATTAAAAATATTAATCCTTGATATTACTTATTACCTTTTTTAGTTTTAATGATCTTTTTATTTAAACATTTTACTTATTTTTAAAATTCTTAAATGTTTATTATATATATATAATCCAGATATTAGATTTTTTATAAATTTAAATTATATTATTTTAGCAATTCTAACAAAATCAACCAAAATCAAATTTCAAACTCGTACTTAATCAAATTTCAAATTGTCTTTTTTTGAATCTATCCCAGTTCATATTCAAACCCGAATCGATTAACATACGTAACTTGAAAACTGATTTATTGAACATTCTTAATTTTTATAATCATGTCATGTTTTCTTTCCAATCAGATATATTCTCCAAAATATAACACCCTGATTTTTCAGGTTATATAAATTAACCCGCACATATATAGTAGTCAATTGACCACCAAAACATTCAAAAACTGGATGCATGTAATCAAATGAAGACAATGCTAAACATATAGTTTTTCTAAAAACATAATCATGAAGGAACCATATATGAAACCGTCAAACAAAGACTTGTTTCTTTAGGTGGTCAATTGTCGTCACCATTAAGATTTATCAAATATTCGTTAACTTTTAAGGTGAAACAATGGTCTTGGTCTACGTAACTTTTTGTAAAGTATTAGAGGTTTGACAATGGCACTTGAAAGATATGATGGATATTTTCCATCGTTGAAGTCACCAATTTAGACTCAAGTGGTGCTGGTGCATGCATGCATGCCGACATTTTTAATAGTTGGTTCAGCCCTTCACTTACCAAAACCAAACTTTACTTATTAAGAGCATCGTCAATGAGGACCCATCGCGCAGGGGCCGAACCTCATTATTCATTACGGGGTCAAGTGACTCTATCAGAAGCGTTTCTATAGTATAAACAATTAGAGCAACCGTCAAACTTTAAGTGCCTTAAAACTTAAAAAGGAAAATAATCATTTTATCTAATCCTAAAATAAAAATATATTTGATTATCCAATCGGTATTTATGATTTTGGAGATAAATGAGAAGGATAATAGAACGATTAAACGTTTATCGATGTCAACTTATAAAACTTGTTTTATCGAGGTCGAATTCCAAAACTTGATTTATCGATTGTTCACTATTGAAGGTTTTATAAGTTCATTAATTGTAAATTTTTTTTTTGGTAATTAATCATGCATCTAGTCTACTAACTATTATTATTCGATTTTGATGTATACTAAATTGCTTTAATCTACTATTGTTTTTTGCCAATTTAATCTATTATTGTTTGTTTTGATATTAATCTACATTTACGTACAATTGATATTTCTCTTAACTTTAACCTATCGTTGTTTGTTTATCATTAAATCTGCTCTTTCGGAGTTGATGCCGTTTCAGTTAGTTAAGTTTTTTTGTGCCTAAGTTGTCTTCTAGCAAACAATAAACAATATTGTTTATACTATCGGTGCGAGTCCCAGTTCTTTAAAAATAACATATGACGAGTAACTCAAAATTTTGTTGCACTTTAAGTCGCTAGAAATATATCGCTGGCCTGGACTTTATTTAAAGTTCCTCTTATTTATAACGCTTATACTAGCGTAATAAATCCATAGACTTTATGAGAATGAACACATAAAAATTAATTTGCATTAATGAATAAAGAAGTTGAAGTGGTTGGATTGGTTTTCTTCATCTGAAAGGATCAAGTTTCAGAACCAAGGCTTTATTGCTTTTTTTTCGTGGGTTCTTTGAAAAGTAGGGTTAGTATACCCTAGATTGATATAAGAGTTGCTTGAAATAATACAAGTTTATCTATTCTAATATGTGAATAAATAGGTTAATTTTAGGATGTCGGATAGGGGTATAAACGAGTTAAATATACTCGTGAGCTACTCGGAATAGACTCGTAAAAAGTTCAAGTCGAGTTGAGCTAAAACGAGCCCAAGCTCATATTATGACTTATTTAATAAACACCAACTTGACTCGTTCACAACTCAAAAATATAGAATACGATTTGAAGCATTATTTTGTGTAGTGTTAAAAAAATAGAGGGTTACAAGGTTTTTTTTAAGTTGATTTGTTTTTTCAATGACTTGGTTTCATATTATCTTCAAGATCCACAACAATCTAACTTTTTATAAAACTACATTTTAAAACATAATATTTTTACATTTTATAATTTAACCCTTATAATTATTCACCATCAACTTTGTGCCCCTATATTTTTAATATTTTACAAATTTTTTGTTTACATTTTGGTCCAAGATTTTGAGACTTACACGTCATAAAGTACATGTTTGGTTCAACGTTGTTGCGTCAATTTTTTTCTATTTAACATTCATGTCGTAACGTGCGAGTCCAACATCGACTTAGTTATTGTTTTTGATGTTTTACGTTTCACGTGCATGGTTTGATGTTTTTATATCTATTTTTTGTTCGGTTTTATTTTTTTCATCTTTTAATACAAGCTTTCCAGTGTTAGTATGACATTAATGCTATTTGGCACGTTTTTATGCCCCTGCCGCAACGCGGGGGCTTAATTCTAGTTAATACTAAAAGGTAGAATTATATGTTTTGTATGTGTTAGTTTTATGCTTTTATATTCCTAGGTCATTGTAAATTTTAACGGATCAAAATGAATAAAATTATATCTTTTTATCCGGTTTGGTATGTCTATTTTACTACAATGGATTGGAAAATGGAGCTTATCGCTGCTCATGTAAACTTGTAGTACAAAGGATTCGGATTTGGAGTTCACTTAAGAATAAGATTCGGGAATTTAGTTTGTTTGAGTGTGACTCGATCCAACCAGAACGATTTATAAATCGGATTGACTGAAATCGTAACTTTAAAAATTAATGATCCAATTAAAAGAAATTTTTGACTCAGCCATCAGGACCATGAACGATCACTTTCTCCAAACACATTTGTTGTAAATATGTCGAAATTACCGTTTTCTATGCATTCCTGACAGATACTTATAGTAAAATTCTCTTTTTTTAGTAGTCAATGTCACCGACTTTTGCCGATGCAAACAAAAACTCTCATTTAGGATGGTCTAACTGATTTTCTTATATAAAAAACACAACATTATTCTATACTATATGATAAAAGAATATTTTTGAGTGATACGTGATAACTTTTGATAGCTCTTTGGTTTTTGTTTCTCTTTCTCTTTTTTATTACATAAAAATAATTTTAAAAATAAATACTAAATAATTAAGTATCTAAAATATAAATCTTTTTATTTTAATAAATTATCAAAACATACTAAATTATAAGATTTTAATCATATCTTATCTTAAATATAATTTTATAATTTTTGATTTTTATCTTAAATATAATTTCATAATATATTCTTGATTTTTGTTATTTATTATTTATAACTTCTTAAAATTTCATTACTTATTATTTCTTTAATAGCTAATGAAATGTAACAATAAATTTTACTAATAATGAATAATGATTTTAATACGATAAAATTTATATGTCGATTTAATAGGTATTAACTAAAAAGCATTTGATAACCTTGGATAGACTACGAGCATGCTTCACTGTTTCCTAGTTTTCAAACTTTACGAATTTGATCGATCAAAATATAATACAAATAAAATAGATAAGTGGATTGAAGTGACATATATAACAACTTTAATTTGTTTTTGAGAAGAAAAGAAGGATGTTTCCTTGAAGTTAAATGTTTCACGTGCAAAGTTTCAATGCTTTTGACGAACATAAAGAAGAAAAGCGTGTGACGACCAATTTGTTTAATGAGCTTTGAAGTTTCCGAGTTAAGGTGCCCCCATGCATGTTTTCCCCACTTCGATCATATTTTCAACTGTAAAAACTCACTTGTGAGTTGGAATCATATCATGCCACACGTTTTTCTATAACTAATACTCACGCAAACAACATCCGTACACACAAATCATGGATATTCAAGTTAAGATACTCAAAAAATCATAAGATCTTATGTGTTTATATAAAGGTTAAGATTTTTACTTCTTGTTTGTTAAAATGTTAAAAATGTATTTAGTTGTTCGCGTCTTTTTGCTAAATTAATTATCTTAATTCATAATCAATGTGTTCATGCATTGTCGTTCTTTTCACTTCTTGTGATCATAAAGACATTTTATATATTAACTTTGTTTCAAAATTTTGGATTGTTTAGATTATATAAACTAATCTTTTGTTCATTGTAGTCTTCATGTATTATTTTTATTTTGGATTCACACTAAAAGATAAAATAGGTTCTAGATTCTTTTTAAGTTAGATCTACATAAGGGTGTTCAACCAATTCGAACCAAATAGAACCGAATCGAAACCGGTTAGAACCGAGAACCGGATAGTCTAAATCTGAAAACTGAAACCAAACATTATGCTAACCTAATTCGTTTGGTTCTTAACCGGGTAAACTGGTTTTGGAACCACAAAACCTAAGTCTAAAATCCTAATCATGAGTTCCACTGAAAATACCCACTTCTACCACACAAATCAAATATTTTACTATATGTTTATCTTAGTTAACTCAATAACATAGTAGCCTATCACAATTGTGAGTTTTCTTATTTACTTTGTTATACAATATACATATGTGTGTGTATGTGTATATATATGTACACCTATATCTCCATACATACACACATAGTTAATACACACTTAAACACATACATACACGAAAGTTGATATATGTCTTAACATGGGCTCTTGGTCTTTAAGTACATACCGGTTCCAGAACTGAACCAGGAGCCGAATTTGAACCAAACTTATATTAGTATATCTGGTTCTGAACATTTCGGTCTAGCCGGTTTTAATGGTTCCGGTATTAAAAAAAAAGTTCTTGCTCAACCCTAGTTTTATATGTTACTAAAATTTGAATATCTTTTATCTTTTGTATTTTTGGAAGCGGCCAACTATCGAACCGAATAACTGTCAGTTCGATATGCAGTTCAATTATCTTTAAACTATGTTTAACAAGAAACTATTTGTATATAGTAGTTTCTAGGGGTAGTCCAACTTTTTAAAGTCCTAGAGCCAATAAAAATTTTAGGCCATTATTTTTGAAAATATATTTATATCTAAATCTTAAACTTATAATCTGTCATGCCCTCAAATTTCATCTGTGTGGTTCTACTGCGAGTCACATGACAAAACAAGATCTTAGTAAATATGCTTTCAAAGCTATTAATACAAAAACGTAAAATAACATAAAATTCATAAAAAGTAATTGTGCAAAACATATTCGTCCAATAGTGGTAATTAAAGTAAATGTAAATAGTTTAAATGTTTGATGTATATGGGACTCCAACAATGCAACCTAACCTTTAGGCGTGATGACAATCTGAAAAAACATGTTAAGGTGTATTAACACAAAGGTTAGTGAGTCCAAAGGTTTATAAACAAGTAATAAGTTTAAAATGTTAAATAGAGGTATATCAATAGATAGTTAGCTTATATGTCAAGTTATTTAGCGTTTTGAAAACAAGGTTGATTGCTTGTAAATTATTTGCATTCCGTCAAGTCTATCATGAACAGTGCCTAACTGTTAGGTCAATTAAACACTTGTTCAACCTCTATTCAAATTAGCATGACCAACGAGGGTGGAGTTTGTCAACCCTAGTAGTATTACTTAAAATTTTCTTATTAGCTCGTTACCAATGGTTCGAGAATGTAAGAACTTTTGTAACAATACTTACGCTATGGTAAACATGGGATATAACAATAATACTAAACTATAATGATCTGGATATGGGTTCATCTTTGAATAGATCTTCTCGATAGCTGTCCAAAACAAGTGTCGCCATGTGAGACCATGGCAGTCGACGGTTCCTTCTAGTACATGCTGTCGACAAGGAGATTGAACTGCTTCTTTTAGTGTATTGACGAAAGTGCTACTATCAATAACCAAAACATCAACTTATTTCCATGTGATTAAAGGCCTGATGGGTTAAAATAAAACTTGGAAGTTGCAAAGCTAAAATGTTTATTATTCTTAACAAGTTTTTGGTTTTCTAATAATACTTTCATTATATAGAGATACCTTTTTTTTAATTTTTCTTATATAAAGATAAAAACAATATTAAGAAATCATTAAAACTTCAATTAGAATAATGTTAAAAAATAATTGTTCTTGTATTTGTATTTCAGATACATTTCATTCGGCATAAAATAGTTTAAAAGAGTAGTGTTTCTGCATAGTTATTCAGAGATTCCACCAAAAAGCACTTAGTGATACAACACTTAATAACTCAGAGTCTTTTTCTAAATTTTATTTTTATTGGTTTAACACATACTAGTTTAAAGATTTTCAAACAACTCCTAAAATTGCACATAAAGTTTCATGTTGGAATTATTTTATGAAAAGTTTCATATGGAAAGTATGGTTTCTGATAAACGTGTGTAATCTATTTTCAAACCATATGGTGTGTCATTATTGCAGGATCATTGAAGAGTTACAGTTACAACACAACAACACAAAGAGGAGATTAACTAAACTTTAATCAAACAATAAACTGGATTAACCAAGTGTTGAGATGCTAAGAACACAAGTAATGCAAGAGACAGAACACAAAGAACACAAGTATTTAGTTTTCAAGAATGCAGTATATTGCCTTCTCTATGTTCTATTACAGGTGTTACAAAGCATATTCGAAAGATACAAGAACATGAGATACTTATACTACATCCTACCGCTATACTTTGAAAGCCAGCTGGATATAATTGACTAGACACAAACAAAATCAATTGTAGAGTCAAAAGGCAGATTGCTTTTTGACTTGTGACTATGACATGCCATAGCTCACATCCTTATCTATTACAAAAAGGATAAAGTACATAAAAAAAAGCTACAGACTCAAGACCTCAATGTACAGTAACCAAAAGCATGGACCTTTTCACCACTCATGTAAGTTGGTGACTTGCAGAGGTGCAGCGGAAAAGTGTCCAGCTTTATGAAACAGTACATCAGATAAAGCATGTTACTAAAAGTCTTCGGAAGAAATCTGTCTTCATGAGTTGAAGCTTCGGAAGACTTTGTCTCTGAGGCTTCGGAAGACTTCATGTTTGGCTTCGGAAGATATTGGTCTTGGCTTTGGAAGATTTCACACTTAGAGTAATTTTCTGTTTCATGTGTGAACTTCCTAAGCTTCTTCTTTAATGCACTTGTGCAACACGCAGGAAAGACTAAAGATGTTTAGGTTGCATCAGCCTCTTCATTAATCTCTACAAACTCCCCCTAGGCTGATGCTACCAAAGCACTTTGAAAACTTTAGATATTAACAGTCCTCATTAGGATGATCACCATTCCTTTCTTCATAAGATGATCAGGATCCTTCAGGCTGTCAAAGTGTCTTCTCATGTCAAAGAGGTCATGCAGAGGCAACTGAAACATATCTTGCCATGTATAAATGTCTTCAATGCCTTGATCTCTAATAACATGCCATCTTTTTGGATTTGTGGTGTATGTCCAAGACAAGATGGGTCTTCCTATTTCTAGAGGAGCTATTTGAATTGGAGTTGGTGTAGCTTCCTCTTGTTGCACATCCTCAGGCTGTTTTGATTTATCCTGAGGTTTAGAAGGGGATGCAGGCTTCTTCTTCTTCTTCTAGTCTAGAAGCCATCCTCTTCTTTCTCTTTCCAAGACAAGATGGGTCTTCCTATTAGTCTAGAAGCCATCCTCTTCTTTCTCTATCCAAATTTTAACTGAGAAGACTGGCCTGCAGCACCAGATTGATCTTCACTGTCTTTCTCAGTTGGGACTTCCTCTCTCTCAGGTTTAGATGGAGAGGGAGCTTGACCCTGCTGTGGATCAGAAGATGAAGCTTGCTGAGCATTAGCAGGAGGTCCGGGTTGTGTTGTCTCTGGTTGTTCAACCTTATCCTCCACTTCAGGTGGAGCCTGACTAGGAGTAGAGTGTAAGTCAGTGAGCTCTCCATTCTTAATCTTCTGCTTGATTACCCTGATATGCTCATCCATAGTGGATAGAGACATGGGTCCAAGTTTTTTTCCGGAGAATCCATACAGCTTCAAGAAGCTCATCATCCTCTGCCTATCAACAGACTTCTTCATGCTCTTTTGGATGATGGCTCTTGATTTTGCAGCTTTTTCCCTTAGCTTCTTCTTTGTTGTCTTTCTTTCCTTGGCTGGCTCAATATCAAGTTGTTTTAAGTACTCAAACTTAATATAGTCATAAGGCAAGGGAAGGAGTGCATCTGCCTGATAGAAGCCTATGGCACTCAGGTAGTTAATCATCTTGATTATGTCTTCTTCTTTATCTACCTGAGGTTCTTGTTGAACCACATCCTCTTGTTCAGGACTTTCTTGAACTGGGAAGAGGGTAGGCATACCTTTGTACAGTCTTTTTCTTCTTCTCTCTTCTTTGACTTGTACTAGGAGTTCTGCATCTTCTGCCTCCTTCTTCTCTCTTGACCTTCCAGGTCAACCAGTTCATTCAACTCATCCAAGGGAAGAGAAATGACAGTATCTATGTCATAGTTCCTAGTCTGCAGATAGTTAATCCTGACTGCCCTTAACTCATCATTCTGAGTATCTGGTCTGGGCGCAGCCCTGATTGCAGACTCCATGAGTCTTGGAGACTCAATAGAGGAACTTTATCCCCTTAGCCTCCTTTTCCTCTCTCTCTCTCCTCCTCCTCAATCTCCTCAGATGTCATCTTTCTTTTCCCTTTGTCACTCACAGACCTTTGTGACTCAGGGTGGAGAGAGCTTTTGTGACAACGGCAATTTCAGGTCAATACCGACCTTGACTTGGTTATAATTACACCTATAATACTGATTTTTAATTGAATTCTAGTTATTGAAGTCGTTTTATGCATTGCAAAATTTCATGCATTAAATTTCATGCATCGGTGATTCGGCGTAATTACCATTTTTACACGTGATACAACCGGCACACACGAACGTAGGTGATAATTAATATATATATGTACTAATAAGTACTTTAAGGTATTTCAAAGTATTTTATATTCCATTGGTTCAAAGTATTTTAGATTTCAAATTAAATACATGGGAAAAACTTAAATTTATAAATAAACCTAATCGTGTAAATTAATATTTTACCCGGAACGAATCCTTTTAACGGACCTACTAATACATGATGCATCATTAACATACCATCAATATTTATATATCCTAATGCAAGTTGTTACAATATCCTAATGCATTTTAAAAAGTAAAAAGTAAAAAGTAAAAATATAAAAATATGTAAAAATACCTATGGTGCAACAAATACCACCTAAATACCCAATACTACACAAAATATGAAAACCAAAACCCCCCTTTCCCATGCATGTGGTCATCCAAGCCACACCACATTACTCTTCCACCTCCTTCCCAATAAAGCTCACAAAACTTACAAGATTTGACAAAACACAACTTGCCATATTCATGAAGCCTCTCTTTTGATGTGTTAAAGCAACATGTCTACCTTACCACTCTTGGAACACCATTTCCCCATCCTTTGACCATGAATAGGAGCCCATGCTCCAAGAACTTTACACTTAAAGAGGATTGAGTTTTATAAAAGACATGCACCCTTCACTTCAACTACACCAACACATCACACTCATCTTCTCTCTTTCTCCCTCTCTAAAATTCGGCCTATTTCCTTCAAATATTGAGTGATTCAAGTGCCTTTGGTTGAAGATCAAGTGATTTTTGAAGCTTCCAAGCATCCTACAACATCTTCTTCACCTATTTCTTGTTTGGTTCCTAGTTCAAAGGATCAAGTCTTTTTTTCCTTGCATTTCAAGACTACCATCTCTTTCTCCTTGCTTGTTTAAGGTTATCACTTTGTTTCTAATCTTCTATACACCATCATGATGTGTTCATATTCACTAACTCATCCAAAAGTGCTCTAGCAAAGTTTAAAAAGTAACAAAACATGTAAGACATCTTCTGGCAGATTCATGTTCTGTGTTTTCAAGACCATAACTCGACCTAAACATGGTCAAATGAACCGTTTTCTTGAGCCTAACATTAACTTTAGGATGTATAGTTTCTAACCCATCCAACCTTGAAATTTATAGATGAGTATAACCCTTCCAAAACGTACAAACAAATTAAAGTGCTGAACCTGAATTTTTGACAGAATAAATAGGGCAGAAAGAATGAGGCATAAGTAATGCTTAAAGTAATAAAATGGAGATTTTCCTTCTATGTTAACTTATCTTAAAGTGTTAGATTTAAAAGTACTATAGGCTCTATTTGTGAATGTAAGGTTTGACCCCTCAAAAAGGTGAAATCCCTGGACATGTACAGAAAAATGCTGCACTGACATCTGTTGCTTCATGACCCATTTCGAGGGACTTAATCCTAGATACATATGGCAAGATATACCTTTTTGGAATCCTAAGACATAGATCTAAATATAATAAAAATATCAGATTTTATAAAAAATGTTTGTATCATGAAAAGATGATGACAACCAAACCCAAAAATCCCTTTGATTCTGTCAAATGCCCATATTTATATAAAGTAAACTTTTGAACATATTTGATAAAAAAGGGAAACTCATACACATGAAAAGTATAATACCATTATACTTCATATAAAACACATTTAATACATTATGTACTTTTAGAAAGATAGATATGAAGACAAGAATCTAAATAAAACATTTACGACTCGACGTGTCTAATTAGTCAAGTGACATTTTCAAAACTAACTTTGTGGACGAGTTATGCATGACCATCTAGGGTTAGTAATCATGACCTCATGAATATATTATGAATTTGTTTAGGATATTCCTAGACCAATCATACGTATAGACTATTGCTAGAATTCACGCGTGCATTACAGGTGAGTTTCACGGCCCCATTTTACTTATTTTCTTTTTGGGGGAGATTACATGCAAATTACTATTTTCCAGGACATATTTACTTGTTAATGATTTCACATGTTATATAAGTTGTTTACTTAACGTATAAAGTCCCCTGTTATCGAACCGTTAGTTTATTTCCCAAAGCGAGGTAATCATGGATAGTACTATTAGGTTTGACTACCCCCACCCGGATTAATTACCCTAATCTTGACTGGAGGTCTAAACGGGTGCATTATTAGCCTGTTCACACTCATGCTTACGGTAGGCATGGGTAGGGGCAATTTGTTACAGTTACAGTCTAGCTTCGGTTGCGGTGCTTATATAATATTTTAGTATTGTATGATCAACAATCAAATCATGGAAAGACTTGTGGTCCATTACACTGTTTACTATTACTTTCAAACCTGTGAACTTACCAACTTTATGTTGACATATTTTCATGCATGTTTTCTCAGGTATTTAACATTTGCATCAAGTTAAGCTAGCTTGGTCCACGTCGCATTTAGGGCCATTCATGCTGTTTGTGACATTTATTGTTGTATTTGTCATGTTTTGAAAACAATCACATTAGCTCTACTGCTTCCGCAATTCAACTCTGAAACAATTATGTATTTTTAAGCTTATTTACATCGTATGTTTACTAAACCATGTAGTGGTCGATCAATGACTATGAAATCATGATGTTCACACCCCGCGGGAAACCGTTGTGGTTTGGGGGTGTGACAACTTTGGCTTTCATTGCTTGTTGCAGCATCTGAGCTCAAACCAAAGAGAGGTTGAGAAGCACCTTCACCAGCAGGTGTCTTAGAAGGAATGTGGATCTCTGTAACAGTTGAAGATGATGAGACAGGGCTCTCAGGTTCTGTCACTTGGCCTTCAGTTAAGGTTTCCCCTACGAAGCTAATCTTAGGGTCTGCCTCAACATCTAGTTGACCGATGACATTGCCTGATTGCCTAAGTCTCCTTCTTAAGCTGAACTCTGCAGTGATCCTGTCTTGGATTCTTTTAGCCAGTTTGTCAGCTTGTCTTGATTGGCTTGGGTTGACAAGTGGCATGTTGACTAGATCTAGACCTTCATAGTAGTCCAAGGTCTGAAAATTGAAGACTTCTTGCTGTCCTTGAACTCTTATGATGATTAGGGCCTTCCTGTTGTTGTCATACCTCCACCCAATAATGTGATTGGAAGATGGTGAAGGTGACATAGCCCTTGGTATCCCATCCTCAAACAGACTCTGTATAAAGGAGTCTGTGTAGTCCACATCAATGTGAACTACAGAAGATTCATTGGGGGGATGAGATGATTGGACCAAAGTCCTCTCTCTCACCACCAGCTTGAGGTTCTTGGCTGCTGGTTTTCCTCTGCTCATTGGCAATCTCAATTGAGATGTCAGTGGGCTAAGTTGCCATGGTTGAGTCTTAATGATATAATCACTTTCAAAAGTGAGAGCCTCTTCCATATGGACATCTTGAACATGTTCAGGAGTGTCCACATCAGTTGTAGGTGACTGATGTGGGATAGATGTAGAAGACTCAGGAGTACTCATCTTTCTTTAAGTAGGTGGAAAGAAGAGAGATTCATTATACTCACTGAAACCTATATCTTCATCAATATAGAAGTCAAGGTTGGTAATTGGTTGGTTGAGATCTATAGGCTGGGGATGGTAACTGTCCCCTGAAGGTTGATCACTTGAGTGTTGAGACTCAGAGTGATGGCTTAAGGCAGTTGGGCTAATGAGCTCATCAGGCTGAGCATGAGAACCCTCAACACTGATTCTTGAAGAGATGGGAGTGGTCTGCTCCTCAGGAGAAGTGGGAGCGCTAGTGTCCACTTCTTCCTGTATGGGTGAGCATATGGGGGCCTCCACAGACTGAATAGCCTGAGCAGGGTTTCGTTTGGATTTTCTTTGGTAAGTGATGGTGATTTGAGGCTGTGAGAGTGGTTGGGAAAAAGCAGGTGTGGGTTCAACACTAGCTTGTGCTGCTAGGTTGTCACCTTGAGCAATGAGCTCTAACATTTTTGGGACTAGGGCTGTTTCTACCCCAGAGAATCCAACAGCGGGCTTTCTTAGTATTTTAAAGATGCCGGGCTTCATCTGTCCCAATTTAAGAATGTTACCTGTTTCCTTCAACTGTGAGCCTAGTTCATAGTTAAGAATGTACTGGACATATCTAGGAAACATGTAATACTCTAAGGAGTCTAAATTAGCAAGTAAATTTTTATAAACAAACTGAGAATACCTGAATTTGACCCCTTGAACCATTCCATGGATTATGAAGGAGAGATCCTCAGGAATCTGGTCCCATCCACCATGCTTGTTTGATAAGCTGTGGCTGACCACATGGAGCAGGAGTCTCCACTGGGATGAGACCTTCCCTTTCCTAAAGGTCTTTACAGAGAAATCTCTCTCATATCCCATCTGCTCAAAGGAATGATTGACAGCTTCCTTTGGGAAAAACACCTCACCTTCTTCATCATCCAGCTGAAGATGTCTGTTGATGATGGCCGGAGTGATGAAGATTGTTCTTCCCTATACTGTGGCAGACAGTGCCTTCTCCCCATCCATAATGACCTCTTGGCAGGTCTTCCAGAATTCAAGCAACTGATCCTCATAGAATGGAGGAACAATGATTAGGGAGGTGAAGTAGTTTGACAGAGTTAGGAAACGGCAAACCTCTGAGAAATGAGGATCTTTCTCAGAGCTTAATAGAGCAACCTGATTGTGTTGTCTGTGTAACTGCATGGTAAAGTTGGGATTATTTCTGTGAGCAAGGTTGGCCATTTTGAAGTAGCTTAAGGACGAAGAAAGAAGAAAGAAAGAATTTCATAGAGAAATTTGGGTTTTAGGTTTGGAGGAAGAACAGATGACAGAAAGAGGGGGGAAACCGTTGGGTTTATATGTGAGAAGGATTTCAGATAAAGTTTAATGAAAGAGGATAAACTTTGAAATCCGGATGTCGGTCCCACCTCTGAAAAAGTAGTTTACTTTTGCTCAAAAAATAGTTTTCTTGGAAGTCAAAAAGCTTCTGAAGGTTAATTATCTTCGAAAGTTTTAATTAAAAAGCTTCCGAAGCTAAAATGACTTCGGAAGAATTTTCTGAGAGATTTGAGAATTTTTCTTCGAAAGAGAAATTAAAACTTGAATGCTTTGAATATAAACCAACAAAGCTTCCGAGAGTTACTTTTGCTTCGGAATTAAATGATCCTTGAAAATAAGTAAATGTCTGAGACAAGTATTTAAGCTTCGGAAGATAAATTTGAAAGCTCTTCCGAAGGTAAATTTCTTAGACAGTTATTTATTTTGAAGGCATGATTTACTTCCGAAGTTAAAACCATAACTTCCGAACTATCAAAAATTTTCAAAAGTCTAAGGAAAGTCTTCAAAAAGAATTTTCATCCAAAGAAAACTTGAGCTTATGAAAGTGATGAACTAGACAACTTAGGACACACATAAGTTTTTAAGAAATAATAAGAATTAGTTTTAATAAAAGCTTACTCAAAGTTTATCATCCCAATAGCTGATATTAGATATTTAAATCTCTGTTCATCAAAAGCCTTTGTAAACAGATCAGCATATTGTTCATGTGTGTGAACTTTGACTAGTTTAATTAATCTTTTTTCATAGTTATCTCTGATTAAATGATACTTGATATTGATGTGCTTTGTCCTTGAGTGCTGCACAGGGTTCTTTGTGATTGAGATAGCACTGTTGTTGTCTATGTGAATGGGAGTCATCTTGAAGTTTAACCCATAGTCCAGCATCTGATTTTGAATCCAAAGTACTTAAGCAAAGCAGCTTGCAGCAGCAATGTATTCAGCTTCAGCAGTTGATGCAGAGACACAACATTGTTTCTTAAATTGCCATGAGACAACCCTTCCACCAAGAAATTGACATCCCCCAGATGTAGACTTTGCAGTCATGTTGCAACCACCATAATCACTATCTGTATAGGCATACAGATTGAAGTCAGAATTCTTAGGATACCATAGGCCAAGTGTTGATGCACCTTTGAGGTATCTTAGAATCCTCTTAACAGTGATAAGGTGAGACATCTTAGGGTTGGCTTGATATCTTGCACAAATACATGTAGCAAACATGATATCAGGCCTGCTAGCAGTAAGATACATAAGAGACCCAATCATAGCCCTGTATAAGTGTTTATCTACACACTCCCCCTCAAGATCAGGACCAAGAGAGTGGTTTCTGGCTATGGTGTCTTAGCAATCTTACAGTCACTCATATTGAACCTCTTAAGTATGTCCTGAACATACTTTGACTGACTTATGAAGATGCCATCTTCAACTTGCTTCACTTGAATTCCCAGAAAGAAATTAAGTTCCCCCATGGCACTCATTTCAAATCTGTCTTTCATCAGCTCTCAAAGTCTTTGCAGAGCTTTGGATTAGTTGAACCAAGATGATGTCATCCACATATACTTGAACTAGCAATATGTCTTTTCCTTGTTCTTTGATGAAGAGAGTTCTATCTATAGTACCTCTCCTGTATCCATGTTTACAAAGATACTCAGATAGTGTCTCATACCATTTCCTGGGTGCCTGATGCAGCCCATAGAAAGCTTTGTCAAGCTTCCAGACATAATCAGGATGATCAGGATCTACAAAACCAGGTGGATGTTTGACATAAATCTCTTCATCTATCACTCCATACAAAAAGGCACACTTCACATAAAGTTGAAAGACCTTGAAGCTCTTGGATGCAGCAAATGTCAGGAATATCCTAACTGCTTCTAATCTTGCCACTGGAGCAAAGACATCAGTGTAGTCAATCCCTTCTTCTTGTGTGTATCCTTGAACAACCAGTCTAGCTTTGTTCTTGATGATAATGCCTCTATCATCCTTCTTGTTCCTAAACACCCATTTGGTTCCAATGGTAGTCTTCCCAGAAGGAAGAGGACAAAGGTTCCAAACTTTCTGCCTTTTGAATTGAAGCAACTCTTGTTGCATAGCTTCAACCCAACTTTCATCCTTTAGAGCTTCATCAACTTACTTTGGCTCTATCTGGGATAGAAAACAAGAGTGAAAACAAACATTTGCTTCATGGGTTTGGCCTCTTGTCTTTACCCCTGAGACAACATCTCCAATGATGTTTGTGGTAGGGTGAGACTTGTGAATCCTAAGCTGAGGGATCACAACAAGTTATTGAGAAAGATCTAAATTAGAGAAATTTAGATTTGGCATGGATGTTTCACCCACCACATCAGCACACTTTTCAAGTGAAACTTGATCCAAGCAGTGTGTGACATCATTGATGTTCTCATCAATGGTGTGGTTAGTGGCATCAAGAAATTCTTGGTCACTGTCGCCACCACCATTGTTGTCTTCCACAGTTGAGGTGTTCTTATCTGGTTGTAGAGCCTCTGAGCTGGAATTTGAAGGCATACCAGATGTATCAGCTGAGTTTGTCATTGTTGTGCTGATAGAAATCTCATTTGCAGAAGTGGTTCCAACTGGAGCTGAAGATGTATGACTTGAGGATCTTTCTGGCTCAAATCTTGGATCAGGATCATCTGTATTTAATTTTTTTGCAGATCTTGAAACATTCTCACAAGATTTATTAAAACAGTTGGTAACCAAATCAAGATCAAATAACCAATCCGGACCAGAACCAGCAACATAGGGTGTGTGTTCATTGAAAGTCACATTGGCTGACTCCTCAACAATTCTAGTTCTGAGATTGTACACTCTATAAGCCTTAGCTTGGCAAGAGTATCCAATAAAGTGTCCATCATCTGATTTCTCAACAAACTTGGAAATTTGATCTTTGGTATTCAAGATGGTGCAAGGACATCCAAATGACCTGATAAAACCAATGAAAGGTTTCCTTTTGTGCCAAAGTTCATAAGGAGTCTTGCCATTAGTCTTAACCACTAAAACTCTGTTCTGCACATAGCAGGCAGTGTTGACTGCCTCTGCCCAGAAGGTGATGGGCAGTTTAGAGTCAAACAACATGGTTCTTGCAGCTTCAATTCGTGTCCTGTTTCTCCTCTCAGCAACACCATTTTGCTGAGGAGTCCTGGGAGCACTGAATTGTCTTGTAATACCCTTTTCATCACAAAATGTATCAAGGATTTGGTTCTTAATTTGGTTCCTTAATCACATCTTATGATCTTGACCTTGTGATCAGACTGATTCTCAATCTTTAAGATGAAATTCTTCAGAATCTCAGGAGTCTCATCCTTAGTTCTAAGGAAGAAAACCCAAGTGAATCTTGTAAAGGCATCTGTGATCAGTAGACAGTATAAGGTCCTTCCTAAACTCATTACACTGGTGGGGCCAAAGAGATCCATATGTAACAAGTGTAGGGGTGTAGTGATGGAATTCTTTTCCTTAGGCTTGTGAGATACCTTATGTTGCTTCCCTTTCAGGCATGCAACACAGTGGTCATCACTTGTAAACTCTTTCTTTGGAATTCCAGTTACCAAATCATGCTTAATTAATTTATTCATGTTCTTAAAGTTTACATGGCACATTCTTTTATGCCATAGGAAAGACTCATCACTCTTGGATTTAGACACAGCATGAAACTTCTCCAGAGGGAGAGGTTTCTTGCAAATCCATCTTGTACATGTTTCCTTTCCTGGGGGCTCTAAGCAGGATATGCTCATGAGAAATGACCACACCAGGCTTAAGAACAATGCACTCATGCTTAGTAAAGATCATGTTATGACTCTGATCACAAAATTTTGATACACTCAGAAGATTGTATCCAAGTCCTTAATAAAGTTTACCTTTTCTATGCTGAGCTTACCATTTGTGACCTTGATCCTTCCAGAAATGTAACCACCTTCATCTCCTCCAAAAACAACTGGTCCTCCATCAATCCTTTCAAATTTTTGGAGTAGTGACCTATTGCCTGTCATGTGCCTGGAACAACCACTGTCTATGATCCAGACATTTCTGTCTGTCTTCAGCTGTCCCTGCACAAAGAGAATGATTAGTTACATTTGGAAACCCAAGCCTTGCTTGTCTTGGGCTCATTTGCAGAAAGTAATTCAACAGTAATAGATCCTATGGTTGTACTAAGAGGATCTTGAGCTGTTGTTGATGGAGAAATCTCAGTCACTTGGTCTTTCTTAGACATCCACACCACCTTTGGAGTCTTGGACTTGACCTTCAAAACTTTGGAAGTTTTGATGACTGAACCTTCGGAAGATTCTGCAGACACTGCAGCAGACTTCAATGCTTCGGAAGAACTCCTTTCTTCCGAGACCAAATTTTCTTCCGAAGGAATTTTCCACTTCCCTTCTTGTTAGATTTTGAGTTTCTGAAGGAAACATATTTTCTTCCGAAGCTTGAATCTTCTTAGAACTCTTTGAAGCCTTTGTTTTGGTCATATGGACAATACCTTTAGGATTGAAGGGACAATCCTTGGCAATGTGAGTGGTATTTTCACACATGACACAATTCATCTTCTTCTTCACAAGAGCCTTTTCTTTGGAATAGGACTGTCTTTGGTCACATCCCTTCTCTACCTTCATCTTTGCAGATGATGAGACAATCCTCTTGGGCTGAGGATTGTGCTTGGAGTTTGATGGTCCAGACTGTGCAGCAGTGGTACACAGCAGATCAGTCTTCTTCTTGCTGTTAAGATGAGTTAAACAAGAACCAGAACTCTTAGCAGAAGAGTTTTGGTTGATGTCTTCAGTCCCTACCACTTTAAACCCTGCAGAGATAAAAACTTGTTTCTGCTTAGAGTCAAAAGTAGTCTTGATCTATTGAGCCTTCCTTGCCTTTCCTTTGCTCTTTCTGATCAAGTTCTTTCTCATGGACTTGGTCATCACAGTCTTCACTTTCTCCTTAGAAGGATAGTGGCCCTTCTTGGAATCCTTCTCTTCATTCTTTTCAAAGGGATTCTTCACCTATCTCTTCTTCATCCTCTTCACTCATAGGATCTATGAGAGGAAACTCATCTTCACAAGTTCCACACCTAGGAGATATTACTGACAATATTGTGTGTGGAGGAGCTATCTCATTGGATCCTCATCCCTGCTTGTTTTGATAGCACACTTTGTTGTGCAGGGATGAGGATATCATGTTCTTGAAGGTCTCTTATTCAAGAACACTCTTTTCTGCCCTGGCTTTGCTGATCACAAGCTCAGCCTGGCACTCAGTTAACTTGGTTATGAGATCTTTGATTTGAGTCCTAAAATCTGTGTGTTCATGTTTTAGAATTGAAATGGTTTTCTCTAAGTCCTCTATCTTCAATTTATAATCATTTTTAGACTTTCTAAAATCAGATTTTAAAATGTTTAAGGACTCAAGGTCAAATCTTAGTTCCAAGTTGTAGGACCTGTACCTGTTAACTTTAGCAATGCATTCAGGAGTACAGAGATGTTCTAATACCTTGGCTTCATCATGATCAGCCATTAGTGCTTGGTTTGGAGAAACATCTTCCAGCTGAAAGCTCCAGTCAAAGCCTCCTTCTTCAACAGCAACAATAGCTTGCTGCTTTGACTTCTCATTCTGGAGAGCTTTGTCAATGTAGTGTGGTCTAGATTGTGTTTGGCCACCACTTGTTCTAGGTGCCTTACACTCTCTGGCAAAGTGGCCCATCAAGTTACAGTTGTTACACTTAACTTTGTCTTTGTCCAGTCCAAACTTTCCACTGTTTGCATTGCTTGGAAACTTCCTTCCAGTCCTCTTGTAGAACTTCTTGGCTCTGTGAGTGAGAAGAGCCATCTGCTGGACTATTTCCATATATTCCAGATCATCTGGATGGATACAGTCCAGGTCTTCAAGAGTGAAAAGAGAGTTGCCACAACTTTCATCAGAAGACACAAAAGCTTGAGAAGAGCTTATCTCTTGGAATGGGCTTCCTTGAGTGTAGTTCTCCCTTGGTGTCTCTGGGAAGGTGATGAAAGGACCCTTTGGTGAATTGTCAGGGTAACATAAGAGATGATGTTTGGGTTCTATGCTATCTCTTTCAATCACATGTAAGGCTAAACCCATTTGATTGTTGGAGTTTCCAGATGAACCTTGCATGTTCATCTCCATCTGGTAGCCACTGAGAATCCCATATAACTCTGTTAGAGTAAGAGTTTTGAGATTTTCAATTCTCTTGATCACCACACAGTAGTGTGTCCATTGCCTAGGAAGTGAGGACATGAACTTCCTTACAATGTCTTTGTTTTCAAGAGAAACTCCTCCATCCACTAGGGTATCCACAATCTCAACATACCTGAAATATTGCTGAGTCATGGTTTCACCTGTTTTGAAGGTGAAGTTTTCAAACTGCTGCTTCAGGAGATCCTTCTTGTTCTCCTTGGCTTCAGAAGAACCCTCATACATCAGTTCAGTGCATCCCATAGCTGCTTGGCTGTTTTGCACTTCTTGAAACCTCTGTATACAGAGTTTGGAAGGGCAGTTTGAAGAGCTGTCATGGATTTTCTTTCTATCTCTACTCTCTTCCTATCTTCATCAGATTAGTTAGCCACATCTTTGGGAATCATACCAGCACCAGTAGCAGAAGGGGTGCTGGGTATGAAAGGTCCATTCTCAATAGACTCCCACATTCTTGAATCAAGAGACCTGATGAAACCTTCCATTCTTAAACACCAGGTATCAAACTCATCAAGAGTGATCAGTAGGGACTTGTTCATGGTTCCAGTTTCCATATCAGTTTTGAAAATGGCTGCCATTTGAAAAGTTTTAGTATTTGTGTGTGTGAGGGATCTTAAGATGGTGAGATCTTATATCAAGAGCCTGAAATGCTCTGATACCAAATGCAGGATCATTGAAGGGTATAGTTACAACACAACAACACAAAGAGGAGATTAACTAAACTTTAATCAAACAGTAAACTAGATTAACCAAGTGTTGAGATGCTAAGAACACAAGTAATGCAAGAGACAGAACACAAAGAACACAAGTATTTGGTTTTCAAGAATGCAGTATATTGCTTCTCTATGTTCTATTAAAAGTGTTACAAAGCATATTCGAAAGATACAAGAACATGAGATACTTATACTACATCCTACAACCGGCTATACTTTGAAAGCCAGCTGGATACAATTGACTAGACACAAACAAAATCAATTGTAGAGTCAAAAGGCAGATTGCCTTTTGACTTGTGACTATGACATGCCATAGCTCACATCCTTATCTATTACAAAAAGGATAAAGTACATAAAGTAGAAAGTTATAGACTCAAGACCTCAATGCATAGTTACTAAAAGCATGGACCTTTTCACCAACTCATGTAAGTTGGTGACTTGCAGAGGTGCAGCGGAAAGGTGTCCAGCTTTATGGAACAGTGCATCAGATAAAGCATGTTACTAAAAGTCTTCGAAAGAAATCTGTCTTCATGAGTTGAAGCTTCGGAAGACTTTGTCTCTGAGGCTTCGGAAGACTTCATGTTTGGCTTCGGAAGATATTGATCTTGGCTTCGGAAGATTTCACACTTAGAGTAATTTTCTGTTTCATGTGTGAAACTTCCTAAGCTTCTTCTTTAATGCACTTTGCAACATGCAGGAAAGACTAAAGATGTTTAGGTTGCATCAGCCTCTTCATTAATCTCTACAATTATAAGTATCATAGATCACATACAATTCTCTAACTTTCAATCTTAACAAGTTAAGAACCTCTAGGGCATCATCATGCATAAAGTTTTCATATATAGAAATGTTTGATCATAAGTTGTACAATCCACAACAAAACTTCCCAACATTTTCCTATGATCATACTAAGCCAATTTTAGTCATCATACAAAGAACTAAATGTATAGCATTCATCATACAATTATGTTTCTAGGGTTTGAAGGGGTGTGTTTAGATTTTGGTGAAGATGATGGTGGTAGAAAATGTTGTATACAAGGTAGATTTTAGGGTTGCGAGGGTACAATGGTCGATTTTAGGTAATTATAAATTTATTTTGTAGTGGAAATCATAAATTTCTTGATAAAACAACTTAGGTATGTGAAATTCTATTATGTAATTGATTTTGACATGAAATGCAAACAAGTATTATCATTGAATCGTGATTAGGGTTTCGGGGTTAGGGCTTTGAACTATTACAATTATACTTTGTATTGATTCATTACCTATTGTTCTTCAAATGGATTAAAATAATCATCCTTTTCAAATTTAGATGTTTCAATATGATGGTGATGATGAAAGAAAAAGTTAATAATGAGTAAAAGAGACTAGTGGTGGTAGAAGATGACTGTGGTCGAAGATTATCTAGCGTACATGGTGGAACAAAGGGGGAGGGGTACATTTTCTTGTTTTTATATTATATTTGATTATTTGTTTGGTGAGTATTTTCTTTTTGTTATTTTTCACAAACAAAATTAAACTTAAACTCTGTTAGTTTTGAGGACTTACAAGTGCATGTAACATGTAGACTTTAAGTCTTAACATGTATTTTCAAAGATTAGGGAATAGAGGTAAAATGTATGCCTACCTCAAGGAATATTGTGTAACTTGCTCTTATCTTTGCCATAATTTAGAGTATATGCTCATAGTTTTAAAAGTCTAATTACATTGGTGATTGTTTTTACATAAATGATATGAGTTCAATGCAAGTACAAAGTGCTAGTTAATAATAAAAAAGATGTTAAGGAAATTAGGAATTGATAATAAGTTTAGGTTTCTTTTGTAATAATTCATATTATGCTCTTATTAATAATTCATTGATTATACTCGATACCCTAGGAGGCTTTTATTGTTTTACAAACATATTTTAACTCTTTTTGTGTCGATCATAACTCGCTTGTTCTATATTTTAATAATGGCCCACTTCAAACTAAGCACTATGATTTTAACGGTTGTTATCCATTACTCTATTACCCAATTTGTTCTTAATCACTATAACAACATGAAGCTATCACAACTCTTGTAATATATTATATTAAAGCTTATAAAGTTACATAAGGCTTTGAAAATATTTTATTAGCTTAAAACAATATTTTAATCTAAGGTTACATCCGGTGAAGTTGTATTAGAGGTAAAAAAATATTATTTTGGTTATTTAACACAACTCTTTTTTTGTTGGAATACACAACTTTATTCAAAAGGCTGCTACTATGAGGTTGCATTAGTCTTGTTTTTATAGTAGTGCATGTAGTAGAAAAATTCTACAATAAAACAATTTTACAACATAATTGACCGTTGTATTGTATTTTTGACACATATTTTCCTACATTTTAACCGCTGTATTGTATTTTGACATACATAATTGACCGTTGTATTGTATTTTGATAAATAGTGACTCCCAGCTACGTTGCAGCTGTGGTTTGTTTAGTTCTTTTAAGAAAATGATTTTCTTTTAGTATTTGTGTTTTTTGTTTCAGTGTATTTAATGTTGGTGATGATTGTCCAAAGTGATAGTGATTGTGTTTTAGCACGTGTCTCGCACGTTCGACTAAAGGTGTTCATCAAATCGAATTCGAGTTAATTGAATAAGATAATTCGAACTTTTGAAAATTTCAAACATAATACGAATTCGATTAAAAAAGATAAGTCAAGTTCGAAATTCAAACACGATCTGAATTCAATTCGTACTCTGTAAAAAAATCAAATTCAAACCAAATTCAAACCAAATTCAAATTTATTCGCTTCATATTTAGTAAAATAATTAATCAAATTATAATTTCAGATTTCATTTGAACGATCCAATTTCAAAATGATCAAAATAACATAAAAAGCATAACATAAAAATATTTTAAGTTTCAGATAAAACAAAAGACATCACTAAGATTTAAAACTTTAATTTATATATCTTTTGAACATTAAATTGTTAATTTCGCATATACATAATTCTAAACTAATATATAAAGCAAATAATTGTGATTGTGTATATGTTTAATCAAATTTCGAATCAATGATATTCGACTCGAATCAAATTAAAATTTTATGTTTTTTGAATCTGATTCGAATATTAAAGGCCTCTAAGTTTGTGCTAATTTTTTTGTTGGACATGGTCTTTTTTGGTTATATTATATACCTCACTTCATGATTTATGTTTTTTCAATTATAACTTAAACATTAATACATGTCAAACAAAATATTCAAAATTTTATTAGGCAAAATAGATTGATTTGATATACATCCACTTTGTGTGCAATTAATGATGGAAATATCATTTGTGTTTATGAGGGAAGTAGCAAGGAGACAAAATGATAAGGAAAGTGGTCCATTGTTTTGATCACTTTTTGGCTAAAGTGATAAAAAAGACGGTGAATTAACCTGCTGTCTCTTTCAAAATTGTGTAGAGGACATCTCAATTATGCTTGTCTATTTCTAACTTTCTAACCATGGTTAGGTTGTAGAAAACAATTTCATTGATTCCTTTAAACCTTATAAGTAATAAAGTTAAAATTCTACTCTTCGACTTTGATCATTATTGTTTAATTATAAATTACAAAAGAATATTAGCCTTTAATATCTATATTTCTATAAACGATTTTGTACACCATCTCTTAATATCATTCTCCATATTGGAGTAGACGAGACGAGACGAGTCGCAACTGAAGTGAACATTGTAGTAAATAAGATATGTAAAATGTTACCTCATCTTTTGTGTATATAATGTATAAGAGTTTTACCCTTTCTATTTTCGTGAGGGTTGTGAACCCTTGAGAAAAGTCATTCATTTTGCATTCCTCTTTACCACCAGTAAGGATTCTATCCTTAATATTATTTACATGGCGGCACCCACTAGGTTTGATGAGAAAGAATTCGACTCGTGTTATATTATATCATATTGTATTTGTATTATATTACATCATATTACATTAGGGAAGCGTTTAATGAGATACCACAAAAACAAAAGATACTAGGAAACAACTTAGAGCCCTTGGATCATTAGTGATGAGATCTACCATTAAAGGCAATTTGGGCACATAAATGTTCTAAGTTGTCCGCCGCCAATCACCATCGCACACGCTCAGCTCCATGACTCTAAAATCAACGCCAAATCTTACCATTGGTCATCCAATTCTCAGCTTCATCTTTGTCACATTACATCCTCATTACTTGTTACTTCTTAACCTTCTAGATATCCTAGAATACATTTCAAATCAAGTTTCACTCTAAACACATAAAAACTATTTTATAATTAGTATTATAAATCAATCAAAAAAGTTTTCCATTTCATAACTGAAATGATTGTATTTCCATTGAAATTATTTGTATCTCAAGTTAATAGCCAAGAAATTGAAAGCCAAAGTGTAAATCTAATTAAAAAAACTCAATTTCACAAGTGAAATGCTTCTATATCACATAAGAATGAATGATAAAAAAAATTATGTTAACAAAAATATTAAAATAACCATAGTTCACTGTAAATAAATAATGTTGAAATACAACCGATCATTCAATTAAAACACATAAAATAGTCTATTTCACATGTAGAATATATATCTTTCACGTTAACGATGAAACATTTTCTTTATAATATCATTTTTTTACGTTTTCTCTACTTCTGCTTCCCAATTTGTCAAAGCTATACACATAGATGTATCATCAACGAAATTTAATGCATGGTGTTTCAATGACGATGTCAGGTTGAATTTTTCTCTCTCTACTTTAATTTTTTACCGACTTCTGAGATTTGTGTATAGAATTTCATATATTGTTGTTTGATAGTATGATACTGAATGTGGGACTTGCAGATATGGAGTTTTAAAAGCTATGGACGTTTGCTCAAGATATCAAAGCAAAATGAATCCATGACTCCACATGAATAGAAAAAAATGACTAATATTTCCCTTCGTATGATTTCTTAGTTAAATAAAAAGAATTCTATCTTCCCAAAACACTAAATCTCAACCATACATACTTAACATCAAATGTTTCACAACTGTTCTCTAGTTCCCCCTCCATTACGTTATATAAAATCTTGTGAGAATAACTAAAATTGTTTGTCATGAAACTGACGTAAGTTAAAGATACAATATATCCTTATCTATTGCTTACATATATCCAGTTTATTATAAAAACAAAAATCTATTAGCAAGATCTGTCTCAATTGTGAGCATAAAATAGTACATTACATTATAAATATATCTTGGGAGCATAATTAAAATCGTAGGTGTCATGAAACTGACATAAAGTTAAAAAAATAAAATATATCCTTATCTATGTCTTACATATATCCAATACATCATAAAAGCCAAAAACTCATAGCATGATCGATTCGCTCAATAGTTAGCATACAATACTAGTTTTATGATATATTTTCTTGATAAGTAAATTTGTAGTTTTAAACGTATTTTAGATTAAATATATGTAACTTAATTTAAAGAGAAAGAAAATAAGCATAGATAAAACTATGTTTGGAGAGATTAGTGTAACATGACTTATTAGTGGATAATATAATACACTAACATTTGATGAGCAACAGTTCTAATTTTTTTATCTTTTGTTGTCAAGAACAAATTCACCTACATCATCATTTATTTAAATTTGGTTTACACTTGAAGTCATTTACAAGGATGGTATGTTTCTCTATGTAGCTTAAAGTATTTTGGTAAGTGAAATTGAACGTAAATCAACTCTAAAACTAAGATGATTATGTAGGTAAGACTGTCGTTGATAATAAAATAAATATTAAAAGTGACATTATCTAAACTGTTGGTACTTGGGGTCCTCTCAAGCGTCGAGTAATAAATATATTGTTTGTAACCGTCGAACGGTAAAACTCCGTTCGTGAAAATTGAGAGTGCGACATATCGATATCAATGCCATGGGATCTTTTGCTTTAGAAGTTTTATTATGTATCTTTCCTCCAAAGAAGAGGGATATATAACCGTTGTAAAGGCGACTTTCCCTTTCACCGTCTTTGGAAACTTGCATTTTTCCCATTCTTCACTAGAAAACATATGCATTAGTTGAGACTTTTTTTTTTTCAACAAACTTTGTAAGGTAAGAAACGTAAAAGGAAATCTTGTAACTCTTGGTCACCCAATATTCTTTTTCTTGTATATTTTCTCATCATGGCTAATGTTATGTGATGAAAATAAATAAACACTGTTAGTTTTTTTGCTTGATTGATAGTTTTCTTTCACTTTGTTAATCCACCAATAGCTTCAAAAACAAATAAAGGTATAAATATTAGTAGGCCACTAACAAATATAATAAAATAAATAAATACAATTAAATTTATTACCTTCAAGCATAAGATTTATGGTATGTGTCGCACACGATGTCCAAAAGATTGTTGGTCTTTTCTCCTTCAACAATTTTGATGCACCGATATTATTAAATGAATTGGCGGTCACAATTTGAACGACATTTTCGGAACCAACATCTTCAATACACTTATCTACATACTCAAAAATGTTTTCACTTGTGTGTGTTTCATCCAAACATTCTTTAGAAGAAGAAAAATAGTACCTAGCATTGAATTTGATTTACAAATTCATAATGCTTCTTCATGTTCTATCGGACCATGCATCGGTCATAATAGACATCCTATTGTTAGATTATGGTGTCCGACAATCAATTAATAAAGTTACTGTTATGATACGATCTAAAGAGTTTTACTTTGGAGGAGAGAATTAAATGCATATTTAAAGTAGTTAAATACGTGACACGAGTTGTGTGAAAAGGAGAATTAATTATTTAAGGAATGGTTGTTAGTTATTTTAAGAGTTAAATAATGAAAGGGTTCGATTAGTAATTAATAGTTAATTATTTGTGAAATGGTGTAATAGATTGAGGGTTAAAAGTATATTATTTATTCTTATAAATATTACACTATAATCTAATAACCCTAACCCTAACCTAATTATGGAGAAAGAGTCGTGCAGGACCGTTGAAGGGTATGCAAATACAACACAACAACACAAAGAGGAAAGTTGGTTAAGAACACTCAACTTAATCAGACAGTAAAACTGGTCTCAAGAGATGACACTAAGACACAAGTAAGTATGAGACAAAACAAGATAACAAGATACACAAGGAGATGGTTTTCAAGATTGTAGTATATTGCCTTCTCAAGTTCTATTACAAGTGTTACGAAGCATAAAGAAAATACAAGTACTTGAGCTACATATACCACATCCTACAGCCGCCATACTTTGAAGGCCAGCTGGATACAATTGACTAGACACAAAACAAAATCAATTATAGAGTCAAAAGGCAGATTGCCTTTTGACTAGTGACTATGACATGCCATAGCTCACATCCTAATCTATTACAAAAAGGATAAAGTACATGAAGTAGAAAGTTTACAGACTCAAGACCTCAATGTACAGTTACTAAAAGTATGGATCTTTTCACCAACTTGTGAAAGTTGGTGACTTTATAGAGTTGTAGTGGAAAGGTATCCAACTTTATGTAAAGTACATCAGATAAAGCATGTGTGCTAAAAGTCTTCGGATGAAATCTGTCTTCAAGTGTTCGCTTTGGAAGACTTTGTCTCTAAAGCTTCGGAAGACTTTATATTTGGCTTTGGAAGATTTCACACTTAGAATATTTATGTTGCTTGTGTGAATCTTCCGAAGCATTCTTTTTCAGTACCCATGTGCATGCATGCAGGAGAGACTTTGGTGTTTGGGTTGCATCAGCCTCTTCATATAATCTCTACAAACTCCCCCTAGGCTAATGCTACCAAAACACTTAAGACTTCAGATATTGACAGTCCTCATCAGAATAATGACCGTCCCTTCTTCATGAGATGATAAGGATCCCTCAGTCTGTCAACGTGTCAAAGAGATCATGCAGAGGCAGATTGAACATGTCTTGCCATGTGTAGACATCCTCAATGCCATGATCTCTAATGACATGCCACCTTCTGATTTGTGTTGTATGTCCAGGACAGGATGGGTCTTCCGATGCTAGAGGAGCTGCTTGATTTGGAGATGATGGAGCATCCTTTAGCTGCACATCCTCAAGATGTTCTGACTCATCCTGAGGTTCAGAAAAGGATGTAGCTTTCTTCTTCTTTGGCTTTGGCTTTAAAGCCATCCTTTTCTTTCTCTTTGTTACTTTAAACTAAGAAGACTGGTCTGCAACACCTGATTGATCTTCATTGACTTTCTCAGTTGGGTCTTCCTCTCTCACAAGTTCAAAAGGAGAGGGAGGTTGAACCTATTATAGATCAGAAGATAAGCTTGCTGAGATTCAGTAGGAGGTTCAGGTTGTGTTGTCTCATGTTGTTCAACCTTCACCTCCACTTCCAGGTGGAGCTTGACTTGGAGGGGAGTGTAAGTCAATCAGCTTTTCATTCTTTATCTTCTGCTTGATCACCCTGATATGCTCATCCATAGTGGATAGAGACATAGGACCAAGTCTCCTTCAGAGAATCCATATAACTTCAAGAAGCTCATCATCCTCTACCTGTTTGCAGACTTCTTCATGTTTTTCTGGATGATGGCTCTTGACTAGCAGCTTCTTCCCTGATTCCTTTAGTTTGTCTTTCTTTCCTTGACTATCTCTAGTTCAAGTTGTTTAAGATACTCAAACTCAACATAGTCATAGGATAAGGGAAGAAGTGCTTCTGCCTGATAGAGGCCTGTGGCACTCAGGTAGTTGATCATTTTGATCCTGTCTTCTTCTCTGTCTACCTGAGGTTCTTGTTGAACCACATCCTCATGTGTAGGTTTTTCTTGAAGTGGGGAGGGAGTAGGCACATGCTTATATAATCTTTTTTTCTTCTTTCTTCTTTCATTTGAACCAGTAGCTCATCTCTTCTACGTCTTTCTTCTCCTTTGACCTTCCATGTCAACCAGTTCATTCAATTCCCCTAAGGGGAGAGAAATGACATTGTCAATGTCATAGTTCCTAGTCTGTAAGTAATTGATCCTGACTACCGTCAACTCATCATCTTGAGTGTTTGGTCTGGGGATAGTCCGGATAGCAGTTTCCATGAGTCTTGTAAACCCAGAAGAGGAACTTTCTCCCCTCAACTTCCTTTTCCTCTCTCTATCCTTCTCCTAAATCTCCTCAGATGTGATATTTCTTTTCCCTTTGTCACTCATAAACCTTTGTGACTCAGGATGGAGAGAGCTTTGCCTTCATTGCTTGTGTAGCTTCTAAGCTCTGGCCAGAGAGAGGTTGAGAAGCACCTTCACCAGCAGGTGTCTCAAAAAGGGTATGAATCTATGCACTAGTTGATGATGATGAGATAGGGCTCTCAGGTTCTACCATTGGGACTTCAGTCAAGGTTTCCCATATGAACTAATATTAGGTCTGCTCAACATCCAATTGACCGATGGCATTGCCTGATTCCTTAGTCTCCTTTTGAAGCTGAACTCTGTAGTGATCATGTCTTGGATTCTTTGAGCCAGCTTGTCAGCTTGTCAGTTTGTCTTGATTGGCTTTGATTGATAAGTGGCATGTTGACTAGATCCAGACCTTCATAGAAGTTCAAGGTCTGAAAGTTGAAGACCTTGCTGCCCTTGAACTCTAAGAATGATGAGGGCTCTTCTGTTGTTGTCATACCTCCGCCCAATGATATGATTTGAAGTTGGTGGAGATGACATAGCCCGTGGTATTCCTTCTCAAACACACTCTGTATGTAGGAGTCTATAGAGTCCACATCAATATGAACTTGAGGAAGTTGCTGAGTGTGCACAATTGCAAGTGAGGATGGTGAGTCCTTAATGTCCACACTCTCAAAGAACTCTCAGGTTCTGTGATTATAATGACTTTCTCCCCCTTTTTGGTAGCATCACCCACTTGCATAGGTGAGCTAGGAGTTAGGTCAATCATACTACAGGTTCTTGTGTTCCTGGTTGAGCTCCTCTTAAAGGTCTCCCAGCTAGTTTGTCCTTAAGATAAGAAATCTCAAGTTGCTGATCACTGACCCTGTTTTGCAAGGTAGTCAGTTGAGTATCAAGATGACTAACCTTGGAGACTAAATAGGTGCATGTTTGTGACAGTTTTTGCACCTTTAGTCTCAAATTCCACTCATCTTCATCAGAAGAATCATTGGGATGAGAGAATTGGACCAAGTCTCACTTCTCACCACCAACTTCAGATTCTTGGCTGCTGGATTTCCTCTGTTCACTGGTAGCCTCAGTTGAGGTATCAATGGGCAGATTTGCCATGGTTGAGTCTTAATGACGGAATCACTTGCGAAAGTGAGAGCCTCTTCCATATGGACATCCTGAACAGGTTCAGATGTGTCCACCTCAGTAATGGGTGACTAATGTGGGCTAGAAGTAGGAGACTCAAGAGCATCATCTCTCTTTGAGTAGGGGAAAAAAAGAGAATCATGGTACTCATTGAAACCTAAATCTTCAACAGTATAGAATCAAGGTTGGGAATTGTTGGTTTAAGTCCAAAGGCTGGGGATGCTAACTGTCCCCTGAAGGTTGATCACTTAAGTGTTGAGACTCAGAGTGATGGCTTAAGACATTTGGGCTATGATCTCATCAGGCTGAGTATGAGGAACCTCAACACTAATCATTGAAGGAGGGGAGTGGTTTGCTCCTCAGGAGAAGTGGGAGATCCAATGTCCCTTCTGCCTGTGTGGTGAGTATATAGGGGCCTCCACAGACTGAGTAGTCTGAGTAGGGTTTGTTTGTGTTTTCTTTGGTAGGTGAGGGTGATTTGTGGCTGTTGAGGTAGTTGGGATGTAGAAGGTGTGGGTTCAACACTAGCTAGTGCTGCAAGGTTTTCACTTTGAGCAATGAGCTTTAACCTTTTTAGGACAAGGGCTGTTTCGACCCCAGAGAAGCCAACAGTGGGCTTTCTCAGTATTTTAAAAATATCGGGATTCATATGTCCCAATTTAAGAGTATTACCTATTCCCCTTAACTGTGAGACCAGTTCACACTTAAGAAAATATTGAACATATCTAGGGAACATGTAGTACTCTAAGGAGTCCAAGTTTGCAAACAGATTAGTGTAAACACACTAAGAGTCCTGAACTTGACTCCCTAAACCATCCCATGAACAATGAAGGAGAGATCTTCATGAATCTGGTCCCATCCATCATGTTTGTTTGATAAGAGGTGGATAACCACATGGAGCAGGAATTTCTTGGGATGAGACCTTTCCTTTCGGAAGGTCTTGACAGAGAAGTCTCCCTCACAGCCTATCTGTGCGAAGGTCTGGTTAACAGCTTCCTTAGGAAGAGCACCTACTTCTTCATCATCTAGCTAAAGAGCATGTTGATGATGGCCGGAGTGATGAAGACTGTTCTCCCTTACACTATGGTAGACAGTGCCTTCTCCCCATCATGACGACCTCTTGGCAGGTCTTCTAGAATTCTAGCAGTGATCCTCGTAAAGAGTAGGATCAATGGTTAGGGAGGTGAAGTAGTTCGACAGAGCTAAGAAACAACAAACCTCTGAGAAATATGGATCTTTCTCAGAGTGTAATAGAGCAACCTGATTATGTTGCCTGTGTAACTGCATGGAAAAGTTCGGGTCATTTCTGCGATGAAGGTTGGCCATTTTGAGAGAGCTTAAGGATGAAGAAAGATGAAAGAAAGTAATTTCATAGAGAAATTTGAGATTTTAGGTCCGAGGACGAAGAATGATAGAAAGAGGTGAAACCATTGGTTTATATCCAAAGTTAATGAAAAAGGATAAACTTTAAAACTCGTAAGTCGGTCCCACCTCTGAAAAAGTAGTTTGCTTTTGCTCAAAAAGTAGTTTTCTTGGAAGTCAAAAAGCTTTCGAAGGTAAATTATCTTTGGAAGTTTTAATGAAAAAGCTTCCGAAGCGAAATGACTTCGGAAGAATTTCCTAAGGATTTGAATTTTGCCTCGGAAGGAAAATTAAGTCTTGAAGTTTGTTCAAAGTAACAAAGCTTCCGAGAGTTAATTTGCTTCGGAAGAAAGTTTTCCTTGAAAACATATAAGTGTCTAAGCTTCGGAAGATGTTTTAGAAATTTCTTCCGAAGGTAAAATTACTTGGACAGTTATTTGTTATAAAGGCATAAGTATCTTTCGAAGGTAAAAACATATCTTTTGAAGGTAAAAACATATCTTTTGAAGGATCAAAATTCTCAGAATTCTAAGGAAAGTCCTCAAAAAATTTTCATCCAAAGAAAACAAGAATTAGTTTAAGAAAAATGTACTTAAGTTTATCATCCCAATAGCTGGTATTAGATATTTAATCTCTGTTAATCAAAAGCCTTTGTAAACAGATCAATATATTGTTCATTTGTGTGAACTTTGACTAGTTTAATGAATCCCTTTTCAAAATTATATATAATTAAATGATACCTGATGTTGATGTGTTTAGTCCTTAAGTGCAGCACATGATTCTCTATAATAGAGATAAAACTGTTGTTGTCTATGTGAATGGAAGTCTCCTTGAAGTTTAACCCATAGTCAAGCATCTGATTTTGAATCCAAAACACTTGAGCACAGCAACTTGCAGCAGCAATGTATTCAGCTTCAGTAGTTGATGCAGAGACACAGGATTGTTTCTTGCATTGCCATGAGACAACCCTTCCACCAAGAAACTAGCATCCCCTAGATGTAGACTTTTCAGTCATGTTGCAATCACCATAATCACTATATGTATATGCATACAAATTGAATTCAGAATTCTTAGGATACCACATACCAAGTGTTGAAGCACCTTTGAGGTATCTTAGAATCCTTTTGATAGTAATAAGGTGAGACATCTTAGGGTTGGCTTGATATCTTGCACAAATACATGTAGAAAACATGATATCAGGCCTGCTAATTGTAAGATACATAAAAGACCCGATCATAGCCCTGTATAAGTGTTCATCTACACACTCCTCCTCATGATCAGGTCCAAGGGAGTGGTTTCTAGCTATGGGTGTCTTAGCAATCTTACAGTCAGTCATGTTGAACATTTTGAGTATGTCTTGAACATAATTTGACTGACTAATGAAGATGCCATCTTCAAATTGCTTCAGTTGAATTCCCAGAAAGAAATTGAGTTCTCCCATGTCACTCATTTCAAATCTATCCTTCATCAGCTTCTCAAAGTCTTTGCAGAGGTTTGGATTAGTTGATCCAAAGATGATGTCATCCACATACACTTGAACTAGCATTATCTCATTTCCCTGTCCTTTGATGAAGAGAGTTCCATCTATAGTACCTCTTCTGTAGCCATGCTTGCAGAGATACTAAGACAGAGTCTCATACCATTTCCTGGGTGCCTAATGAAGTCCATAAAGAGCTTTATCAAGCTTGCTGACATAATTTGGATGATCAGGATCTGCAAAACCAGGTGGTTGTTTGAAATATACCTCTTCATCAATCACCCTATAAAGAAAAGTACACTTGACATCAAGTTGATATAACTTGAAGTTCTTGGATGCAACAAATGCCAAGAATATCCTAATAGCTTCTGGTCTTGCTACAAGAGCAAAGACATCAGTGTAGTCAATTCCTTCTTCTTTTGTGTATCCTTAAATAACTAGTCTAGCCTGTTTTTTTATGACAATACCTCTATCATCCTTCTTATTTCTAAACACCCGTTTGGTTCTAATGGTAGTCTTTCCATAAGGAAGAGGACAAAGATTCCAAACTTTATGTATTTTGAATTGAAGTAGCTTCTCTTCATAGTTTCAACCCAACTTCCATCCTTTAGAGCTTCATCAACTTTCTTTGGTTCTATCTGAGATAAGAAACAAGAGTGAAGACAAACATGTGCTTCATGGGTTTGTCCTCTTGTTTTTACCCCGTGTCAACATCTCCAATGATGTTTGTAGTGAGATGGGACTTGTGGATCCTAAGTTGAGGGATCACAGCAAGTTGTTGAGAGAGATCAAAATTAGAGAAATTTAGATCTGGCATTGATGTATCTCCCATTACATCAGCACACTTATTAAGAGAGACTTGATTCAATGAGTGTATGACATCATTGATGTTGTCCTCTGTGGAGTGGTTATAAGCATCAAGGAATTCCTTATTATTGTTACCACCACCATTATTATCTTTTGCATTTGAAGTATCTTTATCTGGTTGTAGAGCCTCTGAGTGAGAATTTAAAGGCATCTCAGATGTATCAGCTGAATTTGTCATTATGGTGCTGATAGAGACTTATTTGTAGAAGTAGTTACAACTAGAGCTGAAGATGTTTGGCTTGAAGGTCTTCTAAGCTCAAATATTAGGTCAGGATAACTTGTGGGTAAGATATCTATGGAACCTGAAACATTCTCACAAGATTTGTTAAAACAGTTGGTAACTAAATCAAGATCAAACAGCCAATCAGGACCAGAATCAGCCACACAAGGTGTGTGTTCATTGAAAGTCACATTGGCTGACTCCTCAACAATTCTAGTTCTGAGATTGTATACTTTGTAAGCCTTAGCTTGAGAAGAGGATCCAATGAAGTGTCCATCATCTGCTCTCTCAACAAATTTGGCAATTTTATCCTTGGTATTCAAGATGGTGCAAGGACATCCAAATGACCTGAGAAAACCAATGAAAGGTTTCCTCTTGTGCCAAAGTTCATAAGGGGTCTTGCGATGAGTCTTGACTACTAAAACTCTATTCTGGACATAGCATGCAGTGTTGGCTGCCTCTGCCCAGAAGGTGATGGGCAGCTTAGAGTCAGACAACATGGTTCTTGCAGCTTCAATTAGTGTCATGTTTCTCTTCTCAGCAACACTATTTTGTTGAGGAGTCCTGGGAGCACTATATTGTCTTGTAATACCTCTTTTATCACAAAATGTATCAAGGATTTGGTTCTTGAATTCAGTTCCTTGATCACATCTTATGGTTTTGACCTTGTGATCAAATTGATTCTCAATTTTTAGGATCAAATTCTTTAGAATCTTAGGAGTCTCATCCTTAGTTCTAAGGAAGAAAACCAAGTGAATCTTGTAAAGTCATCTGTGATCACCAAACAATAAGAGGTCGTTC
Organism: Flaveria trinervia; assembly: GCA_025506515.1. Lineage (NCBI taxonomy): Eukaryota > Viridiplantae > Streptophyta > Magnoliopsida > Asterales > Asteraceae > Flaveria > Flaveria trinervia. The sequence goes on from CM046453.1 coordinate 16,793,820, forward strand.
CTAGACTCATTACACTGGTGGTGCCAAAGAGATCCATATGTAGCAAGTGTAGGGGTGTAGTGATGGAGTTTCTTTCCTTAGGCTTATGAGATAGCTTGTGTTGCTTCCCTTTCAGGCATGAACACAGTGATCATCACTTGTAAACTCTTTCTTTGGCATTCCAGTAATCATTTTATTCATGTTCTTAAAGTTTACATGGCACATTCTTTTATGCCACAGGAAAGACTCATCACTATTGGATTTAGACAGAAAGCATGAAACTTCTCCAGAGGAAGATGTTTCTTGCAAGTCCATCTTGTACTTGTTCCCTTTCCTAGGGGCTCTAAGCAGGATATGCACATGAGGAATGACCTCCCCGGGCTTGAGAACAATGCACTCATGCTCAGTAAAGAGTATTTATGACTCTGATCACAAAATTGGGATACACTAAGAAGATTGTACCCAAGATCCTTGACAAATTTTACCTTTTCAATGCTGAGCTTACCATTTGTGACTTTGCCCCTTCCAAAAATGTAACCACCTTCATCTCCTCCTAAAGTAACTGGCCCTCCATCAATCCTTTCAAAGTTCTGAAGTAGTGACCTATTGCCTATCATGTGCCTGGAACAACCACTATCAATGATCTAGACATTTTTATTTGTTTTGAGTTGTTCCTGCACAAAGAAAATGATTAGTTACATTTGGAAACCCAAGCCTTACTTGTCTTGGGCTCAGTAAAAGAAGTAGAAGATAATGCAATAGTAATAGATCCTATAGTTGTGCTTTGAGGATCTTGAGCTGTTGTTGATGGAGAACTTTCAGTCATTTGGTCTTTCTTAGACTTCCACACCACCTTGGGAAGTTTGGACTTGACCTTCAACACTTCGAAAGATTTTGTCGGAAGTTTTGATGACTGAACCTTCGGAAGATTCTGCAGACACTGCAGTGCTTCGGAAGTATTCCTTTCTCCCGAGACCAAATTTTCTTCCGAGACCAAATTTTCTTCCGAGACCAAATTTTCTTCCGAAGGCAATTTACCACTAGCCTTCTTCTTCATTTTGGAGCTTTCGAAGGAAATAGATTTTCCTTCCGAAGCTAGAATCTTTTTAGAACTCTTTGAAGTCCTTTTCTTGGTCATATGAAGAGTACCTTTTGGATTATATGGACAATCCTTAGAAAGATGAGAGGTACTTTCACACATGACACATTCCATTTTCTTCTTCCCAAGAGCTTTCTGTTGAGAGCAAGACTGATTTTGATCACATCCTTTCTCCATCTTCATCTTTACAGATACTGAGACAGTCCTTTTGGGGTGTGGACTGTTCTTGGAGTTGGATGGTCTAGGCTGTGTAGCAGTGGTACACAACAGATCAGTATTCTTCTTGGTGCTGAGATGATTTGAACATAAACCAGAACTCTTAGTAGAAGAGTTTAGGTTGATGTCTTTAGTCTTCACCACTTCAAATCCTACATAGATAAAAACTTTTTTTTGCTTAGAATCAAAACCGGCCTTGATCTCTTGAGCCTTCTTAGCTTTTCTTTTACTCTTTCTAATCAATTTTTTCCTCATAGGCTTGGTTATCACAGTCTTCTTTTTCTCCTCAGAAGGATAGTGACCCTTCTTAGAATCCTCTTCTTCACTCTTCTTAGAGAGATTCTTCACTATCACTTCTTCATCCTCTTCACTCAAAGGATCTATGAGGGGAAGCTTATCTTCATAAGTTCCACACCTAGGTGATCTTACAGACAAGATTGTGTGTGGTGGAGCTATCTCATTAGATCCTAGTCCCTGCTTGTTTTAATAACACACCTTGTTATGCAGGGATGAGGATATCATGTTCTTGAAGGTCTCTTCTTTAAGAACACACCTTTCTGCCCTGGATTTGCCGATCACAAGCTCATCCTGGCACTCAGTCATCTTACTTATGAGATCCTTGATCTGAGTCCTATAATTTGTATGCTCGTGTTTTAGAACTGAAACCATTTCTCTAAGTCCTCAATCTTCACTTTATAATGGTTCTCAGACTTTCAAAAATCGGCTTTTAAAATGTTTAAGGACTCAAGATCCTATCTCATTCTAAGTTGTAGGACCTATATCTGTTAACGTTAGCAATGCATTTAGGGGTACAGAGATGTTCCAGTACCTTGACTTCATCATGATCTGCTATCAATGCTTGGTTTGGAGAAGCATCTTTCACCTGAAAGCTCCAGTCAAAGCCTCCTTCTTCAACATCAACTGCATCTTGCTACTTTGGCTTGTCATTCCGGGTAGCTTTGTCAGTGTAGTTTAATTTGAACTGTGCTTGGACACCATTTATTCTTGGTGCCTTACACTCCCTTACAAAGTGGCCCATCAAGTTATACTTGTAACACTTGACTTTGCTTTTGTCCAGTCCAAACTTTCCACTGGCTGCACTGCTGGGAAACTTTCTTCTTGTCCGTTTATAGAACTTCTTGGCTCTGTGAGTGAGAAGAGCTATCTGCTGGACTATCTCCATGTACTCCAGATCATCTGGATGGATACAGTCCAGGTCTTCAAGGGTGAAAAGAAAGCTGCCACAACTTTCATCAGAAGACACAAAGGCTTGAGAGGGACTTGTCTCTTGGAATAGGCTTCCTTGAGTGTAGTTCTCCCTTGATGTCTCTGGGAAGGTGATGAAAGGACCTTTAGGTGAGTTGTCAGGGTAGCATATGATATGATGTTAGGGTTCTATGCTATCCCTTTTAACCACATGAAGGGATGAACCCACTTGATTGTTGGAGTTGTTAGATGAACCTTGCATGTTTATGTCCATCTGGTAGCCACTGAGAATCCCATGGTAGCCACTAAGAATCCCATAGAACTCTGTTAGAGTAAGAGTTTTCAGATTCTTAATTCTCTTGATAACCATACAGTAGTGTGTCCATTGCCTAGGAAGCGAGGACATGAACTTCCTTACAATGTCTTTATTTTCAAGTGCAACTCCTCCATCCACTAGGGTATCCACAATCTCAACATATCTGAAGTATGGTTGAGTCATGGTTTCACCAACATTAAGGACTCACCATCCTCACTTGCAATTGTGCATTCTCAGCAACCTCCTCAAGTTCATATTGATGTGGACTACACAGACTCCTTCATACAGAGTCTGCTTGAGGATGGGATACCAAGTGCTATGTCACCTTCACCATCTTCCGATCACATCATTGGGTGGAGGTATGACAACATCAGGAAAGCCCTAATCATCATAAGAGTTCAAGGACAACAAGAAGTCTTCAATTTTCAGACCTTGGACTACTATGAAGGTCTGGATCTAGTCAACATGCCACTTGTCAACCCAAGCAAATCAAGACAAGCTAACAGACTGGCTCAAAGAATCCAAGACAGGATCACTGTAGAGTTCAGCTTCAGAAGGAGACTTAGGCAATCAGGCAATGCCATCGGTCAACTGGATGTTGAGGCAGACCCTAAGATTAGCTTCATAGGGGAAACCTTGACTAAAGGCCCAGTGGCAGAACCTGAGAGCCCTATCTCATCATCATCAACTGCTGTAGAGATCCACATTCCTTCTGAGACACCTGCTGGTGAAGGTGCTTCTCAACCTCTCTCTCGCCTAAGCTCAGATGCTACAACAAGCAATGAAGGCCAAAGCTCTCTCCACCCTGAGTCACAAAGGTCTGTGAGTGACAAAGGAAAAAGAAAAATGACAACTGAGGAGATTGAGAAGGAGGAGAGAGAGAGGAAAAAGAGGCTAAGGGGAGAAATTTCCTCTGCTAAGTCTTCAAGACTCATGGAGTCTGCTATCAGGGTTGCCCCCAGACCAGATACTCAGAATGACGAGTTAAGGGTAGTCAGGATGAACTATTTACAGACTAGGAACTATGACATAGACAATGTCATTTCTCTCCCCTTAGATGAGTTGAATGAACTGTTTGACCTAGAAAGGTCAAGGGAGAAGAAGGAGGCAGAAGATGCAAAACTCCTAGTACAAGTCAAAGAAGAGAGAAGAAGAAAAAGACTGTACAAAGATATGCCTACCCTCTCCCTAGTTCAAGAAAGTCCTGTACAAGAGGATGTGGTTCAACAAGAACCTCAGGTAGACAAAGAAGAAGACAGAGTCAAGATGATTAACTACCTGAGTGCCACAGGCTTCTACCAGGCAGATGCACTCCTTCCCTTGTCCTATGACTATGTTGAGTTTAAGTACTTAAAACAATTTGAGCTTGAGTTAGTCAAGGACAGAAAGACAACAAAGAAGAAGCTAAGGGAAGAAGCTACAAAATCAAGAGCCATCATCCAAAAAAGCATGAAAAAGTCTGCTGACAGGCAGAAGATGATGAGCTTCTTAAAGCTATATGGATTCTCCAGAAGGAGACTTGGCCCCATGTCTCTATCCACCATGGATGAGCATATTAGGGTGATCAAGCAGAAGATTAAAAGTGGAGAGCTCATTGACTTACACTCCACTCCAAGTCAGGCTCCACCTGAAGTGGAGGTTAAGGTTGAACAACCAGAGACAACATAACCTGGACCTCCTGCTGAAACTCAGCAAGCTTCATCTTCTGATCCACAGCAGGGTCAACCTCCCTCTCCTTCTGAACCTAAGAGAGAGGAAGCCCCAACTGAGAAAGACAACAGAGATCAATCTGGTACTGCAAGCTAGTCTTCTCAGTTAAAACCTTCAAAGAGAAAGAAGAAGATGGCTTCTAAACCAAAGCCAAAGAAAAAGACTGCGCCCTCTTATATACCTCAGGATGAACCAAAATAGCCTAAGGATGTGCAGCCAGAGGATGCTACACCAACTCCAATTCTAACAGCTCCTCTAGCAACCAGAAGACCCATCTTGTCTTGGACATACACCACAAATCCAGAAAGATGGCATGTCATCAGAGATCAAGGCAATAAAGACATTTACACATGGCAAGATATGTTTCAGTTGCCTTTGCATGACCTCTTTGATATGAGAAGACACTTTGACAGCCTGAAGGATCCTGATCATCTTATGAAGAAAGGAATGGTGATCATCCTAATGAGGACTGTTGATATCTGAAGTTTTCTAAGTGTTTTGGTAGCATCAGCTTAGAGGGAGTTTGTAGAGATTAATGAAGAGGCTGATGCAACCTAAACATCTTAAGTCTATCCAACATGCTGCACAAGTGCATTAAAGAAGAAGCTTAGGAAGCTTCACACATGAAACAGAAAATACTCTAAGTGTGAAATCTTCCGAAGCCAAGACCAATATCTTCCGAAGCCAAACATGAAGTCTTCTGAAGCCTCAGAAACAAGTCTTCCGAAGCTTCAAGTTCATGAAGATAGATTTCTTCCGAAGACTTTTAGTAACATGCTTTATCTGATGTATTGTTCCATAAAGCTGGACACCTTTCCGCTGCATCTCTGCAAGTCACCAACTTACATGAGTTGGTGAAAAGGTCCATGCTTTTGGTAACTATACATTAAGGTCTTGAGTCTGTAACTTTCTACTTGATGTACTTTATCCTTTTTGTAATAAATAAGGATGTGAGCTATGGCATGTCATAGTTACAAGTCAAAAGGCAATCTGCCTTTTGACTCTACAATTGATTTTTTTTGTGTCTAATCAATTGTATCCAGCTGGCTTTCAAAGTATAGCCGGCTGTAGGATGTAGTATAAGTATCTCATGTTCTTGTATCTTTGAATTATGCTTTTGTAACACTTGTAATAGAACATAGAGAAAGCAATATACAACATTCTTGAAAACCATATACTTGTGTTTTTGACTCTACTTTAGCTCTGCTTCTTCTAGCCTTGGTGGTTAGGATTCGATCATCACCAGGAGAAATGGGTTGATTTACCTATTCGTTCCATGTGGTAGCCTCTATTATTGCATCATTCTTCAACTCAAGTTGCAGGATCGTTGAAGGGTGTAGAGTTACAACACAACAATACAAAGAGGAGATTAACTATAGCCGGCTATACTTTGAAAGCCAGCTGGATACAATTGACTAGACACAAAACAAAATCAATTGTAGAGTCAAAAGGCAGATTGCCTTTTGACTAGTAACTATGACATGCCATAGCTCACATCCTAATATATTAAAAAGTATAAAGTACATGAAGTAGAAAGTTTACAGACTCTTGACCTCAATGTACAGTTACTAAAAGTATGGACCTTTTCACCAACTTGTGAAAGTTGGTGACTTTATAGAGTTGCAGCGGAAAGGTATCCAACTTTATGTAAAGTACATCAGATAAAGCATGTGTGCTAAAATTCTTCGGAAGAAATCTGTCTTCATGTTTGGGTTCGGAAGACTTTATCTTTGAAGCTTCGAAAGATTTCATCTTTGCCTTCGGAAGATATTTGTCTTGGCTTCGGAAGATTTCACACTTAGAATATTTCTATTGCTTGTGTGAAAATTCCAAAGCATTCTTCTTTAGTACCCATGTGCATGCATGTAGGAGAGACTTTGGGTATTTGGGTTGCATCAGCCTCTTCATATAATCTTTACAAGCCGTCACCATCCTCCTCTCCTCCTCTCGGCCATACGACGGCAACACAACCGCCAGAAGCCACCGCCGCCGCCGTCGTAGCTTGAGAAGCCACCACAGCCGCAAGGGTTGGTTCATGGATCAGATCCTGTTCGGTTCTTGGTTTTCTAACGGAACCTTTGTCTCATCCATAATGTGAATCTTGTTATTTGTCAGGGTATAATCCCAAACCCCCTATGGTTGTGTTAATTGTTTAATTGGTTTGCATATGGATCACTGGCGGGTTTAAATCTCGAGTTTTAATTATCATTAAATCGCTTCAGTTGTCATTAATATGAGATATTAATAATCATTATCATAATATTGGATTTTATAAATTTAAATGATACCCGGGATTCCCAACAGTGGTATCAGAGCCACTTTTGCAAACAATTAAATATAAATTTTTAGATCCAGGTTTTATTTTGTCAAAAGGTTTTGTTTTTACAAAAGGATCATTACTTTATTTGGTTGTGATTGTGAATCAAGCACTAGATCCATTGTTTTTGTCATGGTTGTTTTTGGTTATTTCAATTTTGTATTTTATTTGGGGTTATCTTGAACCTTATGTAATAGATAGGTTTATTGTGTAAAATTGTATTTTTGTTAAATTGTAATAAACGAGACAAGAGATTGAAGACCAAGAAAATGACGAACACGGTTGAAAATAGAGATCTTGAATCAAGTGGGGAAACGGTTTAAATAATGGTTATTTTGTCCCCTTGTGACCGGTTCGGTTCGTTCGGCTCGGTTTCGTTTGATGGCTCGAACGAACCGAACCAGTTTTTCTAGTGACTCGATTTATTGTTTTGTGTTGATTGTTTTTTTATGGTTAATATTCACTATTTTCACAATCAATTGATTTAAATAAATGGTTATTTAAAAGGAAACTAATTAATAAAAGGTGTTTATTAAAAGTAAAACCTAGTTTATAAATTAAAGAGTTAATTTAATAAAAGAGTTTGTTAAATTAAAATATGATACGAACGACCAACTAGTTTAAATAAGGTATTTGATACTGGATCGTATTGAGTGATGCATGATTTGCTTCATGCTACAAATCGTCCATAATATTTTGACCTTATTCGATAATATAAAATATTGTAGTCGTAGATCCCAATTCAAATCGATCTGTACCAATCCTAAAGTGAAAATACTCATTACTGATCTATACGTACCCCTGATGTTAGTGCTTACCCTACATCTGATCTACGGTTTCAGTTTGAAGTTAACTCGCGGTTCCTATGTGATATGGGTCGAGCTGACACATTTTCATTAATGGATCAATATCACTTAAAGAGTTAAGTGGGCATAGTTGAGGCCAATCGTACAATGCTTGACATTTTTGGTCTCGCAACCTCAAACCAGAGAGTATGTAGAGAAATAATCGGTAAATGTTACCCACCTATGTAGATGATATGTATGAACAGTTCCTAGCCATTCATATTGTATCATCGAAGTATGATCTCTATTCCTAAAAATAATAATGTTTTAATTGATTTAAATTTATTAGGAAATCAATCATGAAATTCTAAATATTTTGTTATGAACTTTTTAGATGTCAACAAACAATATGACCACTCTCTCTTCTTTTTTCACTTAAGTTGATCCTTGAGAAACATAAGCTTGACAATACCAACTTCGTGAATTGATACAGAAATCTGAAAATTGTTCTCAGAGCTGAGTCGAAAATGTATATTTTGGAGAAACCAATTCCTGATGAACCTGAACAACGGTTTGGGAATGTCAGGATGAACATGGAGAAACATGTTGATGATTCTCTCAAATTTAATTGTCTCCTTGCATGTCTCCTGAGCTCCATCAGGCCTTAGAAAATCTACCTGTTTATGATATAAAAAAGCAGCTAGAGGCTTTATTCCAGCAACAAGCCCGACATAAACAATTTGAAGTGATGAGATCACTCGTAGGGTGTCGCATGCACGAAGGTTCATTAGTCAATGCTCACGTACTAAAAATGAAGGGTTACATTGATCATCTAGCTCATCTCGATTACCCACTAAGTAATGAATTATGTAACATCCATCATTTTCAAGTTATAAACCCGAACCCGAACTAAAATCGAACTTTCTTACGATATGAATTTCATTATTTAAATTATTTTAGTGAGTTATATAGATTAGAAGTGTAGCTTCAACAATATCGTGAATTGATTTATTCAATTTATCATAACTCGTTGACTTATAAATAATTCTTTTTCATAAAATTATAAAGTTTATTAATCATGCTACAACAAATAACTAAACGGAAAAGACTTATTAAAACTTTTAAAGTTATAAAATGAATTTTAATAAAATATAAAGTTTTATTAGTAATTATGAATTTTAATTACTGAAAATAAATAATCAAATCATAAAGTTTACAAGTTTTATAAAAGTTATAAAGATTAACAATAAATAATTTGATTGATTATTCAAATTGGTTTTATAAAGTCTATAAAGATTTTATAAAAAAGTTGTTAAAATTAGAGTATTCATAAATTTAAACTTTAAATTATAATTATTCTTTATTTATTTAAATTATTGAATTTTATATTTATTTCAAATTCCAATCATAACCTCCCTTTTAAAAGACTTATAAATCACTATTAACACCATTCGTAACCTCCTCCTAACCTCAAGTATAAAAGCAAGGCTTAGGCCTCACTTTTCATTTGCACATTCTCTAAAAATCTCACTCTCATATCTTTCTTTCATCCATTGATTATGATTAATTTGAAGAATTTTATTTTACAAGATATTTCAAGAATTCTTAATACTAAGGTAATTTTTTATTGCTTTTATATTATACATTTTAATCATCCTATCATCCAATTGTTTTCATGACTTTATGTTCTTAGTATTATTCTTTTTTCTACCAAATCTCTTTTTATTTTAATAATTATCGATTGATCATTAACATTTTAATAATCACTAATCTTATAAAAATCACTAACATACCTAAATTAAGCTAACAACACACTAACATAAACAAAGAATCCCGTTTGCATATGGACGGCTATGCCACCGCATTCGGTTTCCACAAGATTATTGTTCTAAAGGATGGCTATGCCAAAGTCTTAGAATATTTTTATAACTCAAATAAAGACTAATATACCATATATTGACATAATAAAATGTTCTAACCCGTTTCATGCTTTAACGATTTTAAAAGTGCACATAAGTGCCTTACTACAATTCTGGCAGAATATAATCTTACTTCAACCGACTATAACTTGATCATAAAAAACTAAATTTGAGTAAACTCAGACTCCAATGTTAAGTTCATTGAATTACCTTTTGAACAACAGTTTATACGTCTTCAAACTCAATCGGACGACTCAACACATAGCCTTCACAAGATATGTGTGTATTTTAGCACCTTCTGTCTTGTGCTGCTTGTTTGACCTATTTAGTGATGTTTTCATAAAAATGTTTCTGAATTAAAGTTGTCCGGAAGACTTTAAACTAGTCAAGTATAAATTTTTATAATTTTATGAAACCGTTTTCTATTTTTTAAACCTATTCAAACACATACCAAACATTCTGTCCAGAATCTAAAATTGATGCAATAATCCTTTTTCAATCTACCTTTTGCTTTTTAGCATTCTCTAAATACCCTAACTTCTTGTAATGAATTCCAACCTCAAGTTATTATTTTTTATCAGTTAGGACATCACCTTTGACTCTTTACATCCAAGTTTTATTATGTACTCTACAACCATCACTATACTTGTGAGTTTTCCATGTGAGTTCTCCATGCCCCTTTTTAATTTATTCACACCTTTTGGGGTGAAACATGTTAACTTTATCAACTTACACTTGTAAACATCTTGATACTTGTAAATACACATGCAATTCATCTTTACCTTTGTGTCATGGTTATTTGTGTTATTGTAAGTCTTATGTGAGATACATATTTTGTTTACAATCATTAACTATTGCTAGCCTGGTGACGTCTTAGATCTTTGGGTCTGACAAGCCTATTTGGTGCTAAAGTCGATGTATTGCTGACTCTGATGACGTATGCTTGTTCATCATGGGAACCAAGTACACTTAGCTAATCTTATATACTTGTAAACGTTTGAGACTTGTAAAAAATTGTCAAGGTTTGATTGTGCATTCTGTCTTACATCCCTAGTTACTTTGTTCTCTAACTTACAACATGAATTTCCATCTTTTATATACTTATGTATTGAAAACTATGGAAATCTTACTAACTTTATAGTTGACCCTTTATTTCATGTTTCAGATTTCCTACTTGAAGATCTTCTTGTGCTCATATAGGACTTGGACCTAGATTAATTGAAAGACTTATGTTATTGGTTGTATCTTGATTGTTTTGTAATTACATATTTGTCTTGTAATGTTTAGTGAATAATTACATTTAATAATATTTCAACTTAATTAGTTCCATGTGCTATGAGCAATGGTCTCCCATTCGTCCGCCCCGATGATTCTGCCGTCGGTCGGGGTGTGACAGATTGGTATCAGAGCCATGGTTATAGAGATTTAGGTTATTAGAAATAGAATGACCTAGACTATAACTAAGTACCCTTACACATGAGTTCTCTCATGTATTTTATATGCTTAGATAGGAGTTTATGTGCCTTATGTGTTTATATTTGATTATGTGATTATATGCCTTATGTGCTTATTCTTATACTTTGAATCATAACAATGCACACACGAACCTTAAATCATATTCTCATGCATTATGTGCCTAAATCAAATGGCTTTCAAAATAAGTTTTGAATTGTTATTCGTGATTTTCAAATCTCGTCAAAGTCTATGTCCTATAACTTGAAACATGTAATGTTGGAAGAGTGGGATGCATGTATCTCGAGGTGTTCTGTCTAGGCAAGGTATTCATATAAATCCAAATCAACCGATGGATCCATTTACCTTACCTGGGAACCCTTGGGGTGAGTGTCCGCTTATAGGTACGCATGTCTTCATTAAGGTTTTAGTTGATATAATACTTTGATAAGTCAACGTAATGTTTGTTATTTTGAATTGTTCCATCTTTGATTTTGTCCTCCTGAATTTTAAAAGTCATTATTCCATTTCTGTTAATGACCTTAATAATCTTTTCGAATGTCTTCCCCTCAAAACCACACTTATCCTGAAAACCTATTACAATGATGCTCTCATTCTAAATTAAATCCTTAATCATAACCAACATGATTCTCGTTTCAACTTTAAGCCAATAAAACTTTGAAATCTCAAAGACATAAGTAAACAAGAATCGATCATCTAGAAACCCCGTAAAAGTTATTTGCTTGAGAAGCATCTAAAAATTTACCTCTCATCCAAAAGTGTCTTAAAAACATTTCGTCTATTCCTTAAGTCGAGTCTCTTATCAAACTAATACCTAGTGTTTCTCTCATGAAAAGACCATCTTAATCGTCTTGAACCGTCTAAAATACAAAAGTTTATTAACTAAAATTCTAAGTTAATGATCTTGCTCACTTTGTCAAGAAACATATGAAACTATGAATTATGAGATTTAAACAAACTTAAGCGTAGTGAAATATCATAATTAAACTTATTGAAATTAAACGATCCCAAGACTTCTCTTGCAAACACAAAATGAAATCTAAGTTTTCAAATAACCTTGAAATTAATTTTCTCGTGATTAAATTTCGGGACGAAATTTCTTAAAGTAGAGGAGACTGTAACATCCGTCATTTACAAGTTATAAACCCAAACCCGAACCCAAACTAAAATCGAACTTCTTAGGATATGAATTTCTTTATTTAAATTATTTTAATGAGTTATATAGATTAGAAGTGTAGCTTAAACAATATCGTGAATTGATTATTCAATTTATCATAACTCGTTGACTTATAAATAATTCTTTTTCAAAATTATAAAGTTTATTAATCATGCTACAACAAATAACTAATGGAAAAGACTTATTAAAACTTATAAAGTTATAAAATGAATTTTAATAAAATTATAAAGTTTTATTAGTAATTATGAATTTTAATTACTGAAATTAAATAATCAAATTATAAGTTTACAAGTTTTATAAAAGTTATAAAGATTAACAAATAAATAATTTGATTGATTATTCAAATTGCTTTTATAAAGTCTATAAAGATTTTATAAAAAAAGTTGTTAAAATTAGAGTATTCATAAATTTGAACTTTTATTATAATTATTCTTTTATTTATTTAAATTTGAATTTTATATTTATTTAAAATTCCAATCAAACCTCCCTTTTAAAAGACTTATAAATCACTATTAACACCATTCGTAACCTCCTCCTAACCTCAAGTATAAAAGCAAGGCTTAGGCCTCACTTTTCATTTGCTCATTCTCTAAAAATCTCACTCTCATATCTTTCTTTCATCCATTGGTTATGATTAATTTGAAGAATTTTATTTTACAAGAGATTTCAAGAATTCTTAATACTAAGGTAATTTTTTATTGCTTTTATATTATACATTTTAATCATCCTATCATCCAATTGTTTTCATGACTTTATGTTCTTACTATTATTCTTTCTTCTTCCAAATCTCTTTTTATTTTAATAATTATTGATTGATCATTAATATTTTAATAATCACTAATCTTATAAAAATCACTAACATACCTAAATTAAGCTAACAACACACTAACATAAACAAAGAATCCCGTTTGCATATGGACGGCTATGCCACCGTATTCGGTTATTCCACAAGATTATTGTTCTAAATGATGGCTATGCCAAAGTCTTAGAATATTTTTATAACTCAAATAAAGACTAATATACCATATATTGACATAATAAAATGTTCTAACTCGTTTCATGCTTTAACGATTTAAAAGTGCACATAAGTGCCTTACTACAATTCTGGCAGAATATAATCTTACTTCAACCGACTATAACTTGATCATAAAAAACTAAATTTGAGTAAACTAAGACTCCAATGTTAATTTCATTGAATTACCTTTGAAAAAAGTTTATACGTCTTCAACTCAATCGGACGACTCAACAATAGCCTTCACAAGATATGTGCGTATTTCAGCACCTTCTGTCTTGTGCTGCTTGTTTGACCTATTTAGTGATGTTTTCATAAAAATGTTTATGAATTAAAGTTGTCCGGAAGACTTTAAACTAGTCAAGTATAAATTTTTATAATTTTATGAAATCGTTTGCTATTTTTAAAACCTGTTCAAACACATACCAAACATTTTGTCCAGAATCTAAAATTGATGCAATAATCATTTTTCAATCTACCTTTTGCTTTTTAGCATTCTCTAAATGCCCTAACTTCTTGTAATGAATTCCAACCTCAAGTTATTATTTTTTATCAGTTAGGACATCACCTTTGACTCTTGACATCCAAGTTTTATTATGTACTCTACAACCATCACTATACTTGTGAGTTTTCCATGTGAGTTCTCCATGCCCCTTTTTACTTTATTTGCACCTTTTGGGATAAAACATGTTAACTTTATCAACTTACACTTGTAAACATCTTGATACTTGTAAATGTACATGCAATTCATCTTTACCTTTGTGTCATGGTTATTTGTGTTATTGTAAGCCTTATATGAGATACAAATTTTGTTTACAATCATTAACTATGGTAGCCTGGCGATGTCTTAGATCTTGGGCCTGACAAGCCTATTTGGTGCTAAAGTCGATGTATTGCCGACTCCTGATGACGTTTGCTTGTTCATCATGGGAACCAAGTACACTTAGCCAATCTTATATATACTTGTAATCAAGTCGAGGTTTGGTTGTAACTGTATGTGTTCTATAAGCTTGCTAACTCGCAACCATGGACATGAATTGCTACTTGTAACCCTTTTATATATATACATATATGTGTGTGTTTAAACCATGGAAACTCACCAACTTTATAGTTAACCATTTATTTTTAACATGTTTCAAGTTTCCTACTTGAAGATCTTCTTGTGCTCATATAGGACTTGGACCTAGATTAATTGAATGACTTATGTTGTTGGTTGTATTTTGATTGTTTTGTAATTACATATTTGTCTTGTAATGTTTAATGAATAATTACATTTAATATTATTTCAACTTAATTAGTTCCATATGCTATGAGCAATCATCTCCCGTTCGTCCGCCCCGATGATTCCGCCATCAGTCGGGGTGTGACAAATTAGCTAGAGATATGATCTTTAATTCATTACGTAAGTCATATGATCAGTTTTGTAACACCCCGAAAATTCAAAGCGAGTCATCAAGGATAATAGGCTTAGTTAATGAGTATTTAATAAAGGAAAGAAGTGTCCATGGGCTAAATTAACCTTATTGGGTAGTGCCCTAAGGGATTAAAGGCCCATAATTAGCCCTTAAGCCATTTAACCAGCCATTATCTTCCTCATTTAAACCCTAGCTACCAAATTCTACAGAGAAAAAGTAGAGAGAGAAAATAAAGAAAACTCAAGATTTAGAGCTTTAAAGGTTAAGAGATTGAAGATTTGGGTGTTTCATAAGAAAGGAGCAAGAAATCTAGGTAAGAATCACCTCTAAGTACCCTTCTATAGATCAAACCTGGATTCTAGGGTTTTGGGTTTTGAAAAGTTGCAAAGAATCGCATAAAGGTCATATTTTTACGTATGAAAACATGTAAAAAGCTTAGATGTAGCCTCATGGTTGATAAACTAAGAGATTGGACGTAAAAAGTTGCGATTTTTGGTTAAACTAGGTGGTTCATGATTTTTATGTGTTCTGCAAAACTGTCTGTGCATCAAGCGAAACTAGGTGTTCAAGCTGCAAAACTGCGAGTTTTCTGCGAAACTATAGTTTTGCAGGTAATTTTTCAGTCATGGAATTTCAACGAAAGTTGAGCAAAACTGTCATGCAAAACTGGCAGTGAAACTGTCAGCGAAGCTGACAGCGAAACTACTCATCTGGCAGCAAAACTGCTTATCTGGAAACAAAATTAGGCAGAAATTAGCCCCTTAAGTATTAATTATCTACAGGCTATGTAGTGTGATCTTAGCATAGAAAGCTTAGTTTATAAGTTACTCACGGTATCTAGGCGAGTTCAAGATCCCCTTGTTTATAGTTTTTCATGTTTTGAGGCTATTATGCATACTAAATATACATTTTAAAGGATAAGATTTTAAGAGGTTTTAACAGGAAGATCGATTTTCTATAACAAAATGTACTATATAAATGTTTAAACAGGTTGCGTTGCCCCTTGGACCCCACTAGGGGCTGTTGCCCCTAGGACCCCGTTGTCAGGGGATGTCGCCCCCGAACCCTCGCTGTCTCGCGAAGGATCAGTTATGTTTTATGATAACTAGTACTTGGTATATTGTGTAATAAAAAAGTTAAGTATGATATATTAAAGTGGATGATAATATTAATAAAAAGTAGAACTTAATGAACGTTACCTCGGGCCCATTTGATGATAAAAAGTCTTGTAAGTACTATGGTAAACTTCACTTTTATGAGTCAGATGTATGATGATTGATCCGTATGTAAGGATTAAATGTAAGGCTGATGCAAACCCAAACACTCAAAGTCTCTCCTGCATGCATGCATAAGTGCACTAAAGTAGAATGCTTCAAAAGTTTCACACCAGCATCAGAATATATTCTAAGTGTAAAATCTTCCAAAGCCAAGACCAATATCTTCTGAAGCCAAAGATGAAGTCTTCCGAAGCTTTAAAGACAAAGTCTTTTGAAGCCAACACTTGAAGAAAGATTTCTTCCGAAGACTTTTTGAACACATGCTTTATCTTATGTATCTTTACAGAAAGCTGGACCCCTTTCCGCTGCAACTCTGATGACACACCAACTTTACATATGTTGGTGAAAGGTCCATGCTTTTGGTAACTGTACATTGAGGTCTTGAGCTTGTAACTTTCTACTTTATGTACTTTATCCTTTTTGTAATATATTAGGATGTGAGCTATGGCATGTCATAATCACTAGTCAAAAGACATATGCCTTTTGACTCTACATTTGATTTTGTTTATTGTCTAGTCAATTGTATCCAGCTGGCCTTCAAAGTATGGCCGACTGTAGGATGTAGTATATGTATCTCAAGTACTTTTAACTTTCCCATATGCTTTTGTAACACTTGTAATAGAACTTGAGAGGCAATATACAACATTCTTGAAAACCATTTACTTGTGTGTTTTGCCATCTTATTTTGTCTCTTATTTACTTTTGTTCTTGGCATCTTTACTAAATGGTTAACCAGTTTCCTATTTAATCTGTTAAGTGTTCTTAGCAACTCTCCTCATTGTGTTGTTGTGTTATAAGTGCATACCCTTCACCGGTCCTGCACCGTATTCATGAGCGGGCTATGTGCCTTGTAGTGTGGATCAACTATCGAGGGTTAGCTACTATGATGATGTGTACCGACAGGGATTGACATTCATTGTCGATCCATAGAGAGTTCTTGCTTTGTGCAATCTCGTTTATGATGAAGTGAAAGATAATAAAAGAAAGATAATGAACATGCTTTTTAAGACACAATCCTTATGTATTATGATGTATGCATGATCATTATATGAATAATAAAGTTTATATTTTCTTATATTATTTAAAACTAGAACTCACTTAGCAAGCTAACTTTTATGCATAATAGTTGGTAGGTAAATGCTAATGTTGAGGATGGCACCAGGTTGTGAGCTACTTGGATGACAATGGATGACATTTCTATTTATGAAATCTTTTATCGTAATTTAAAAAAAAGTACTATGTTTTATTTACAATTGAGAGACAAACGTATGGTTAAAATATCAATCACAAGTTTTAAGTAAATGTTTATTTTATTCCATTACATTGTTTTGTTATTAAAATGGTTTTATGCTATGATGAACCAACTATAAGGCTTCATGGGAATGGGGTCTTACAAATTTGTTCTGAACAATAATATGAATAGGTGGGATAAGCAAATGATGAACATACCCCAAAAAGTCTGTGGATGTGTTGATGATCATAGATGGTAAAGTCAAGAAACCTGATTTCAAGAAGAAAAAAGAAAGCAAAGAAAGATATAGGCAAAGGAAAGGCTATTTCCAAGAAACCTTTTAAAGATGAAAAATGTTTTATTATGATGAAACCGAGCATTGGAAGAATAATTGTCCAAAGTATCTTGCTGAAATGAAACAGAAGAAGACCTTTAAGGCCAACTCTTCAGGTATTCATGTTATTGAATCATTTTCTTTTTTTTAGAAAATCTTGGGTGTTCAACACCCGGTGTGGCTCACACATATGCAATGATTTGCAGGGATTAAAGAAAACTAGGAAACCAAAACAAGGTGAATTTAATCTATTTGTTGGAAATAAACAAAAGGTTGTTGTGAAGGCAATGGTGATTTATTCATTTTACTTCCTAATGGTTTGGAACTACTTTTGAACAATGTTTGTTTTATTCCTAATGTTACTAGAAATATCATTTCAGTTTCAGCTTTACAACAACAAGGTTTTAAATATGCCTTTTGTGGTGATAATATTTGTGCATATTTGAATGGTTTATTTTATTTTGAGATGAGGCCTCATAATGGCATCTATGAGATAGATATTCATAATTATAATGTGTTATATCAAATCTCTAATAAACATAAGAAATTCACTATGAATGATACGTATCTCTGGCATTGTAAACTTGGTCACATAAACAAAAATCACTTAAAGAAACTTCAAACTGAAGGAATATTGGATTATATCGACAAGAATGACTTCAATAAGTGTGAGTGTTGTTTAAGTGGAAAGTTAACCAAAGCACCATTCTCGAATGTCGGAAAAAAGGCTATGGATCTATTAGGACTCATACATATTGATGTTTGTGGTCCATTTAGAACAATGGGTAGGTATGGAGAAAGGTACTTTGTTACTTTTACTGATGATTATAGTAGATATGGATATGTTTATCTTATGAAACATAAACATGAGACTTTTGAATAGTTTTAAGAGTTCTAGAAGGAAGTACAAAATTAGCTTGATAGAATGATTAAGATACTCTGGTCGGATCAAGGTGGGGATATCTTAGTTAGGTGTTCACCGACCATCTAAAGAAATATGAGATCATTTCTCAACTAACAAATCTAGGGACGCCCCAATTAAATGGAGTGTCCAAAAAGAGAAATCGAACTCTATTGGATATGGTTTGATCAATGATGTGTCGTACGAACCTCCCTCATTCTTTCTGGTCCTTTGCACTTGCATCAGCTGTCAAAATTTTTAATATGCCTCCAACCAAGAAAGTCAACAAAACACCATATGAGATATGGCATGGGGTTAAAGCTAAAGTATCTTTTCTTAGGGTATGGGGTTGTAACGTTGACATTACAAGTGAGTCATCAGACTCCTTGAGAAGATAAAGTTATCTTCGTTGGATATCCTAAGAAAATTGGTTACTATTTCTACAATCCTAAGGAAAATCAAGTTTTCCTTAAACGAATAGAAGAATTCTTAGAGAAGAATTCATAGCTCATGAGATTGGAGATAGTGTTGTGAATTTAGTGGAAATCCAAGAAAACATAGTGACCAACCCACATGATGAAATAACTGAACAATCAAGAGTAATTGTTAAGGAATCTAAGAGATTTCAAGAAACGACTGACACATAAAAAATTCGCAAAAGTTCAAGGGTTCGTCAAACGCTTAAGAGATATTTAAGATTACAAGATATCCTTATAATTAATCAGGAAGAACCTAAAACTTATTAGTTTCAAATTCAAAAACTAAGAAATGGCTTGAAGCAATGAATGCTGAGATGTAATTCATGTATGACAACCAAGTATGGGACTTGGTTGATCTTCCTCCCAAAAGTCAGTCTGTAGGAAATAAATGGCTCTTTAAGAAGAAGCCTGACAAGAATGGAAACTTGCAGACTTACAAGGCAATGATAATAGCAAAAGGATACACTCAGTCTCAAGGAGTTGATTATAAGGAAACCTTTTCACCTGTAGACATGCTAAAGTCTATTAGGATCTTACTTGCCATTGTTGCATATTATGACTATGAGATATGGAAAATAGAAGTCAAAACTGCCTTTTTGAATGGACAGCTTAATGAAGGTGTCTATATGGTTCAACTTGAGGGTTTTGAAGATGCATCAAATCCTAATAAAGTTTGCAAACTTAAAGTCTTTATGGACTTAAGCAAGCATCAAGAAACTGGAATCTTTGTTTTGATTAGAAAATCAAAGAGTCTGGTTTTGTCAAGAATGAAGATGAACCGTGTGTGTATATGAAGGCAAGTGGGAGCTTTTTGACATTCTTAATCTTGTATGTGGATGACATACTGATCATAGGGAATAACATTCCAATGATGGAGGATATAAAGTCTTGGCTCGAAAGGTGTTTTTAGATGAAAGACCTTGGAGAGACATAATACATACCAGGAATTAAGATCTATAGAGATAGATCGAGACGGCTTATTGGTTTGAATTAAAGTACTTAAATTGATAAGGTACTTAGATGCTTTGCCATGAATGTGTCACACCCCCGCTAAGAGCGGAAACACGGGGTTGCGACGAGACGGGAATCGTCATAACACATGGTAAGCGATAGAGATGCAATAATAATAATGATGACATGCGTGTCATGACGACACCCGACAACAAGGGGACTTGTGCCGTGTTTAGTCGGTATTCACGACAACATAGCCATAAGCATAAACATGATATAAGATAAACATAGATAATAACATTGTATGCAATTCCCACAACCCGGGAACAAGTTACAAAGTATAATGTTGTTTGAAACAGTTACAACAATTGTTTTCAAAAAGACAAGTTTAGCCCGAAAATGCATCCTAGGGTCTCCACTAAGGCAGCACACCTAGAACCTCAGCTAGCATGATCACCTGAAAAGATATGCTCAAAATGGTTAACAAAATTGTTGGTGAGCTCGTAGGTTTAAGTAATAAAAGTGTAAGTGATGCTGTATAAAGTAAATGATATTGAATACCGTGAATACAGTTATATACACAAGTAAAATCACATGACATGAGCTTTGCAACCAAACCTAGCGACGTACACAAAGAAATTGTCGACATATATTCACCCAAGGCCCGTACCTGGCTATTGTTGGTACTAACTAGTATACCAACACGAGGGTGGGGGTGTCAACCCAGTAGTACTACCAATACCTAACCGTCGGTTCCCATACTGGAATTAAATAGTTGCAAAGATAGAACCACACAGCAGACCCCAAGCATGTATCAGATAAGTACTTGCAACATAGTATCACGTTGATTCCTTGTATGAAAATTGTATGTATGTTGTACAGCATAGAAAACGGGCGAGCATACTTTTCCCCCATGTTTGTAAATGTTTGTAAAGTAGTATAAGCATAAAAAGGGGCCACGAAACTCACATGTTAAGTGGTAAGTATGAAAGGTCGAGATTCCAACAGTTGAATGCAATGATCGGTCAAACACCTATTGACAGTTATTGTCAAGCATTAATGACATGTATAAAGCGTATAGAAATGTTTGGTCGGTTCGTGTTGTATCGGTTCGGTCGTGGGTAGCACACACACAAGCGGACACACGTATCAGATCTTATGTAGATCCAAGTACTACGAGTAGTCGTCATTGCTTATGACATCCTTGTAAAGATCTCATTGTTATGAAAGATGACACTTGTTAAGTATTTGTAGTTTCAAATGGGTTGTCGGTAATTGTAAAATGTTAGGTTTATTTCAATTGAAATAGTATGTGCATGTTGATAGCGTTGACTTTAATCTTTGGGGTCAAGCAATGACACTTTTACTGATGTTGCCTTATCATCATCAGACGTTCAAGGGAAATTCACACTCATCATCAGACACACAACAGGACCAGACGCTCGACCCACGTTCCATTCGTACGAATCAGCCTTCAATCGTGCGAATTAGCTACTTTCGTGCGATTGAACCTTCATTCGTGCGATTGGACTCAGTCGCACCACACAACACACACATTCGCATGACTCAACCTCCATGCGCACGAATCAACCCTCAATCGTGCGAATTAGCTACTTTCGTGCGATTGAACCTTCATTCGTGCGATTGGACTCCAGTCATGCGAAACACGCACAATCGCATACACTCAGTCGGTCACCTGACTCAATCGCACACAATCATTCATACGCATGACTCAATCGTATACACTCATTCGCACGCATGACTCAATCGTATACAAACACCCAGTCGCACGACTCAGTCGCACGACATGCCTAGTCGCACAACTTAGTCGCACGATTGACTTAGACGCATGATTCAGTCGCACGACTCACTCAGTCGCACGGCTCAATCGCATGACAGAACCAGTCGCCTGAACTGCAGAATCGCGACTGTGGTCGGGCTGAGCAGCCCCCGAGCTGCTCTAACGCAAGTTTACACACCCGAGGACTTCCAGAAACACTCAACAAACATACACAAACATGAAACACAAGCAGAAAGACCTCACATGCACCCACACGACCTCATGTGCTCGGATGAACCCGAGCACCCGAAACCCTAGAAAACACAGCAGTAAAAAGACAAGAAAAGAGACAACCAAAGTCGTCTACCTGCTAGAAATGAGTAGATGAGACTGTAGATGAAGACTAGACGACGAAAACGAGACCACACGGGTAGATTTTGGTGCTAGAATGAAGAAAATGTGTGTGTAGGGAGTGAAGAGGTGAAGAAGATGAAGATGAGGATAAATGGCTGGGATGGGGTTTATATACCCAGTCCAAGTTTGCAAAATTACAAGTTTAGTCCCTGCACTTAGCCCTCGAGTTTCCCAAAATTTGTTTCGGTTGATTACGATCTTAAAATGTTCGTTATATTAAGGTTAAAAGCGTGTTTAATGGCATTTGATAGTCTAAAATGGTTTTATTAATGACAAATTTTGAAATTAAAAATGATATATTTGGGGTAATGGTGATGAAATTTATAAAAGGTTTATGCTTAACACACGTTCTCGGAGGAAGTACAAGCACAAGAGAAAATAAGCAGACATGATTCCTTAAAGCAGGAGTTCATGAAGAAAAGGAAGAATAATTAAAATATTTCTATGTTTATTTATGTCGTTCGACGGACCTTAAGGTGACGGATGTCACAGTATCCCCCAGTGGAGAGAATTTCGTCCCGAAATTCAGCTGGAGTTAGGTCCAAGAGTGTCATCCACGAATAGGTGTGGGTATTTGAGTTTCATTTGATCTTCCCGTTCCCATGTAAACTCTGGCCCTCGTTTTGAATTCCACCTTACGCGAACAATTGGTATTCTGCTGCGCTTCAACTGTTTGACCTTACGATCCATGACCTCAATGGGTTCCTCAATAAAGTGAAGCTTTTCATCGGTTTTGATATCGTCAATGGGTATGTGAAGTGATTCGTCAGCCAAACACTTCTTGAGGTTCGACACGTGGAAAGTATCATGCACACCGCTGAGTTCTTGTGGTAACCTTAATCGGTAAGCCACTGGACCAATTCTTTCTGTAATCTCGAATGGTCCGACGTATCTTGGGGCTAACTTCCCTTTCTTTCCAAACCGAACAACTCCTTTCCAAGGAGAGACTTTGAGTAACACTCGGTCCCCAACGTTGAATTCTAGAGGCTTTCGACGATTGTCGGCGTAGCTCTTTTGGCGATCTCTAGCGGCTTTCAGCCTATCTTTGATTTGGAAGATCTTGTCAGTTGTTTCTTGAATGATCTCTGGGCCAGTTAACTGACTTTCACCAATCTCGGCCCAACAAACGGGTGATCTACACTTCCTTCCGTACAACGCTTCGAACGGAGCACACCAATGCTGGTGTGGTAGCTGTTATTGTAAGAGAACTCAATCAATGGCAAAAGAGTATCCCAACTACCACCAAAATCAATTATGCACGCTCTCAGCATGTCTTCTAGCGTTTGTATGGTTCGTTCACTTTGGCCATCTGGTTGAGGGTGATAGGCGGTACTCATGTCTAATCGAGTGCCCATTGCTTTCTGTAGTGTTTGCCAAAATCGTGAAGTGAATCGGCCGTCACGGTCGGATATGATTGACACCGGCACTCCGTGTCTTGTCATGACCTCTTTGATGTACAATCTCGCCAACTTGTCCATTTTGTAGTCTTCTCGGATTGGCAAGAAGTGTGATGATTTCGTCATTCGATCCACTACGACCCATATTGAGTCATGTCAGCTGCTTGTTTTAGGGAGTTTGGTAATGAAATCCATGGCTATTTTCTCCCATTTCCACTCGGGAATTTCAGGTTGCTGTAATAATCCCGATGGTTTCTGATGTTCGGCTTTAACTTTCGAGCATGTCAAGCATCTGCTAACGTACGTGGCAATGTCTTTCTTTAGGCCTGGCCACCAGTACAGATCTTTGAGATCGTGGTACATCTTGTCTGCGCCAGGATGAATAGAATATCGTGTCTTATGTGCTTCATCCATGACCAAGGTGCGTACACTCCCCACTTGGGTACCCATATACGGTTCACGAAGTACTGCACACCATCATCCTTGCACATCAATTGTTTGTCCAACCCTCGGAATTCTTCTCCCGCAAGGTTTCTTCTTCAATGCTTCACTTTGTGCAATTTGGATCTGAGCTTTCAAATTTGTTTGAATGGTCAATCCCAGAGCTCGAGCACGTAGTGGTTTCACGCGTTCTTTGCGGCTTAGAGCATCAGCCACCACGTTAGCTTTCCCCGGATGATACCGGATTTCACAATCGTAGGCACTAAGAAGCTCTACCCAACGTCGCTGTCGCATATTGAGTCCCTTCTGTTCCAGAATATGTTGAAGACTTTTATGATCTGTGTATACGATGCATTTGGTTCCATACAGGTAATGCCTCCATATCTTACGTGCGAATACTACAGCGCCCAACTCAAGATCATGAGTCGTGTAGTTCTTCTCGTGCACCTTAAGTTGTCGCGAAGCGTAGGCAATCACCTTATCTTTCTGCATTAGCACACATCCCAACCCTTGATGCGAAGCATCACAGTACACCACAAAATCATCAGTTCCGTCTGGGAGGGACAATATCGGTGCATTGCACAACTTATCTTTCAGCGTTTGGAACGCCCCTTCTTGCGCATCTCCCCAATCAAACTTCTTGTCTTTCTGAGTCAGCAACGTCAGCGGTTGAGCGATCTTTGAAAAGTTCTCAATTAAACGACGATAGTATCCGGCTAATCCTAAGAACTGCCGTATCTCTGAAGGTGTCTGGGGTGTATCCCATTTCTTTACCACTTCGATCTTGCCGGGATCTACATGAATCCCATCTTCGTTAACCACATGACCCAAAAACTTCACCTCTCACTGCCAGAATTCACACTTCGAGAACTTGGCGAAAAGTTTCTCTTCTCTTAACAGTTCCAGTATTGCCCGAAGGTGTTCTTCATGGTCCTCCTTCGATCGAGAGTAGATAAGTATGTCGTCAAGAATACGATCACAAACTTATCCAAGTAAGGTTTGCACACCCGATTCATCAAGTCCATGAACACAGCTGGTGCGTTAGTCAATCCGAACGGCATGACCAAGAACTCATAGTGCCCATAACGAGTTCTAAATGCTGTCTTCGGCACATCCTCCTCGAAAACTCTTAGTTGGTGATATCCAGACCGAAGGTCGATCTTGGAAAAATACGAATCTCCTTGTAACTGATCAAACAGGTCGTCGATCCTGGGGAGAGGATACCGATTCTTCACAGTTAATTTGTTCAACTCACGGTAGTCGATGCACATACGGAACGACTCATCCTTCTTCTTGACAAATAACACTGGTGCTCCCCAAGGCGAGTGACTCGGCCGAATAAAACCCTTCTCCAGTAGTTCCTGTAACTGGCTAGATAACTCTTGCATTTCAGACGGTGCCAACCGATACGGTGTCTTTGCTACCGGTGTAGCTCCGGAACCAACTCAATGCGAAATTCCACCTGTCGTGGAGGAGGCAAACCAGGAAGTCATCAGGAATACATCTGGGTAATCCCGCACTATAGGGATATCTGCCAATTTCTGCTCCTCTTGTTTCTTTTCCACCACGTGAGCCAGAAAAGAGTAGCACTGTTTTTGTAAACTCTGGCGTGCTTTCATGCAGGAAATAAGCTTTAATTTTCTCCCCGGTCTTTCTCCTTGAATTTGAGTACTCCCCCGTCAGGCATAGGGATTCGCACTACTTGTCTCGACAGACAATCTCGGCCCCGTGTTTCGACAACCAATCCATTCCCACAATCACATCGAAACTTCCTAGCTCAAAGGGTATCAAGTCTATATCGAAGGCGTGATTCTCTAATATTATCGAGCACTTCCTAATAATCCCGTCGGCCTGAACAATCCTACCGTTGGCCATTTCTACAGAGTAGCTAGTTTCTAGCCTACTAGGACTCAAATCGAGCAATTGCAGAAATTCAGAAGATATAAAGCTATTGTCTGCTCCAGTGTCAAATAATACAGATGCAAAGTGATTATTGAGTAAGTGCATACCCGTGACAACATTCGGGTCCTGACGAGCACCGTTGGCTCCAATGACGAATGCACGTCCCCGAGCTGTATTCCCCTGATTGGTCGGGCCTTGATTTCCAGCTATAGCCATCACTTGCTGCTGGTTGTTCCCTTGTTGACCCGGTGCCCGATTCAGCCTGGGGCACATGTTTCGGTAGTGATCAAGGCTTCCACACTCATAACAAGCCCTTGCATTCCCGGCGGGGTTAACCGCGTTGACCGGTGCAACCATATTCGGCGCTGTTCTGCAGTCTCTTGCAAGATGCCCCGGGCGTCTACAGTTCGCGCACACCCGGCACTGCGTTCCTGGGGGATGATGATAATTGCACTTGTCACATTTGGGGTGCGGACCCACATACTCTCGCCTGCCCTGCGTCACTGCCACAAAGTTTCTGGTTGTCTTGGCCCTCTTATCAAACTTCCCGGCACTCAACGGCTCGTTTCCCCAAAATCCTTCTCTTTTCTGCTCCTCTACCCAAAACTCCCGTTCTCACCATTTCATCAGTCAAAGCGCCAGCCTTTAGAATCGCGCTCTGAATAGTAGGAGGAGCGGTAGCGGTTACCATTGCCCGGATTTGAGGCGCAAGTCCCCAAATGTACCTCTCTATCCTTTTTGATTCCGGGGTGACTAGATGCGGAACCAACCTTGCTAGCTCATGAAAACGATCGGTGTAAGCTGCGTGCCCATCCCCCACCATGGCATGATTCCAGAACTCATGCTCAAGTTTTTGCATCTTATTGAGAGGACAGTACTCCTCGGTGATTAAGGCCTTGAACTCATCCCACGACATTTGCATCGCGAATTCTCTTCCCCTAGCCTGAATCTGAGTGTTCCACCATGTTAGTGCCTTGCCCTGTAGTGAGCAAGTGGCGTACTTAATCCTTTGACTGTCAAGGCATTCGCTGATGTCGATCACAGCCTCCATCTTTTCAAGCCATCTGGTCAGAGCTATGGCTCCACCTTTGCCATCAAACTCTCGTGGTTTACAAGCCACAAATTCCTTGTACGAACATCCCCGTCTAGCATTCACAACCCCGGTATCATTAACAATTACAGTTTCGTTAACGGTTGTACCACCATTTCCGGTCTCCTGATTGCTTTCGTTCCCAGTCGGGTTACCGTTATCCTCATTTTCATTGCCACCGTCCCCGTGGGGGTGAGAATTCTGAAGAGCATCGCTCACTTGGGCCACGATGGTCGGAATTAGTGCGGCCAGCTGTTGAGCGATCAGGGCTGCCATATCCGCGTTCCCTGTTCCTTGATTGCTACTGGTTGGAGCATCACTTGTTCTTGGGGTTCTTCCCCTGCCTCTGCCTCTGCCTCTGCCCCTTGGGGCTTCAATTCCGCTACTATTACTACGAGTAGATCTTCGAGGCGGCATGTTCTATTCATAAAAGAGGTAACACATATAAGCTTTAGTCACCATAAGATACACAAGTATTCCGTTTATCAAGTTCCAATGTTCATGTTCCGGTCGGTCAAGATCACCATGCAGCCCATTTCAAGCATATTCTCGGTATACCGGTGATGTTTATATATAGGGTTCCCCGCAGCGTTCCCACCACACCCACGAGGTACTGAGAATGATGCCCGATCCGGTTACATGACATCCGACTTTCCTTTACATCATATCCATAATAATCCATCAGGTCAACTGAGAGCCCAAGCATGTAATCACGTATAGTCTGGTGGAGGTTGCCTATCTCGCATCCTTAAAGGACTCAGACATAGCCTCCTCGGTTCGGTCTCAGTATCCAAGGTTAAGCGCAGTATATGATCTGTGAAGATCTCTTCGGGTCTCAATACCCAAATTTGGTTATGACAACTTGGCGCGCAGAGGGAACGGAAGATCTAATAGGAGCATCCCATAAAAGAGTGAGCACAAGGCTCTCTCATAGGGTGAAAATCACGAAATAGATAGATAACGAACAAGTAATGAGGAACACGTATGAGATACAAAATGCACACAACCCTGGCATGCAATCTACATGAAGGTTCCTAGGTTATAGTCTAGGTCAAGTGTATTGCCTAATTCTCTATAACCAATAGCTCTGATACCAGTCTGTCACATCCCCGCTAAGAGCGGAAACACGGGGTTGCGACGAGACGGGAATCGTCATAACACATGGTAAGCGATAGAGATGCAATAATAATAATGATGACATGCGTGTCATGACGACACCCGACAACAAGGGGACTTGTGCCGTGTTTAGTCGGTATTCACGACAACATAGCCATAAGCATAAACATGATATAAGATAAACATAGATAATAACATTGTATGCAATTCCCACAACCCAGGAACAAGCTACAAAGTATAATGTTGTTTGAAACAGTTACAACAATTGTTTTCAAAAAGACAAGTTTAGCCCGAAAATGCATCCTAGGGTCTCCACTAAGGCAGCACACCTAGAACCTCAGCTAGCATGATCACCTGAAAAGATATGCTCAAAATGGTCAACAAAATTGTTGGTGAGCTCGCAGGTTTAAGTAATAAAATGTAAGTGATGCTGTATAAAGTAAATGATATTGAATACTGTGAATACAGTTATATACACAAGTAAAATCACATGACATGAGCTTTGCAACCAAACCTAGCGACGTACACAAAGAAATTGTCGGCATATATTCACCCAAGGCCCGTACCTGGCTATTGTTGGTACTAACTAGTATACCAACACGAGGGTGGGGGTGTCAACCCAGTAGTACTACCAATACCTAACCGTCGGTTCCCACACTGGAATTAATAGTTGCAAAGATAGAACCACACAGCAGACCCAAGCATGTATCAGATAAGTACTTGCAACACAGTATCACGTTGATTCCTTGTATGAAAATTGTATGTATGTTGTACAGCATAGAAAACGGGCGAGCATACTTTTCCCCCATGTTTGTAAATGTTTGTAAAGTAGTATAAGCATAAAAAGGGGCCACGAAACTCACATGTTAAGTGGTAAGTATGAAAGGTCGAGATTCCAACAGTTGAATGCAATGATCGGTCAAACACCTATTGACAGTTATTGTCAAGCATTAATGACATGTATAAAGCGTATAGAAATGTTTGGTCGGTTCGTGTTGTATCGGTTCGGTCGTGGGTACACACACAAGCGGACACACGTATCAGATCTTATGTAGATCCAAGTACTACGAGTAGTCGTCATTGCTTATGACATCCTTGTAAAGATCTCATTGTTATGAAAGATGACACTTGTTAAGTATTTGTAGTTTCAAATGGGTTGTCGGTAATTGTAAAATGTTAGGTTTATTTCAATTGAAATAGTATGTGCATGTTGATAGCGTTGACTTTAATCTTTGGGGTCAAGCAATGACACTTTTACTGATGTTGCCTTATCATCATCAGACGTTCAAGGGAAATTCACACTCATCATCACACACAACAGGACCAGACGCTCGACCCACGTTCCATTCGTACGAATCAGCCTTCAATCGTGCGAATTAGCTACTTTCGTGCGATTGAACCTTCATTCGTGCGATTGGACTCAGTCGCACCACACAACACACACATTCGCATGACTCAACCTCCATGCGCACGAATCAACCCTCAATCGTGCGAATTAGCTACTTTCGTGCGATTGAACCTTCATTCGTGCGATTGGACTCCAGTCATGCGAAACACGCACAATCGCATACACTCAGTCGGTCACCTGACTCAATCGCACACAATCATTCATACGCATGACTCAATCGTATACACTCATTCGCACGCATGACTCAATCGCATACAAACACCAGTCGCACGACTCAGTCGCACGACATGATTCCTTAAAGCAGAGTTCATGAAGAAAAGGAAGAATATTAAAATATTTCTATGTTTATTTATGTCGTTCGACGGACCTTAAGTGATGGATGTCACAGAATGACTCTAAAAAGGATTTGTGCCTATGGTTAACGGGACAGTACTGAATAAGAATCAGTGTCATAAACAGATAAAAGAAAAGGAAGATATGGAAAATGTTCCATATGCATCTGTTATTGGTTTGGTAGTATGCTATGTTGTGTACTAGACCCGATGTGTCATATGCTTTGAGCATGACAAGCAGATAACAACAAGATCATAGTAAGAGTCATTGGGGAGCAGTGAAAAACATTCTCAAATACTTGAGAAAAATAAAGGAAATGTTCCTTGTGTATGGAGGAGTGGAAGAAGAGTTATCAATAAATTGTTATACTGATGCTAGCTTCCAAACGAACAGAGACGACTCTCGATCTCAGTCTGGGTGTGTATTTGTTTTGAATAGTGGAGCAATTACTTGGAAGATCTCCGAGAAGGGTGTAGTTGCTCAATCCACCACTGAATCAGAGTATATTATTGCATTAGAGGCTGCAAATGAAGTTGTTTGGATGAAGAAGTTCATTTCTGATCTTAATGTGGTTCCAAATATTCGGAAACCAATTGAGGTATTGTGTGACAATACGGGTGCTATAGCTTAGGCTAAGGAACCAATGTCGCACCAGAATACCAAACACATACTCAGAAAGTATCATTACATTAGAGAGGTTTTGGAACGAGGTGGCATCGTTATAAACAAATTTCATACAAATCTGAATCTAGCTGACCCGTTCACTAAGCCAATGCCAGTGGCGAAACATGAACTGCATGATGAGAGTATTGGGTTGAGATATGTTAAGGAATGGATTTGATTATGTTTGGTGCTTTGAACTATGATATATTGTTTTAGTTTATGATTAAATGGTTAAATTCATTATATTAAGTCTCTATGTTCAAATTTTGTACGTTTTAGTGTCCTTGAACAATAGTATACAAAAAGGGGTCCATAGTCGATTGGATTCATGGGAATCAATCCAAACTAAGACTACTATGAAGGATTGGTTGTTCATGAGATGAAAGCTTAAGGGGTTGAGAACCAATATTCATCGATATCTATTAGAGAATAAATATTGAACGTAACTCGCTTCAAAATGATCTCTATGGATCATAGTCATGAGATGTTTTGATACTAGTATGATCTAGATGTCCTTAGACCTAAGAGTCATATTAGAACTGCTATTAACTAAGGGTTTGTTCTTTGATCATATTTAACGTTGTATAATAACAAGATAGTAATACACGATTGGGAATAGTGATAATAGTATGATCAAGATGTCCTTAGACCTAAGAGACATATTAGAACTGCTATTAACTAAAGGTTTGATCTTTGATCATATCTAACGTTGTATCATAACAGGACAGTAATAAGGGTACTTGATTAGGAATAATACCTAAGTTGAACGGAAGTTGTATGTTTTCTAGGAATTCTATTCTTCTTATGAATAAGAAGTTAAGCAGTCTGGTACCATCAATGATTCAAATTGATGTAAATGTGTTGTGCTCAAACTTGGTGAATTTTGTCTGATGACTTTGAATTGGGATGAGATAAGAATGATTGAATATATACGAAGATTGAATTTGATCCATGTCTCATGTTTGATTGAATGGCTTACACAGAAAGGAATTAAATAAGGTTACTATGGCTATTTAAGAGTGTAAAGCAAGGGGTGCTTGTATGCTTATAATAGTTGACGAATGTAAATCGTCATATCTTGACAGGGGCATCAAGATGTAGCTAGACGTCCTCTACGCCTACGTCTAAAAAGTTAATTTAGAATCGTCCAAGTGGGAGAGTGTTGAATTAGGGTGTTCGACACTTAATTAATAGTGTTACTGTTAAGATACGATCCAAAGAGTTGCACTTTGGAGGACTAAATTAAATGAGTATTAAAGTAGTTAGATATGTGACACAAGTTGTGTGGAAAGGAGGATTAATTATAGGAGAAATAATTGTTAGTTATTTAAAGAGTTAAATAATATAAGGGTTCGATTAGTAATTAATAGTTAATTACTTGTGAAAGGTGCAATAGATTAAGGGTTAAAAGTGTATTGTTTATTCTTATAAATATAGCACTATAATCTAAAAACCCTAACCCTAACCTAATTGTGGAGAAAGAGTTGTCTCCCTCCTCTCCTCTTCCTCTCGGTCGTACAACGGCAACACCACCGCCGGAAACCACCGCCGCCACGTAGCTTGAGAAGCCACCACAGCCGCAAGGGTTGGTTCGTGATTAGATCCTATTCGTGTCTTGGTTTTCTAGTGGAACCTATGTCTCATCCAGAGTGTGAATCTTGGTATTCGTTAGGGTATAATTCAAACCCCTTGTGGTTGTGTTAATTGTTTATTGGTTTGCATATGGATCATTGGCGGGTTTAAATCGTGGGTTTTGATTATCATTAAATCGCTTCCGTTGTCATTAATATGAGATATTAATAATCATTATTATAATATTAAATTTTATAAAAGTTAAATGATACCAGGGATTCCCAACACCTATATATCTCCATTCTTTTTTGTACTTTTTCAGAAAGTCTTTGCTCTTTTTATAAAAAGGTTTCTTCTATCTCATATTAAGTAGGAGGCTTGACATTAGGTACAAATTAACCATGCGCCTCCAATAATGTTTTAAAACTATCATTTTCAAAAGCATGAAATGGAATGACAAATTCTTATGTCCATTTTGAAAATGTATTCTTTAATACGGATCATTTGTTTTTTTTGAATAATATTGTTAAGGTTGCTTTATTTGCTATTTTCTTTGACCTGGTTTTCTTTAGATGTTTCAAAACTATCCATAGGACCAAAAGATGGAGGGTCCTTTAGGTCTCCAAAACAATCATCGAGGTCGATTGTTATTTACCAATGTTCACCTCGTCTCTCAATGTTTTATCACTATCTTGTTTAGCCTTTTTCTTGCTTTTAAACTCACTAAGTGCATTTCAAACTCTTAGTTGATCATCTTTTATTGCTTTTTACAACTCGCAACATTACATTCTATGCCCGCAATATAGGGGTGTTCAATTTTCGGATATCCGAAAATTTCGGATATCCGAAAATTTCGGATAGTGGATTTCACTATCCGAATCCGAATCCGAAATTTCGGATATCCGATATTTTCGGATTCGGATATCCGTTCAGATATCCGAATTTCAAATAAAATTGTATTATTTGATAAATTTTATAAAAATATAATAAATTTTATTAAAATTTATTTCATATATCCAAAGTATTTATTAAAATATCCGAATATCTGAAAATATCTAAAATATGTAACTAATATTTAATATTTTTAAAATTTTATAAAAATATTTTGGATATTTCGGATATCCGAAATATCCGAATATTTTCAAAATCACTATCCGAATCCGAATCCGAATCCGAATCCGAAATTCGGATATCCGAATTCGGATATCCGAAATTCGGATATCCGGGATTTTCGGATATTTCGGATTCGGTTTCGGAATTCGGATATTTTTAAACACCCCTACCGCAATATGGTGTTAATCTATAACTCCCTGGGACATAACTTTATCACACAACTTAGATTGCATTTTAGCTAAGTTATTTGTATCAGCCAACTTCCCATATTCTCAACCGATATCATCTTAGTTTCGTTTTGTACCTTGACTAGTCGTTGATTCCATGGATGCCATTTAAATATCTAAATGTTATTGTAACATTAGTAAACTATTAAACTTGAAATAGAGATGAAACTTTAGTAAACTTAGTAAATTTAAACCATTTGCAAATTATCACATGTGTTGGTCAACATACACAATATACTTGGTCAATTGCCCATCAGATGTGTTGCAACTTCTATGTTAAGTTTTTGTTGTAAAATTACTAAAGTGTAAACCATTTACAAATTATCAAACACTAACCGATGTCCGAATTTTAATGGTGCTAAACTTCTGTTATTGATGGTCACTGTTAGATGGAGGATCGTCGCAGAGGGGGTCGCTGGCGTATAGGGTGGTTGTCGGCATGAAGGGTAGTTTTTGGCGCAAAGGCTGGTCGTGGTGGAGGCTGATCTGCTCGCAAGTCGGAAGGGTGGGGGAGGAGGTCGATGACTAGGTTAAATGTAAGTTTGGTCAGATCTAAGTTAATAAGCAAAATATCCTCTTTGACCGACTTTGACTGCCTAGAGTAATAGTTCCGATTACACCGATTATTCCTGATTACAATTGATTAACCCCGGTTTCTTCTGCCTAGGATCGATTAATGATTAATGGTGCTAATTAACTGAAATCGACAAGAAGAGGGGTCAACTACTGATTAATCAATAGCCTAGGCTGATTTTTTACAACACTGCCAACCACATCTACCATCACCACCACCACTACCATTGTCACTACATTAGCCACCACCTCCACCACCACCACCACTACCGTTGTCACTACATTAGCCACCACCTCCACCACCACCGCGTCATCACTTCCACCACCCTCAAATCACCATCATCTTAGTTGTTACCCCACCCACCACCATCATACTTATCATTTGTTGTTGGTTAGCATAACCATATTGAATTCTCATTTCTAAACTCCCTTGAGATCTAGAGCAGCGTTATGAGGTTAGCCTCACCACCACATCAAAACCTTATCTTTGAACTACTTGACAGTGGTCTTGGAGTGGTGGTATTAGGGGTTTCCG
Organism: Flaveria trinervia; assembly: GCA_025506515.1. Lineage (NCBI taxonomy): Eukaryota > Viridiplantae > Streptophyta > Magnoliopsida > Asterales > Asteraceae > Flaveria > Flaveria trinervia. The sequence goes on from CM046453.1 coordinate 16,828,181, forward strand.
ATCAGATCTAGAAAAAGTGTGGATGGGATGGATTCCTTACAAAATGTGGTTTCAAACTCATTGTTTCCTAACCACAAATTTGGATGGTGGTTGACGATGGTGGTGAGCTTGTTGGTAGATATGAAGATAATTTAATTTTGATTTGCTTTCCTTCATCAAGGGCACTTTGGTCCATTTCCATAAACTGGATGGTAAAAACTAACGTCAGTTAGAGATGGACAATTTTATTATAACCTAACATACTTAGTGCGCTAACTTGTTATAAATGATACTTATGGAATAAATTTGACAAACGACCATACCACAATGACTATTTATATAATTAAAGAAAAATAAAATTATCTTGAATGATTTGATACTTTTACAGGATGTGAGTAGTTGGGGATGGGTGATTTTAACGTGTTCAACTGTCCATGGCAAGAGCTAAGAGTAACAATCCTAAATGATTAATTTTAATATTAATCATCAATCATTTGCTCTCAAAGATGTCTTGAGCTCAATCATGAAAAGCGTCGTTAATATCGAATGCTTAAGGTGTATGTACGTGTGCATGTATCAATATTCTAAAATTTAAAAATAGTTGTAATTGAAAATATCAAAAGTTTGGATTATATAAACACTCATTTATGTTATTGAGACATGTTATTGTCTCTCTTTTGCTCTCCATATATTTATATGTATGTATAGATAGATATAAAAAAATAAATGAATGTATCAATAACATACCCCATACTAAAACAAATAATTTGACACTTTTTTTATAAACACGTAGTTGGTGCGGGTCAATTGGCAATAAAAGATACATATTTAAAAATCTTTGGTAAAAGAAGATTGTCTCGTTCTGTCATTTTCGGATTTTTAGCTCAAATTTGTGTCGTATTTTATTTTGGGTCAGTGTTATCACCTGATTGGTGGCTTCGCTGTAACATTTTTATCTTAAATAAAAAATTAGATGTTGATTTCAAGACTAAAGCGTGACATTTATGATCGTCTCTTGATGAAGCTACACTTGCATGTGATATGTTTATAATGGTTATATAGTTACATTTTAGATTCTAATTAAACAACAATTTTAAAACTGATGAAGGGAGGTGTCGGGTTCAGTTCTCGTATGTGAAATCAAGGATCCGATCAGGAGATTTTCTCATATAATATGGGTTTTCTCTTGTGTGTGCAGTGACGGAACTTAAACACTTCCCGTAAGGAGGTGATGGCGAAATTAAATTTTTTTCAAGCGAGTGAACTCGATTTTTATATATAATTTTACATTAACGGATCAAAAATTTTATATTACCAGATTACAATTTTAACACAAGCCCATGTATGTGTGATTCCAAAATCAACACAGACGCAGACGGATTGTTGTATGAGTTTCTAGTAATTCAGCTTTTCTGTTAAGAAAAATTAAACAACTACTTGAGTAGAATGATATCTTAAAATTACAATATTTATAATTTTCAAGTTAGTAATAATAAAAAAGTTGGAACGGAAAAAGTGATATAAAAGAAAACGTGATTTTTATTTTTGGGGAAAGCAAAGTGTTGATTGGTGTTGGGTGGCATTTGACTGTTAACTTCAAACAGTACGTTGTCGGTACAAGAATGTCAACCACACGTCCGAGTGATCCTTACACTTCCATGTACGGCCTTTCTTCCGTATCTTCTACAACAATTTTAAATTAGCATATTATATATGATATTATATCATCATAGTAAGCTAGTGTACTTCGTAATAATAAAAGATTGTGTGGTTAAATCATATGGAATGTATACGTGATGATATTAAAAGTATAGTAGAAGTAAAAAAAAATATTTTATCATGTATTATAGCCTTAAATACAATTTTATAAGGATGATTGTTGTGATATGTTTGTATTGCAAGTTTAATTTCTAACTTTAAAAAATTACACTCATAATTGGTCCTTAGTTTTCAAACGTCTATATATATGGTACTAGGTTAGTATTTCGTGTATTACACGGTTGAATAAATAAAATAATAAATAATTAGTATTAAAAATTTATGAATTATAAAACAATGTTTGAAGATGAAATATGATTATAATTGTATATGAATAGTTATTTCAAGTAAATACATAATAGATAAGTTATAGATATATAGATAAACAGATAGTTAGAAACTCATTTATTAATGAATTATAGTTAGTAATAAACACTGAAAGTTACAGTATGATATTTTTATCTAAGATATGTATAAATTATATATATGTACTTGTTCGAGATATAAAAAGAATTATACTATTTTTAACTCTCTTATCTAAATAGTTTTATTTTTAAATATTTTTTAAGATTTTCTTATAAAAATTTATTGTTTATTAAAAACTCAAGTTTCTAATTATTTTGGTTGTTTTAATAAAATACTTTTAGAAAATTTTATATTTTTTATAATTATTTAAAAAAAGTCTGATTTAAAATATTTTGTTTCAAAAGATTTAATGTTTTAGAAAATATATGAATTTTAATTTTTTAATAAAATTTATTTTTAAAAACATAGTTTGATTTTTAAAAAATGTAGTTGAGAGAGAAAAATGTATCAATTGATCATATTATTTTTTTATGAAAAGAGAAAAATTGTTTTAAGTGTTAAATTACTTTAATGCCCTTTTGAAGGGAAATTAAAATGAGGATGTTTGGAAAAATGATAAGTGTCAAAAAGGTAGTTTAAAAGATGACATGTGGCAAAAAAAAACATTCTTTTATTAATATACTAGGTTAGTCACTGTGCAATACACGGATTAACTAAATAAAATATTAAATAATATTAATAAAAGCTTATGTATTATAAAATCATGTTTGAAGATAAAAATATGATGTTTATTACGTATAAATAGTTATTTTTATTGTAATATTTTAATGTAAAATATAATTAAATTATATATACTTTTGTTTAAGAAATAAAACAATTATACTATTTTTAACTTTCTTATGTAAAAGTTTCATTTAAAACATTCGTTTTTCATAAAAAAATCTTTAGTGTTTCAGATTTTTTTAAAATATTTTACCTGCTTATAATTTTTTTTAATACAAAATGATTTAAAATATTTTGTTTAAAAATATTTAATGTTTTAGAAAATTTCATATTACATAAAATTTTAGTTTCTTGTTATTTAGATATTGATTAAAAGAAGTGATTTCTAATTTCTTTCATAAAATCTATTTTAAAAGAAGATAGTTTGATTTTTAAAAAAAATAGATAAGAGAGAAACATAATAATTAAAAAAATTCTATTTAACAAGAGAGAAAAATTTGTATGAGAATTTATATTATTATAATATCTTTTTGAAGTGAAAATTAATTTGTGAATATCTAGAAAATTGACAGACAAAAATATAAGTTAAGAGAATGACAAGTGGTAAAAAATTATTTGCTTTATTAAAAGTTATAGGTATGATTAACATTACATACGAGTGATAAAATAACGATATCATATTTTATACTTTTTTAAATTTATTTGTTTTTTTAATTGGTTTTTAAACAATTTATTTCAAAACAAACTATTTTTAAAAAAGTGCCATTTTATAATTTATTTATTATAACTTTGAAATTTAATTACTTTTGTTTCATAAGAATTATTTTTTAAAAGTCATATTAAAATATATGTGTTTTTTGAAGTTTTAATTTTTTTTGAAAAACATTCTTATTTATAAATTTTTTTTATTTATTTACAATTGCATTTGTAGAAAGGTCACTTTAAAAAAAGTATATATGTAATATAAAAAGAATTGAATATATCATTTGTATTTAGTGTGATATTTATTAGAAGATAGAAACGAGAAAATGAAATTTAATAGTTTTAGAATTGTAACAAGTGACACATGAAAACTTTCTTTTATTAGTATTTATAGATTATAGATATAAATTATATCATCATAGTAGCTAGTCTACTTCCTAATAATAAAATATTGCGTGGGTAAATCATATGGAATGTATACGTGATGATATTAAAAGTATAGTAGAGTGTGTGTATTTTAGTCAGTAAAAAAATATATATTATCATATATTATAGAGTTAAATACAATTTCATAAGGATGATTGTTATGATATGTTTGTATTGCAAGTTTAATTTCTAACTTTAAAAATTACACTCATAATTGGTCCTTAGTTTTCAAACATCTAAAATATGGTATTATGGTTTGTCTGTGGAGTGGATGAATTAAGTTTTATGTTAAACAAATTTATAATAACATATAATAAAAGAATGTTTTTTAAACATGTGTCTTCAGTTTAGCTTATCAAATGACATATTTATTATTCTAGCAATTAAAAAAGTATTTCCCGTCTCTCTTTCTCATAATAAATATAAAAATTATAATAACAATAAATTTGATTTTTCTTGTTTACTAAATTATGTTAAAACAAACATATTTATATTTGTGCTTCTTATCTCTATAATATTAACTGATAACTAGTTTAATTAAGGAAACTAAACTATCAAACATCTAAAATATAAATATTTTTAATTTAATAATTCATTAATACATACTAAATTATATGATTTTAGATACATTTTATCTTTAAATATAGGGTAATAATTTCTAATTTTATTATTTGTTAAAATTTTACCTATTCATTATATTTTTATTTCATCAATGGTTAATAACATCTAAAAAATAAAATATTTATAAAGCTAATATTTTGACATGTTTTATTAATTCCACTCATTAATACATAAGCTCTAACCTATTATAAAATAAATAAAACTAATATGACTCATCGACTCATTTAAATTGCGTGTTGTAAGAATGAGGAGGGTCTCACTAAGTTTGGTATTCTCTCTTGAATAATAAACTAATACAGGTACAAATACAAATAATTCTCCTAACATTAATAAAAAAAACTAAAGATTAATTACAAGTTTTATCCTTTATAATAGGCTAAATTATGGAATAAATCCTAAAAAATTGCACTATTTAACCTTTTGTGAAAATTTCTCGTGGATTACGTATTTTTCACTAATAGACGTTAATTTTTCCTGTTAAGTCACCTCATATGCATTTAATATGAGAATATTTTTGTCTTTTTATCCCTGAAGGTATGATGCTACTATTCTTACTGTTTGCTAATATTATTATTCTATTAATATTACCGTTATCATTATCATTACCATTATCGTTACCATTATGATTAACGTTATCGTTACCGTTACGGTTACCGTTAAATGACATGGAAATGAATAGTAAAGTTTTACTTGTAAAATTATAACAATATATATTTTTATTTCAAATCCACCACATAAATTATAAAGTTTAAAACTATAACTTTTAACTATGTAAAGGGTTTTCATATTGGCAACGGGAATATGGTCACATCTATTTTTATTTATCTATTTTTATTTTCAGCCTTATAATAATTTTTTATGTTTAATTTTCTAATAATTTATTTTTCTGTAAAGATTTTTGTTCAGTTAAAAAAACAGGAATGTGTGATTGTTTTTATTTTTTGTTAACGTTCCGATAAATACTTTTTGAAAAACGAAGTTGTATTCAAAGTTGACTTTTTTTTTGCATGGTAGCCTATAGTGAGTGACGTTATCATTTTGCTAATGTGACTAACTTAATCAATTATTAGTAACATTATTGTTGTTGGGGTTGGTATTATCAAAACGAGATCGGTATTGCTTTTATGGTTTCCGGTCAATTTAAAGCATGAGGTTAATTTTACTTTTGGGGTTGTGTTGTAAATATTTTTAAACCGTTTAAATTTTCTAATAAAGTTGTTTTTAATAATAAGTTTTGTTCATTGAGTTTTTTTTAACAGAATCTATAGTTTTTTGTGAACGTGATAGCCGTTGCGGGATGTTTTTTATTTGCTTTTAGTATTTGGAATCGTGGTACAATCCTTCACGCAACATGCAGGGAGTAATGAAATGACAAACATGGTTACCTTAAGCTTTTTTGTCAACATTTATTTTTATGATTTCTGACAAGGCCAGCCAATAACGATCAATATCATGCCATGTAGCACCGGGAAGAAATGGCACAACTTTTGCCACATACCGCAAATCTTATCATAAACAGAGCCCATGCATCGTGTGGGATCACAACTAGTTATTATTATTATTATTATTATTATTATTATTATTATTATAACAGCAACAACACCACCACCAACAACAACAAACAACAACAATAACAACAATAACAGTGGCGGCGGCGGGAGCAACAACAACAACGACAACAACAACTTGTAATTTACTCAAAACTAAATAAAAAATACAAGATAAACGTATGAGCCTTGAATGTGTGTTAATCCTTGATACTCTTTCAAGCAATTGGGTGATGGACAAACATGACATTTGCGTCAAAGGTGTTCAAAGAGTAGTTTTGACAAACTTTTGGTGAAAACATATGCCACTTAGAGGTTTGTTGGAAGAAATTTAATGTATAAGTGACCGGAGAAGATAAGTTCACGAACTAAATAATATTCAATACTAATATGCTTACCTCTTTTATGTGGAATGATATTTTGGCTTAGGAAAAAAATTCTTATTGTCACAAAGAAGTATTGGTAATCTGATTCATAATTTGACAACAAAATTTGTCATGGCTCATGGCTCGGTACCCGGATTCATAATTTGAACGAGAAATTGTGGTCTGCTTTTAGCATTCAATGAAACATTATTTCCCCCCAAATAAATAGAATATCGTCTAGTTATATGGCTATAAACAAACTGAACATTCAGCGAACATGTCATGAACCATTTGACGAAAAGTTCGTTTACATCTGTTCGTTGAATCAATGAACAAACACGAACAAGAAAATTTGTTCGTTTAGTTAAACGAATGGATATGAACAGAGGATGCGTTGGTTCAAAGTTAAACGAATAAACATGAACGAGAAATCGTGGGCTGATTGGTGTCAAAATATATCAAAATACATAAGAAGAAGAATGATATGTTCTATAGAAAAGTTTGAAAAGGAGATCTTATTGTAAGGTGATATACGTATGGTAGGTATTATAGTCAAGATATCTCTTGATCACAATACGGATATGAAATTAGCTTTAGATGAGGGGCCATAATTGGATGATCCTCACAGAAATAGAATAATACATTGTTGATTTGGAAGTAACATAACTGTTAGATATAAAATTTCATTTTAGATATTTGATGTTTGACATTGATGATCACACATAGGCCTTTTGTGAGAATTGTCGGAGCTATTTTACAAGCACCTAAACATGAAATGTATCGTGAAATAACAATTAATGTCATCATGAAAATATACGATTGTGATTGTAAGAGATTTGGAGAAGTCTAAATCTTGTATTAATGGAAAATTAATTAGTTGTTAATTGTTAAACGATGTGTAGTGAGCTAACACCCTCAAGGGCGTTAAACACCACTTCATGACATCTTTACGGGGGGCGTTGGAGGGGTCATTGTGGGTTTAATTAACGGGCATGAAGATGAGGTAACCATTGGGGTGGGGGTGATTTCATTTAATTTTACAGCCGTTGATAGATAATATCATTTAACATAAATACTTATTCATTTCCATTGGGGTTGGGGGTGATTTCAATTAATTAAAAAAAGAAAGTTAGTAAGAACTCCACAACCCATTTGAAATCATCTTTTTACTTTTCAGTTAAATCATTACACATCATCGCATTTATAAATGTCAAACTACATATGCTCATGAGAATGTTTATGACATGTTTAGCAATGATGCCTATATGAATGTTATGTCTTTTAAGAACACAATAAAAACATATACTAATTCATTTTACATAGAGACCTAAACTTTAAAGTCATCTTGAACTTTACCATGAAACGATGTAATGATTACTGCATTTTACATAGAGACCTAAACATTTCATCTTCACATGAATTGTAAAATAAATAGTAATTTTTTTATAACATTTATGATCTTGAACCACTCTAATAAATCATATTCAAAGTTGTACAATCACTCAAAAAAAGCATCATATTATGTATAAATCAATTCTACTTTTTATAGAACAAAACTATTATCAACTAAAACAAAAGTACTATATACAAGAGGGCTGATCATCATGAAGAATTGTGAACTATCGTTAACTTAATAAAATGTGAGGGTAGAAGAAAACAGGTAAGTTGGGGATCGCAAACACTTACCAAGCGCCTATCTCGTGTTGTATTCTTGAATTAATTATAACAAGATCGCACATACGCTTTCAAGGAATTGAAGGTGATGGTGAGTCTTATGCATTGTGTTTTGAAACTTGAATTCATAATTAGTGAGCTTGAATTTAGTTTACATTAATATTTTAGTTTAATGTTTTAAACAAGAAAGTTCTCAGTCACATTTTACTGATTGTTTTAAAGTAAACGAGCTTTCATTAATAAATATCATACGATCTAAAGCAGTTGCAAACTGTCCGATGAACAAGTTCAATGTGTGAATAGAACAAGAACAATAATAAGTTCATAAGATTCAATGTATCATCAAAGGGACATTTCAAAAGTTTAATGAAACAATAGTTAAATTAGAAACTCTAATGATACACTTATTAATTTTTATAAAATGAGGATAATTATATAAGGGTATTTTATTGATACATCCAATTTTTTTTCCTTTTTATATCTTTCTATGTATACCTATAGATACATGGAGAGATAAAGACAATAATATGTTTCAATAATATAAATAAATGTTTGTATAACCTAACAATTTATTTATATTTTCCTTGCATTTCCCTTCCTTATTTGCAAAGTTGGCGAGGAGACTTTTTCAAAATCCAATCTCTTAAATAATTCCAAGAATTATGCCCTAAAATTTATATTTATAACCTATAATCAAAAATATTTTTTTAAAACACGTGTCATCATTCTAACATATCAAATGACATATGGGTGTTGATCAGGTTATTTAATCGGGTTTCGGGTTAATTGGTTCGAGTTATTCGGATTTTCCAACTTTGAAGGTCTACCCGAAACTCGACCCAAATAATAATCGGTTGAATTGGTTTCAGGTTGTTCTGGTAATAGGTTGTTAGGGTCGGGTTTCGGGTATTAAACGATAAAATTAATTTAGTAGATTTTAGTGAGTTTTCATATGAAATCTTATAAAACTAGTGGACTTAAATTAGTTACTTCTATAATTTATAAAATGTGCTTAAATATATATATATATATATATATATATATATATATATATATTTAAATACAAACAATTTAATCAATTTGGAAAATCTAAACAAGTGTATACATATAACTTACTTAATTATAATATGGGTGATCAGGTTATTCAGATTTCAGGTTAATCAGTCCAGGTTATTCGGGTTTTTGAGATTTGAAAGTTTATCCGAAACCCGACCCGAACAAGAATCGGTTTAATCATTTTTGGGTTATTCATGTAACGGGTTGTTCGAATTGGGTTTCTTCGGGTACGAGTGAGATCAGGTCGGGCGGATTAATCGGGCATGGAAAAATCGATGGGCCTAAAATGTCACACCCTAACCTTAACGACAGAAGTTGTCAAGATATGAAGGTTAAGATTGTTCACAGCCACATAACGCTATCTTTAAATAAGAATATTATCATAAGCTTTAAAAGTGCAAACTACATTCATATGTGTGCATGAAGGTTAAAGCCGAACATCAACGTCCTAGTGGATTACTTGAACAACCCGAGATTCCTATGTGGAAATAGGAACACATATCCATGGACTTCATAACTAAACTACCCCGTACCACTCGTGGTCATGATAGCATATAGGTGATCATTGACCGATTGACCAAGTCGGCACATTTTATACCCATAAGTGACACTTCACATTTTTGGTCGCCTATGCAAGAACTCTTGGGTACTCAACTGGATCTAAGCACGACTTACCATCCTCAAACGGACGGTCAAACCGAGCAAACCATCCAAACCTTGGAGGATTTGTTATGTCTTTATGTCCTTGACTTTAATGGTGACTGGGAGACGCATTTTCCCTCACGGAATTTTCGTATAACAATAGTTACCACTCGAGTATTAAGATGGCACCTTTCGAAGCGCTTTTTGGTCGTCAATGTCACTCTCCGACCTGTTGGACCGACATTGGTGAAAACTTCATCACTGGTCCTGAACTTATACAAGAAACGATCGACAAAGTCTCCAAAATTCGCAAGAACCTTGAAGCGGCAAGAAGTCAACAAAAGAGTTATGCCGATAAGCAACGCAAGCCATTGGAATTCTAAGTTGGGGATGTGGTTCTTCTTAAGGTCTCACCATGGAATGGCGTTGTTCGCTTTGGAAAGAAGAGGAAACTGGCTCCAAGATTTGTAGGACCTTTCAAGATTTTGAAAAAGATTAGAAAAGTGGCTTACAAACTGGAATTACCTTCCAACCTTAGTGGAGTTCATCTTGTTTTCCATGTCTCAAATTTGAGAAAGTGTTTGGTTGATGAAAGTTTGCATATCCCGTTGGATGACATTAAGATCGACGAGTCATTACACTTTGTTGAGAAACTCATTGAAATCATGGATCGAATTATGAAAAAGACTAGAACCACAACTACCCCAATCGTCAAGGTTCGCGAGAAGAATAAGCGTGAAGCTAAGTTTATTTAGGAACGTGAGGAGCACATGAAAAAAAAGTACCTGCTTTTGTTTGTATAGTTTTATTCTTAATTTCAGAACGAAATTCTTATAAGTTGGGGAGACTATAACATCTTGTATTTTTCTATTAATTAAAAGTTAACGGCGTTTAATCTTGTAAGAGTCATTGTTGTCATTAATGTAACTATGAGGGTTGTCATGATTGTTACCCATAACTTTACTTTAGTTCCTTAATTTTAAGGTTAATAATTAAGTTTATTAAAATAAACATAATAATAATACTTGTAATACTAATATTAGCAATAATAATAATAATCATTTTAATACTAATATCAATAATAATAACTATAATAATAATAAAAATAGTAATAATAGTACTACTACTACTAATAATAATAATAATAATAATAATAATAATATTTATAAAAGATATTTAACTTAAGATGGCTAAAGCTTAAAGTTATTTTAAGTCCAGGGTTTATTTTGCTAATTTTGAAACTTTAAAAGAAAGTTTTAAACATAAAATGATAAGTTGGAAACCAAAGGGACCATTTGTGTAATTAACTAAAACCCAACCCCCTTCTTTTTAGGCTGATTTTCCGGCCAGGACTTTGGCCACTCTCCGGCCGAAGTCCGGCGGCCCTAAAAACCCACCAAAATCCTTCATTTTCGACCCTAAACCGTTCCAAATAATTCTTAGGTACATTTTGAACCTTTATGTTCATATTAATTCGAGTTTAAGTCGGCTATGGGTGTCGATTTAGCTTATTAACCGTCGATCATCAAGTTCACAACGTTTGGGAATTAAAACATAATAATAATCCAATTAAATCAACCTAATCGAACGTCTATCTATCCCTAATCGAACGTCTATCTATCCCTAATCGAACGTCTATCTATCCCTAATCAAATACAACACCCAATTTCACTTGAAAACACACAAACATCGAATTCATTCCCACTTTCATCGTCGCGTCTACTGTTTGGCCGAACACTATCCTCTGCACACTTTTAAGATCAATTGATTAAGGGTTTTCGAGGATCACAAGCCACTGAAACTACACACAAAGTTAATTTTGTTTCCATCACCATCTGCATATCCAATGAATTCGATTCTAGGTCACGGCTGTTCTTCATATTGCATACATTCAATTCGACTTCAAAGCGGGTAACTTAATACACATACCTGCTTAGTTTTACTTGGGGATTAAAAGCCCTAAGGTTAATGTAAGGCCCCGTTCCCGGGACGCTTACAGCTGGGTTCTCATCGCACATAAAACGTATAATTACATTTGTATTTAATAAATCGCAGCGGAAAACTAAAACAAACTTTCATTTCCATGTAAATGCTTTTGCAAATTAATACAACATTCATTACAAAATAGCTTGTTCGCATTACAATGCAAAAAAACATTAATCAAAAGAATGCCATCCCAAAAGAGCTGAGTAGCTTCACGGTGTGCCATCCTTAGCAAACATTACCTGCCAACTGGAAAACATACAAAAAGTCAGCGTTGCTGAGTGAGTTCTAGTTTTATTACAAAACGTACTTTACTTTAATATAAAACCATTCGTTACTTTTACATGATCACACATCGTACGTACACATAGATAATATCATTATTATCTTCTTCATTCATTCATTCGTTCATTCATACTTCGTTCTTTCATACATAATCTTTTGTTCCTTTATACGTTCGTTCCTTCGAGTTTGTTGCGACAACAGGGTCGCTCACCTCATTAACAATCCCAACGACTTTGCGTGATCCGAGTCTGTTGCAACCATATAGTTGCTCACCCCAATTGCCAATTTTAACGATAGCATGCTTTCCGAGTCTCTTGCTACCATAGGGTTGCTCACCTCATGGCAACTTCATAATAACGCGTTGTCCGAGTCTGTTGCAACAACTGAGTTGCTCACCTCCTTTCTCTTGCCATCTTAATGATGCCTATGATCCGAGTCTTTTGCAACCACACGTTGCTCACCCCATTGGCAATCTCCATGATTGCCTGTGATCCGAGTCTTTTGCAACCACACGATGCTCACCTCATTGTATGCTTGCAAGCCTTTCCTTCATTCATTCGTCATTCAATAATGCATGCATTCTTACTTTATGTTCCCCTTTCATTATCTTTCACTTTACGTTACATAATACTTCATTTATTCATTAACATGACACATAAGGCCACAAGAAAGATAACATACATCATATTAAGGAACATAACACACACAGTCATCATTATCATACAGGGCAACACCATACATACATAACATGCATAAACTTGCAATACCATCATCATCATCATGCCCAACATGCTTTCTAAGGCCCCAATCGTCATCTTACATGCTCTTACAGGAACCCTTACGTCAAAACTTACATCTGCACTTTTCCCCGAAAGTCAGAAGTCAAACTACCTCTTCCTCGGGTGTGACAGCCCTATTCGGGCGTATGGACACCCTTCAGTAGCATGGCCTCCATGCGACTAAACATCATGCGAATGAACTAATATGGATGAACACCTATGCGAATGAACATCCAGTCGTGCGAATGGACAATGCGGATGAGCACTTATGCGACTGGACCTTCAGTCGCATGACCTCCACGCGACTGGCCTTTCAATCGTGCGAATGGACCTTCAATCGTGCGAATGGACCTTCAATCGTGCGAATGGACCTTCAGTAGTGCGAATGGACCCAATCATACCCTAATCGGCCGTATGGCCTCCATTCGGCCTCCAGTCGGTCGCCTAGCCCTAACTAATGCAGAATGCAGTTCATCCCGACTGCAGCTGTAACATCTTTTATTTTTAGGTTAAATTAAGGTTATCACTGTTAAATTCTTGCATGGGCTAATTGTGTCATTCATAAAACTTATGGGTTGCTTATGAATATTACCTTAATTGGTCTTCTAAATGTGTAAGGTTATAATGATTATATAATAATAATGATAATAATAATAACAAATTATAAGGGAAATAATAATTATGTTACTAATAATAATAATAATAATAATAATAATAAGAACAATAAAGGTAATATGAAATGAAAATTTCTAAACTTGAAAATGTTTAAACATTAAACTTAATTTAAACTCAAGGGGCCTCTTTGTCAATTTAGAAACTGTGAAAATAAAGTTTGGGCACGAAATAACAACCTTAAAACTTCAAGGATCATTTGTGCAAATTATTAAAAATCAATCTGAACTTTTCCTCCTAAGCCGCGTTTCCGGCCAGAAATCCGGCGGAGCTCCGGCGAGCTCCGGCGACGGCCAAACACTCAAATTAGTCGTCTTCGAAACCCAAAACCGACCCAAATCGTTTCGTATGCACGTTTCGAACTTGATTACACGATTAAATTGCGTTTAAACATCGGTTTCGACCCTAATCGGTCGCATAACCGATATACATTAAAGCATATGGCCGTTCGAGCATTTACACATCATAATAGTCCAATTAAACTAACCTAAACGACTCTCTATCAATCATTAATCGAATACTATCCTTATTTGCATCTGAAACAACCACAATTTTCAAATTGAACTTCATCTTTTATCGCGAATCTACACCACTCGAACACCACCATACAAACCTGTTAACTACGAATTGATAGAGGGCTTTACATCGGGAACATCATCCGAAGCTCCACACGAAGTTAATTGGGTTATCATTGAGGATTACTCATCCATTCGGTACCCTCGGTCGCGAATTGTTCATCGATTAGGAGCATCATCAATTCAAACATATTCGGGTAATTAATCACACTCACATACTCGGTTTTACTTGGGGATAAAAAGCCCCAAGGTTAATTTCATTAACGTAATCAAATTGGGGTTCAATTTAGAATCACCCGAGTCTAGGGTTCTTGGATTTGGGGGCTTATTTGAGATTTAATTCAAAAGAAAATTGGAACTGAGTATTACCGCGGCTGAGAGTCTTGGTTCAGCGGTAATATGGGAGAAGGTTAAACAAGAGGTCCCCGGTTCGAATCCGGGGGACCCCATGTTTTATTCTTAAGGCTTTTTAGCCTTCATTTGAAACTAGTTTTTTTTTCTAAAAATTATGAGAATTGGTTTTATAACTTTTGTTTATTTTCTAAAGTTAATTATTCCTTTTCTGAAAATTTATACATTATTTTTATAAATACTTTAACAAATATTTATCAACAAATATAGTGTTTCATTATTTTATTTTAGGTAACAATTTAAATCATTACATTATTTTAATCATTTTAAGGGTGGATTAATCATGATATTTTATAGAATTACCTACATTTTATAATTTAAATCCATAAGTTTTTTTTTATAAAAGCTTTAAATCTTTTTAAAATTTTATAAAAGATATGTTTTCTTTTATTAGACTATAATATATGCATAATTTTCTCTAATTAGTTGTGATTATTTATAAAGGTCCCCAAATTCCTAGCTCGCATTAAAACGTTAATCTAATTATTAACTTAAAATATATAATTGTTTTAGGTGCATTGTGAAAGACCACGTTGAAACGTTGCTTATTATTATTCATATTAATCATCAAATATATATTATTTGATCATGTGAGTATTCTATACCTCTTTTTCCTATTTTCGCACTTTGGGGTGAAACATGTTAACTTATATAATTGCATTTGTAAACTTATTTGAGACTTGTAAACTTATGGCATTTCACCTTGTAAAGTTGTGGTTAGTTAAACTTTCGTGGTTACCATGTTATGGCGTTATATGTACAATCATTAACTATTGTTAGCCCAGCGAAGTCATAGATCTATGGGCAAGACAAGCCTGCTTTGGTTGATCCAAGTGCACTTAGCTGATCGTATAATCTTGTAAACGTTTGAGACTTGTAAAACTTTGTCGAGGTTTGATTGTTGCATTGTTCATAACATCCCTAATCACTTTATTCACTAACTTATGACTTGGATTGCCATCTTTTATATATAATCTATGTATTTAAAACTATGGAATGCTCACCAACATTATTGTTGACCCTTTTATTTTTAACATGTTTCAGGAAATACTCAAGCTTGATTTCTACTCCTTGAAGCTTTCATATCTAGGATTGGACCTAGATAAATAAATGGAATAAAAAGACTTGTTATGTTTATTTATGTATTTTTTTATCTCTTTGAGACTTATGATTGTAATAGTACAATTGGAAATTTTGTTTAATATATATTGGGTTATTAATAGCGTTATGTGGCTGTGAATAATCTTAACTCTCACACCTCGACGATTCCGCCGTCAAGGTTGGGGTGTGACAGCAGCTGAGGGCTTTCGGCCTCCAAACTCATCTAAACCCATTTTAAGCCTAAATCGACCATCCTAAACCTTAGGAATGCATACCACGACACCATACAAGCACACGCACGCCCGGAAACATACACGAAACGCATCACACACATCACACCCAAATGGGTCAAACACATACACATACAAAAACGGGTTTTTATGCTTTCCAGCCCCAAAATCGTTTGAAAACAAGTAAAAGTGGGGGTTCTAGAACTCACACAAACGAGCACAACGACAAGAGCTTCGATTCGGCTTGCTTCACGACAATTTTGGCGACCCAAACCAACTCGAACCAACACTTTTCCTCTTTTCTCTCTTCTTCTCTCTAAGAAATCTGAAATGTGGGGTGTGTGGGGAGAGTGGGCTGCCCTTTCCCTACAAATATCACCACATTTCCCAACTTTTCTTCGTTGGCGAGTTTGGTCCCTCGACTTTTGGACTTTTTTTTCTTTTCTTTCTTCACCGGCTTCAAAATAATAAATATCCGGGTGTTACAGTTAATTCCATTAACATAATCAAATTGGGGTTCAATTTGGCTCTAATCGAATCTAGGATTTAGGTGATTTGGGGCTTTTGCTTGGATTGTGTTTTTAAGTTTTAAAACCCGTGATAGACCACGACCATGGCCCTGGTTCACTGGTTACTCACTCACATCCCCACTTAGAGGTTTTGGGTTCGAACCCGGGCACCCTCCAACAATTGTTTAAGGCTTTACAACCTTCAAATAAATTATAGAAAACTTTTAATAAATAAAAAAATGGTTCTTGTAAACTTTAAATATTTTTAAAGACACCAAATTATTTTTTGTAAATTTTCTAAATTTAAATAATTAAATATCTTCTTAATAAAACATTATAAATATTATCGTTTAAATCATGAATGTTTCAATTTTAATTCAAGTTTTTATTTCAACTTTATTAATTGTTATAAATGCTTTAATTTCATTTTCTCTATACTAAAACATATAAATGATATATTCTTTATTACATTATTTAATGTACTAATGAAATTCCCAAATTCCACTTGAAACCCTAGTTCTCGTTAAATCGTTAAACTTATCATTAAACTTAAACCTTGTAAATATATATATGTTTAGGTACCTTGTGAAAGATTCCATTGAAACGTTGATTATTATTCTTATTTATCATCATATATATACTTATCGGTCAAGTGAGTTTTCATGCCCCTTTTTATTATTATTTCACACATTTTTTGGGTGAAACATGTTAAACTTATCAACTTACATGTGTAAACGTTTTATACTTGTAACGCACATGCAATTCATACTTATATTTTGTCATGGTTATTTGTATTATTGTAAGCTTTATATAAGATACATTATATGTTGACAATCATTAACTATTGCTAGCCTGGCGACATCATATATCTATAGGCCTGACAAGCATATTTGGTGCTAAAACCGATGTATTGTCAGCTCCTGATGACGTATGACTTATTCATTATGGGAACCAAGTGCACTTAGCTAATTGTTATAAACTTGTAATATTAATCTTGGTCAAGGTTTGATTATAACTATATATGTTCTATAAACTTGTATAATTCATAACCATTGACATGAATTGCTACTTGTAAATCTTTTGATATGTTTATATATATTTAACCCTTAGAAACTCACAAACTTTCATAGTTGACTTTTATTTTTAACATATTTTAGGAAATGCTCAAGCTTGATGTCATCTTTTGAGTTTGCTCACATCTAGAATTTGAACTTAGATTAATGAATAAATTGTCTTGGATTGCACTTTTATAACTTATGATAATATTCTTATTTAACGATAGCGTTATGTGATTGTGAACAACCTTAACCCTCACATCTCGACGATTCCGTCGTTAAGGTTGGGGTGTGACATAAAATAACACATGTTATCATTCTAGCATAACAAAAAATTATTTTTCCGTCTCTCTCTTATAATAAATACAAAAATTATAAAAACAATTAATTTGAATTTTCTTTTTAATTAAAATATGTTAAAATAAATATACTTATATTTTTGTTTCTTGTCTCTCTCATATAATTGATAATTATTGTGTTAAACTAAACTATTAAACATTTAAAATATAAATGTAGTTATTTTAATAATTTATTAATACATATTAAATATAGAGTAATAATATCTAATTCATTATGAGTTATAACTTTAAATATTCATTATATTTTTTTATTTCACCAATGGATAATAACATCTAAAAATTAAATATTTATAAAACTAATGATTTTAATATGTTTTATTTATTCCACTTATGTAATACATGGGCTATAACCAAGTATATATATAACTAAAAGTTAAAATTGTCTATCTTAAATAATCTACATTCTCATGTAATACATGGGCTTTAACCTAGTATATATATAACTAAAAGTTAAAATTGTCTATCTTAAATAATCTACATTCTCAACCTTTAGTTTTATTCAACAAAATATACATAGTAAAACTATTTTATGGTTATGTTGCTAAACAAACATTGAAATATGTTCAACTAATTTAATTATCAATCCACCCTTAAATTAACAAATACTATCTACCATAATAACCTAATGTTACACCTAAATTGAAATGAATATATGAAAAAAAAACAAAGTGTTAGATAAACCTACCATGATAATGACCCAAGCTAACCTAAATGTGATCAAGTGGGTTCCTTGTCTATGAAGTGCCACCCCTTTTACCAAATATGCTTTATCAACCATAGTGTCCAGTCCCTTCACATGTCCCACTAATGTCTATCTTTTGGGATAGGTTGTTGATAGGTCATGGTCTTTGAACCACTTTTCTTATTCAAAACAAACAAAGACACCACAAGTAAATTGTTTGAAATTCTTATTAAACCCTTAGAAAATTGTATGAAGGGATTAAAAGACAGAAAGATGTATGATTCAGGCCAATGTTTCGTGATTTTTGATCACTTTTCGCCTTCAATATGAAACTAAAGATGGTGACATGAATGCATGCTATCACTATCATCATTTGGGGTTGAATAGTGACTTAATATACAAAAAGATCTAAAAGCGGAAGAAACCAACTAATCATCTTAATATTTCTTGTCCAAGGGTGTGTTTTAAAGCTAAAAACAAAAGAATTTGGTTGTGTACATCTTTCTGTTAACGTGACGTGTTTCAGAAAGAGAAGTAAAGAATCAACATGCAAATCTGGTATTTGACAAGTTAATTTCATTTTTGCTCAAGGAAGATAGATTAATGAACATGTGATTTTGCTTTATACATGTGATTTTGTTTTATCCTCGTTTGTCATGTGACATGTGTTTTTTTAATTATATTCAGCGGGGTAATTTCAAATAAAAACATTAAATATTTAAGAATCATTAGAATATCAAAGTGCAAACATAAAAATATATCATAACAATTATCACTCTAACGTATAAAATGTAGCAGATCAACCTCAAAATCTCGTCATATATACAATGAACTTGAGCATGTACCTCGTGAATCTTTCATGCCAATTTACGATCTGAATCCCGAAACAACCTTTATGCACCAAGAGTCAATAGAAGTATGATCAAACATGTAGATGTACGACATATAAACAAAATTTTGGTACAACCTAAGATCACTAACGCTAGACATAATTTAAGAGCAATACTACAAATAATTAAAGATAAAATACTTTAACTTTTATATTACTAGAAGTCCTAACAACCCTAATAATCATCTTTCTCTTACCCAATACTTGACTTATAGGGTTGCATGCGCCTAAAAGAAATATAAAACATAACATGCATAACAGAAGAAAATAAAGGGATAAAGCAATTGGTAAACTATAATTTCAACTATCATGGGTACATTAACATAGTATTATATAAATAAGCCAAAGAATTTATTAAACAAATGAAAACATGACTGAAGGGCTGTGGAATAGATGCCGACGGTCCTGCAGTTGATCCATGAACCCGATAAGACAACAATAATGGTTTCGGGTTCACGAAGGACAAAGCATAAAGGCGAGTGCCCCGTCAGATTCTAATAGAATAGATTAGACAATCAAGCCATCTAGAATACTAACTATTGATTAACATATGGCCTGCGTAATGAACATCAGTAATGACATGTAGTTGTGCTCTTTCTATGTTACCTTACATACTTAGGTAAAGATTTTGAAATATAAAGAAATAATTTCAACTAATAACACATTTTATTATAATAACTAAAAAAATGGTATTAATTTCTTCAAGTAGTTGCAATACCATCCTCTTTTTAGGCGAATTACCAACTTTTACACTTTCAACTGAATTGTTTCGATAAATTGTTTGAATACTAGAGAATCTGAACTATAAGAACTATGTGTGCACTAAATCTAATAATAACAGTGCAAAATAAAACAAAAACATAGAATAGGGAATAAAAATGCATAAATATAAGCCAATTTCAAGCCAAAGTCATCATCAGTAGGCATAACATCACCAATAATAATTTTATCAACTACTAAAACCATCTTTTTTCTCCAAAATGATTATAAATAGTTAGATATTTGTAATTGATATACTCCTACATAAGAATACGAATAGATAGTGTATCTTATCATTCTCCTCAGATTTTTTTTTTGTTCTCTAAAAATCTCATTTTTAACCTCTTGAATTTCAAAGCTCATTGCAAAAGGCTCAAACCATAATTGTTGCAACAGAGGTTCTAAGCACCCGCCCTCCAAATTCAAATCTTGACCGATTTTGATCGGATCTATTCACTCGTCAAACCTTCGGTTGTTGGCTATCCACCATCAATATTAATTTTTATATAAGAAATCCTACCTAGGAAAGGCTTAACATGAGATAGAGAGAGAGATAGAGAGATAGAGAATCTAAGAAAAGTGGATTTAGGTTGCTTGGAAGACGACAACTGACATTGAATGCTTTTCAGTCGCCCCCGTCCCCCGTAACCTCTTCTTTTTATTATTATCACTCTATTAGACAAAGTTAAAAGTAAACTCTAATTGATGAGAATGTTCAACTTGAGAGAGAGAGAGAGAGAGAGTGAGTGAGAGAGAATGATAAATAAGGCAAAGCCAATGGACATCGCAATATCTGGCATAGGGAAATCGCCAATCATCCATGTCCCTCACAACCTTTAATCGATTTTTGTTGCCTGGTCTCTCTCTTTCTCTCTTTCACTCTGAAAGATCAAAAGAAAGAGAGGAAAATATGTGTTGTGGCAACAAGATACGCAAAGGATTAATCTACATGAGTACACAAATGGTTGTAACTAAGGTTATCACTTAACATAAGAAAGATCAAAAAAAAGGGAAAAGATATGTTCTACATGAGATGTGACAAGAAGTTTTTAAAGAAAGAACACGTGCAACATCATTCTTCACTATCTTGTAGAGCAAATGGTAGTACATGCATTTATAACTTGTACATCTTGCTTAAATACTTGTAAATCATTGTAGGCTTGTAGCTAAGGTTACAATTAATACAAGCAAGATTGGAAGAAAGAGAGGAAAAGATTTGTTGTGCATTAGGCATGGTAAGAACTAAGCAATTTTGTACATAAAAGGAGCAACTGTTAGTACATACGTCAAGAAAATGTATATCTTGCTTAATAAGTTGCAAGTCCCAATGAAGTTACAACTAATACTTTTTAAATACTACATTAAGAACTTCCCGTTATAATATAAAATTTACTAAGCCTTCGCGCCGGCTACATTAT
Source organism: Flaveria trinervia (assembly GCA_025506515.1). NCBI lineage: Eukaryota > Viridiplantae > Streptophyta > Magnoliopsida > Asterales > Asteraceae > Flaveria > Flaveria trinervia. The sequence goes on from CM046453.1 coordinate 16,849,687, forward strand.
TGTGGCGGTTAATTAACAAAATGAATCCGAATCTTAAATATTTTTTATTATTTAAAAAGAGAATCTTACTTGTGCCAATTGCATGTTTCTTGTAGTAGTTTATATACATATAATATAAATATATACATATCTATACACACATATATACGTGTTTAAAAAATTTCGAATATTATTAAATGCATTTATTTTAAATCAACGAGTATTAATGGCTAATTAAGATCATATGGTCGGTTTATTAAAAAGTCGGTAGTGTAGATACCCTAATTTTAAGAGTGTATTTTAAGAATTTTGTCAATAATAAATTAAGTTAGACCGATCAAGTGGGAATCAACATATCTTATTTCCCCTTCAACATCAAGTACAAACTGTCTTCTCGATAATTTAATAATAGAAACCTTAATAGTTACTAGCATTTTTTTTTATTTTTTAACATGTTAAAAATCTTGACATTCTTTGTTGCTTACAATGTAATTATTAAATTTATTATGGCGTTCATACATACATATCCGCTGTAAGTTATTAGTTATAGTGAGGTTTGTAAGTAAAAGTTTTATTTAATTAAGGGAGGTATTGGGTAAACGATAGTTATTCGGTTACGTCTCAAATAAAGAATTGAGCTAATTTTTTTTATAATATAGTACTAATTATACTAATTAATTTTTTGCATTTAAAAGAGTCAAATAATAAAACCAATGTATAACTATAAGTTCTTATATTCTTATTAACAGCAAAAGGACTTTAATTTATTAGATTAAACCATAGCATCTAGCTAAGAGCTGGGGTGCATTATACAGCCGATCACCAATTTACACCAATCAATGCAGACTTAATAACAATAGACTATTTATGGAGGTAAAATGAAACTCATGCTGGATGAAAAAAAGGTTCATTTAAGTTTTATATACCACCTGACAATAGTTTAGTATAAAAGTTGCTGCAAGGGTTTTATTGCTTTTTCATAGAACTAAATATCATGTTCAACAACTTATCGTGTTTCTTTAACAAATAAAATTTAAATAAATCTCAAATATATTATTATCTTTTTATTATTTAATAAAACCTTTTTATTTTCTTTTTTATACTCACATATATAAATCCTAATTATAATCTAGAGAGAGCCCAAATTTAAATTTACATAATGAACTATTATGGATAATTAAACCGTAGAACTTCATATTAAAAACAAAACTATCATAAAATAGTAAGTTACAGTAAAGGGCTGTTTGACTACACTGATTGTGTAAAATGTAACTGAGTCAGAAACTGACTCAGTTAGAAGTTCTAATTAGGTATGCATCTGACTGAAACTTGATTGTTTGATTCAGTGTCTGACTAGAACCAAAACGATTCAATATTCAAGTAACAAAATCCACCGGAGTCACACCACGGTCGGAACCACCACCGCAAGGGGGGCGGCTTGCAGGTCGGAGGGGGTGGCGGCCTGCGGGTCGCGAGGGGCTGCGGCCTGCGGGTCAACCGGTCAGCACATTTTTTTTTCAAGGTCTGGGTTAACACTGAAGACCCTTTCAGCCGGGCTCGAAGCCGAAATCAAACGGGCTGACCCGCTAACCGAGTCAGCCGGATCAACCCATAAACAAACAACCCCTAAGATTGTTATTAAAATTTAATATAAAAAAGAGAAATTATAATGTTAGAACTTTATGAATAGAGATTTTTATAAAAATAAAACCTGGACGGAAAAAAGAAAAATAAAACTATAAAAATTAAACCCTGGAATCTAATTTTACAACATTTACGCTTGTTATGATCATATATAATTTTTTTTGAACTAAATTTATATAAAACGTAGATAAATATATATAAGACCTTGTAACAACATTAGGAAAGTTTATAAACATTATGTTTTTATAATTTATAAGAGAAAAAAATAAACAAAAAATTTTGAGTGTGTTAATTTTAAAGTAAATCAATAAGTATATGATACAAATGTGATATAATTACTAAACTTGATCGAGATCAAACTATAATTTCAAAGTTATTTATGTAAATTAAAAATACCGACAATAACGCGCATGTAAATGTGTATTAAGGACAATATACAATACGATTAAACGTTGTACGTCTTCTCTTTCACAATATAATCAATGATCAAATATTTTAATTAACATAATAAACAATGCCAAATATGTAAATTTGAGTTTCTTCATGTTCTTTTATTATTCTCTAATATCACTTGGTTATCAAATCAATTGATAATCCAAGCATTTAAAGTTTTTTAGAACAGTCATTAGTAAATTTAGTATTGGATTTCAATTAGGACTAACACTTTGTTTATCGTTTGTCACATAGAATTATAAAATCTAAAGAACTAGGGGAATAATACTACCTATAATACTACCTCCACATGACTTGTGCAACGTGACAGTTTTATTTTTTTAGTTTATTTTCACCACTTATCCTATATATGATATAGCTTTTATAATGTTTAGTTTTCTAATAATTTTATTTTTCTGTAATAAGTTTCGTTTGTCAACCCTTTTTAAAAAAATCTATTTGTAAGCTTTATTGTTAGTTTTTGGATGGTATTTTTGGAAAAGGGTGTTGAATCCAAAATCAAGTTTTTGAATTTTTGCATCGTATTTGTGATGGATTACGTATTTTTGTGACGGAGTGCCCTTCTAGAGTTTTTAGAGTTTTATGGTATGGTGACACTAACATTTATAATGAAGTATGCTTTACACTTTCATAACAGCATGACAGCTGTTGCGATGTTTTTTTTGTCTTTTTTAATGCGTAAGGGTTTTACATCTAAATGAAAACCATTGTCATATGTTTCTATATCTATATTTTAATATTTGAAATCATAATCATAGAACACGTAAGAAGAAGAAAACCCATTTTTATATTAACCGTCACAAGATTCTTTTATTCTTCTATATAAGCATCACATTTTATTGCAAATAAATAGTTTCATTGTAAATAGATAATTAGATATGATTAATCAGGATATAGTCTTCAAGTTTATAGATATGATTAAACGGCTCGAAGTTTGCTAGAAAAAAGCTCGGCTCGAAAAAAACTCGAACTAAACGAGCCGGTTTGGCTCGGCTCGAATTCTAAACGAGCCAAACTCGAGCCAAGGTTAGCTCAGTTCGAGCTCGGCTCGTGGCTTGGTTCGTTGGCTCGGTTCGTGGCTCGGTGCATATAATATATTTATATATATATATTTATATAGTATAACTATTATTATTGTTATTATTATTATTACTACTATTATTATGATTATTATTTTTATATTAGGATTTTAAAAATATTTTCTTAAAAATAAAAATGGATTCTTTTTAAAAACATTAAGTATTTTGTTTAAAAATATATCATTTGATAGTAATTGTTTATATTCAAAATAATAATCTTTGTTCACATAAGTACGGAGTACCAAACAAAATGTAAAAACCCTAATATATATTTTTTTGTGTTTTCATATAAATTAATATGAAAAATAAAAAAAAATATATATTTAAATCGAGCCGGCTCGAACTTTTCACGAGTCGAACTCGAGCCGGTGTTTTGAGCTCGTTAAAATTTTTGAGCCGGCTCGGCTCGGCTCGATAAGCTTCAAGCTCGAGCTCGAACCCATCCTGGCTCGGCTCGGCTCGGCTCGTTTACAACCCTAGCGTGAATGGGTGGTTCACGTTTTTAAGTTTATTTGTTCACGTTTAACGGCCAATCGCAAGGCGCAGGTCCTAGATCGGCGTACTTATTATTTTAGATGTTTTATGTTTCGTCTGTGTGGTTCAACGTTTTTCGTTTACTTTTGTTCGATGTTATTTATTTATTTATTATTTCTTTTTTGGTATAAGTTTTTTTTTATGTTAGCAGTCACTAAGGATGATGTGCCATTGATGCTATTAAGCATGGTTTTACGTCTTTCGTTGCAACGCGAGACGTTTAATACTAGTTGGATCGTAATTATTATCGGGTCGGTAAATCTGAAGCAGACAAAGTGTTCGGCAAATTATAGTGTAATATTGCATGTCATATCATCGAATTCATAAAGAAGATATTTGCATTTCAACAATAACCACAAATAAATCACATATACAATTTTAGGTTGTTATAAAGCTTCTAAAATATAAAATGGTATTAAGTTTTATTTGTAACTTTTTTATTAGTAGACTAAATAGTTAACCTGAAGTCTTACTATTTCATCAGTAAAACAATATAAAAACCAGAAGATGTAATACATAATACAAAATATAGGAAAATCAATAAAAAGTCTATATGTTTATAGAACTTCATACACAACCATTTAAACATTTAAAATAAAGTTAATTTCGGTTGTAGTCGATGAGCTTTGCAAAATTAACAATTTAAGTATCAAAGTTTAATTTGTCTCAATTCATTACCTTAGGTTTCATAATCATATCCGTTTTCGTCTTTTTGATTATTGGGGTCAAAACCTACAAACGTGTTTGTTATATAAGAAGTCTAGATACTCAAATAGTTAGGATTTACAAGATAAGTGACGAAAACCGAAATTGATTTTAAAAATTACAAGGTTAAAACCGAAAAACCTAAATCTTATAATACAGCTCAAATGTCACTCCCGCCACAAATCCAAATATCTGATCCCTAACATAACAATATCGGGTAAATTATTTCCACCGCGACTCACGTATGCTTAACCAGAGTACTAGACCGCAGATGACACCAGTACCCGATCTAGTGTGAACACTGGTCCGGTCATGAAATCATTCTATATTTCTTATTACAAAATTTTTATGGTAGTTGAGAAATATGTATTGGTTTCCCCAATGTGCCACGTATGCAACAGTTCAAACTGTCGAGTACGACTGCAAACCGTCGTAATCAACTCCAAACAAATTTACCGGAAAAAAGCCGCGTGGTTTGGCTGACGTGTACACCGCGTCCCCACGTGTCCCCTTCAAGGCTGACGTATACACCTGTACCGGGTCCCACATGTCCCCTCTCCACCCTACACCCAACAATTTACAATTTTACCCACGACCTCTCCTCTCGTCAGCTACCTTCCTTCATAGTTCCCTCAACTATATCAGTAATGGGTCCCACCCTCATAAGTCACGTGACCATCCCATTACTCACTATATATACACCCTTAACGCCCCTCACCTTTCATCATCACTTCAAATTTCTTCATTTAAAACTTTTTGCAACTCACCGAAATATAATATTTGTTGTATCTGTAACGTAACATAATATTTGTTATAATATTTTACATTTGATCTGTAATTTGATGGCGGTTGACGCTTTGTGTTCCCCGTTGGGGCCTCCGGCGTGTGAAAAAGACGCAAAGGCGCTTCAGTTCATCGAGGAGATGACCAGAAACGCCGATGCGGTTCAGGAGAGCGTTCTGGCTGAGATTCTCGGCCGGAACGCTCAGACGGAGTATCTCCGTCTTCATAACCTTGACGGGGCCACCGATCGGGAATCTTTCAAGTCGAAGATCCCGATGGTGACTTATGAGGATCTTCAGCCGATCATCCAACGTATCGCCAATGGCGATCGTTCCCCGATCCTTTCGGCTCATCCGATATCGGAATTTTCACTAGGTGAGGTCTTAATTCAGTATCAAAATCATTTAATGTTATTGAGATTTTGTGTTTAGAGTTTAAATTTAATGTTTTGACTGTAATTTGTACGTTTTGCAGCTCCGGTACCTCCGCCGGTGAACGGAAGCTCATGCCAACGATACAAGAAGAGTTGGATCGACGAAAGCTACTTTATAGTCTTCTAATGCCAGTAATGAACCTGTAAGTTAACCATTACATTTATTACACTATAACTGATAACGGAATTTTTTACATGTTTCACCCGTTGACCGGTTTTTTAACGTGATGTGAATCGGTTTTTGTAGGTACATGCCCGGTTTAGACAAAGGAAAAGGACTGTACTTTTTGTTGTAAAGTCCGAAACTAAGACTCCGGGTGGGCTACTGGCCCGACCCGTTTTAACAAGCTACTACAAAAGCGACCATTTCAAGACCCGCTCGTTTGACCCGTATAACGTGTATACGAGCCCAAACGAGGCTATTCTCTGCCCCGATTCGTTTCAGAGCATGTATTCGCAGATGCTATGCGGTTTATACGAGCGTAAACAAGTCCTCCGTGTTGGTGCCATTTTCGCCTCGGGTCTACTCCGTGCCATCCGGTTCCTCCAGCTAAACTGGAGGGAACTGGCCATGATATCCGAACCGGAACACTTGACTCAAAGATTTCGATTCGGATATCAGAGCGTGCATGGCACGGGTGCTCAGAGCGGACCCGGAGCTTGCGGATTCTATAGAATCCGAGTGCTCGAAGGATAATTGGGAAAGAATTATCACCCGCATTTGGCCCAACACCAAGTACTTAGAGGTTATAGTCACCGGTGCAATGGCTCAATACATTCCTACATTGGACTACTACAGCGGCGGATTACCCAAGGTTTGCACGATGTACGCTTCATCAGAATGTTATTTCGGGCTCAACCTCAACCCGATGTGCAAACCGTCTGAAGTTTCATACACCATCATGCCCAACATGGGCTACTTCGAGTTCCTCCCGCACGACCCGAACTCCCCAACCGCTACTAGCGACAAGCTAGTCGACTTAGTAAACGTGCAAGTCGGAAAAGAATACGAGCTTGTAATAACCACCTACGCGGGCCTATGCAGGTACCGCGTAGGTGACATCCTGCGTGTCACCGGGTTCCACAACTCCGCCCCGCAGTTTCACTTTGTCAGAAGAAAAAAACGTACTTTTAAGTATCGACTCTGACAAAACTGACGAGGCGGAGTTGCAGACCGCGGTGGAGAACGCGTCAAAACTATTAAATGAATATAACACGACCGTAGTCGAGTACACAAGTTACGCCGACACGAAAACAATCCCGGGCCATTATGTTATATACTGGGAGCTGTTAGCCAAAGATTCAACGAACTTTCCAACCACGAGCGTGCTGGAGAGGTGTTGTTTGGCGATGGAGGAGTCGTTGAACTCGGTTTACCGACAGGGTCGGGTCGAGTGCAACTCGATCGGGCCGTTGGAGATCCGAGTGGTGAAAAACGGTACGTTTGAAGAGCTCATGGATTATGCAATATCCAAAGGTGCATCGATCAATCAGTACAAAGTGCCACGGTGTGTGAATGTTGCACCAATCACAGAGCTTCTTGACTCCAGAGTGGTGTCAACGTGTTCAGTCAAAGGTTGCCTCATTGGACCCCTGAACGACGTCGTTGAACAGGTGGTTGTTTAGTTGTCACACGAAGCCGACCATTGGAAGTTAAAATGTAAGAAAGATTCGTTGGTTTAGGACTTGTTTTTTTTTTCTTTTTCATTTTATTTTGTGGGGTGATTGATTAATTAATGGTGTCACCTAATTATGGGTATAGATTTAGGTTATTGAGATGTGGACGTTTGAAGGAAACGAAACATGTCTCTTTTGTATGTTTTCTCATGTATCTACTTGTGTAGTAGGTTTTTTTCTTGAGAAATCTATAATCTTTGTATTATCATTTGTTGATCCGAGGATCACTGCTTTGTATAAGGTGAATCAAAGAAGATCTAAGCGTGACATGTTACGATAACAAACTAAAACGACATGCACATTTGTATGTTTCAGTACTACTTGATCTATAATTGAAAATCGAGTCAAAACTTTGTTCCTAGTTTAGACGTTATCTAATCTGATTATGGATGACAAAGATAAAAACATTCAGATAAAGTATTAAGTTTTGAGACGGTTATAAAACCATTTTTATGTTAAGATGTCTTTTCGAAGACAAAATTTTATGGGTAAACCTCTTAAAAATTATTATCGAGTCTAGTATAGTGGATCCAACTTGATTACATTCATAGGTTTAAGGTTTAGTAGGGTTAAATGTATAAATATCTCTTGTCGATCTATAACTGATCAATGATATACAGAATTTACAGGGTTTATATTTTTCAAAAGTAGTTTAAAATATGGAATATGGAATATGAATGTTTTGTGATTAAATTATAGACTTAAGTAATTAAAGGAAAAATAATAATGTAAGTATGGACAGTTGTTAAATTAGCACAGTTGTTAGGTTGGATTTAATATATCTACAATTGCATGCCTTAATGAGAAGAACGTGAAGTTCATAAATGGATTTGAAATTTTAAACCACAATGCACATGCAATTCTTCTTCTCTATGGACGTTCCTCTATTATTTTATCTATATATTAACCTATTTTAATTTATATTATATTTTTCTAATCAATCATTCACAAATACAATATTGCAACCATTAAAACTAATATTATCCGGTAAATTATAAATTGTATATTACAATCCAAGTTTTGGAAACCAATAATTGAGTTGAAGTAGTTCTCAGGCTGGTTAGCTAGAAAAGATAATACCTCGAAGTTTTTCAATACCTAAAGAATACGAGAAATAAAATATTTTGAGATCATTAACAATTTAAGAACCATTTGCTTTGCAGAATCTTTTCAAAGGAATTGAAATTGTATAGAATTTGAATTGTGATAATTTCTAATTAATTTTTCTAATTTCATTTTCAATTCCTTATAATTGTGTGAACCAAAACAAATCAAATGTTCAAATTCTCAAATTAAACTGAATATAATTATTCGAATTTTGATTTTGAAAATTCGAAACAAATTCAAAAAATTAAAACTAAATTCGAATCAGCGATTTCCAAATCAAATCGTATATCGAGTTAGTCGGACCTGATTCAAGTAACAAACACCCCTTAGATAAAATGAAAGACATCGATTCTAAAGAGAATACAAGCATGCTGTATGCAAGAAACTAGCATAGGAAATGATGTTGATGTATGTTAAGTACAATGCCGAACAGCTTTTGCTGATAATTACTCTTCGTGCTCTAACAATTACAAGATAGTGATGAGGTTCACATGCTCTAAGCCTAAACCACACACAGATAGGAAGGTTGGCTTCAACCATAATTAGATAATATTTATTATATGATAAAAGTGGCTGTTATTAATGATTTATAAATTGAACTTTAAGAAAGTGTATCTCAAAGAAATCAACAAAAGCTTGTATTTAAAGAATGGTTATGATTGTATTATAAAAGGGACAGAGTTTTTTGCATTTCAAGGATTGATATGACAAGAGTAGGGGTGAGCATATTTGGAGCGGACCCAATAAACCAACCCAAAAAATTATGACAACCAACCCGGCCCGTTTAGTTTTCGGTTATATGTTTGAAGCTATCTCGGTTCTCGTTCCTCGGTCTGGCTATCTAGGCCAGTCCGATCTGAGTTTAGACCTTTATTGCACACCCTAGACAAGAGCCTCAAATTCGTTAAGTAAAAATACTCAAAGCTTGACTTAGATCCCATTTTGCGTACCTTCCGGGAAGAGACAAATCACTTTGCAATCCTCACCCTACAATGTTTAGCTTAAGATGACTTGGGTCGCGCATATGTTTATTTGCGTTTATTGTTATCACATGCATCAAATCTTGTTCACAATCTCTCACCAAGATCCATCATAAAAAGAACAAACATAATGCTACATATTTTTTTTACTAACGTCGTAACTTGAAAATCATTCAAAAGGTCAACAAATAAAATAATTGTGCTTGATGATCCCATTCTTTTTCTAAGGGAACTCGAGATGAAGCATTTTGATCACTCTTCGCCATGATCCTTGATCTTCAAAGGGATGTAGATTATCATAGTGCATTACAAGATGCTTAAACAATAGGCAATGCACAAAAGTTTTAAAATATTCAAGTCTAATTTCGTTCGTCTAAAGATATACTCAAACATCATGTAAATGAGTTGTGTTAAGAATAGCCGATGGCTTGTCAACTATAAATTTATATAAATCAGTGATTTTACAAATCTCTTAAGGTTTGGTATACTTATGCAACCTTTATAAGTGATGCCTCATAGAGCCATAGAGGTGGATTCACAACTTTAGTTTAGGGCACTGTTGGGTTTTCTTACTTCCTTTTACGTACAAATCACCTCTGAGAAGACTTGAATATTTTTAGCTTAGAGTTAAATTATGTTCTTTACTTTCTGAACATACTATTTATGAAGACAATCAATGATGCTACTAGGCTATGCAAATAAAATAACCGGGGCAAAAAATATATACTAGTTAACCACCCAAATTTAAAGAAAGCCCTAAAATTCATGCCCAAATATATTAAAACCTATATTATACATATATCAAAGCTCGATACAAAAGCTGTGGCTGAAGTTGTGCATACAATCAGCAAGTGGTCAGAGAGAGCACTCGAAAGGGTGATTCGTTTAACTTGCTTGTTGGTATGCAAGAAGAGAAGACCATGCTTCTACAAACTACACCCATGTTTATATAAATGTAATGATACAGCCACACCTTTAAATAACTACTCTAACGATCAAAATATGTTAAACAGATTGTTTACTCCGAATTTGAATCATGAGAGTTGGAGCCGTGTCAAACATTTCTCGTTTGTGACCTTGATGGTTTCAAAGATGATGATTCACCTTCAAAAAAGATAACTTGAGCTTTGGCCAACCTCTCCTCAAGTTCCTCTATGCTCAAATCATCAGTCCCGCCAAGCTCATCAAATCCCACCTATACAACATTTGAGAAAACATGAACCACCTACAAAGATGAATACAAATTACAAAGTGCATAGGCCTTTAGATGAGACATACCACGTAATCATCCACTTTGGCGTTTTTATAAGAGAAATTGTTGGAAGAACAACAATCTTTTGCTTCTCGGCCAAGAATGGGCTCTTTTCAGCTTGGATCTTTATAAATCGGGTCTCAATGTGCTGCTTGGCCAATATGCTCAAGTGTTTGTCCACTACCTGTAGTTAAAGAAAGCGCATTGTGTGTTAGAACAATATTAATAATTTATGCATTCAAACGGTTCAATCAGAACACAAAACAAACAACTTTTTCAACACTTGATTCTTACAGTTTTTTTAATCCGTTCAACCTATATATCCAAACAAGATTTGATGAGAAAAGATACGCAGACACTTTGGCATGTAGACTGTTCGGTTAACTTTTCTGTTAAAGGAATTTGATAAATGGAACACCCTAAACACTAGAGTTAGGGAGTCAACCTATATCCCTCTCTCACACACACTTATCACTCTGCATCCCAAAGGATTGTGTGAGTGCCAATCAAAAAGAAAAAAAACAAAAGAAACAAGTAAAAAATATGAAACAGATCTAAAAAAAGCAAAAGGAAAAAGATCAGTAATTTTGATCTTAGAACTCCTCAACATTGTAGGCCACTTTTCAAATCCTCAATCAAATTCAAAGAAACCAAGATCGAAGATAATACGTCAAAGGTATAGTTCCTTAAACCCAATCAACCCTTTCCATGACAAAAATCGCTCCAACTCTCGCCTCACATTCGCCCCTCTCAACCCTAACCCGTTTCCGGACGCTCACAGCTGGTCGATCATTGTCACATAAAAACATAAAATTTTCATTTATCATTACTAAAACATTGCAGCAGAATAAATTTAAACCATTTCATATCATTATAATTGCTTTTGCAAAATAATACATTGTTGGCAGATTACAAAATATAACTCGTTGCATTACAACACAAAATCATTATCATAACATGAAATGGATGCCATCCAAAATAAGCCAAGTAGCCGTCCATGCCATCCTCAGCAATCAATTACCTGCCAACTGTAAATACATAAAAGTCAGTGTTGCTGAGTGAGTTCTAGTTTTATAAAAACATTATATTACCTTTTATTCGTTAAAACATTTCTTTATTTTCGCACATGATCATACATCATACGCACATAAAGGTAATAATCATTATCTTCCATCATCGTTTGTTTCGTACATATCGCATATTTCGTACTTATTGCACTTTTTTTACATTTATTATCATTTCACTTCTATCTAGGTCCCGTCGTATGCTTAACCCCCTTCTTGAGCACAAATCCATATCATCTAGGGTTAAGCGAAAAGGACCCCATATCGCATATATCACACGTATGGAGTAGTCGCATAGACTAACTCACCCTGTGTGTGAACCCTTAAGGGTTAGCCAAGATCGCACGCTGTAAACACACAGTTAAGCTAACAACACTCAATGAGTTGTGAACCTCCTTTCATTTGCTTGCAAGACTTTTCATTCATTCATTATGTTCCACTTCATTATCTAAATCTTTCGCTTCGTTAAGATAATACTTTACGTTCATTATCATTATCATAATCACACCATGTAAAGTCACATTGTAATACGTAATAAGGAACATAAGGAAACATAACATACATAAGCATAACATCAATCACACATCATCCATCACATCACATACAACATCATAAAGTCAACTTACATCAACCCGGGGACATCCCAAGTCAAAGCCTACACTTTACATTTCCCCAAAATTTAGAAAATACTTCTAAGTCTTAGGCGCATAGGCACTATGCAGGCGCATGGCCTTCTCGACGCATGGGAACAGTTAGGCGCATGGTAAAATTTATGGTGTTGATACATATATGTACCTAGATCCTGATCTTAATGTAATATGTCTTGAATATCTTATACTTATGTAATATTGGGTACTAAATGAAATATGAATATTTGTTTATGATTTGTCTTGTTTAATATTTCATTAATGAGTTATTTAACGAATATTGACTAGATTATATAGGTTTGTGATTGTTTGAATTGATATACATAATGTTATAATAATGAATACATTCAAACTTGGTTAAGTGAAGTTCTCATGCGTCCGAATGGCCATGCGATTGAGTGTCCATGCGCCTAAATAGTTCATACACCTGAACAACTTCATGCGACTGACTCGATCGCACGACTAAACACTCAGTCGTGCGAATGGATCAACGCGTGGCTCAATCGCACGAATGAACCATGCTAATGGTTTAGTCACCCGAATGAGCAACCCTAACCTATAAATACCATTTAATTCGTGGAAAAACGCAAGAATGAATACACTTCTACTCCAGACGTACCCTAGCCATCCAGAAGCCTCTAAGTTCATACTCCAAGTTCATAGAACGCTGTAGATCGATTCCTAATCGATTCTTGACGTTAGATTCAATACATTATTGTGTCTACATGCGTTCTCACTGATTGGATCGCCAATAAAATAGGATTCCGTACTATTTGGTTTGGTTTAACACGTTAATCAGTTGGTGTTTCATTAAAATACCGGATCCTAACAAGTGGTATCAGAGCCTTGGCTCTTGATTACGTGTTAATTCTGTTGGAGCATATATAGTCATATATAGTGTGTCCGTCGCTTGTCGAATAGTCTAGGCTTAATGTAATACACCTGATATGTTGTAAACACATGAAACTGGGTCATTCGTAGGAGCATATGCGAATGAGACTCAGTCGTATGACTGAGCCATGCTAATGGACCAGCCATGTGACTGAGAAATGCGATTGGGACATTCGTAAGACAGAACCATAAGAATGGTCCAGTCGTACGATTAAACCATACGCATGGTCCAGTCGTACGTTTGAACCATACGCATGGTCCAATCGCACGAATGGGCCAGTCGCATCTAATATGGGCCGAGGCCTATATATACCAATTTCAATGTGTAGAGTGATTAAGGATTTTGAGAGGAAGTCTGCTCGGAGCCAAGGGCTGCCGAATGAGAGGGGAGATCATGCTCAATCTTCCCCTTGCCAAGAGTCTTGATTCTTATGTTGTAACGAGCTTGTAATCGTTAGGTTTTATCAATGAAACCATTCAATTATAGTTCGTATTGTTGTTTGACTTTTGGTTTGTGCTGTTGTTTATCCTTCCGTCAAGAACATGCTCGGATGTTTATCGATCCAGCCGACTCCACATTGGTATCAGAGCCGGTTACTGCTGGAATGATCTAACAATCATTCTAGCAACCTGAGCTCTTGATTTCTGGATCAAATTTCAGATCTTGACGTTAAACCCACTTCGTGTTCTTCGCGTTTTGCTCAGATATGGTTACGTGTGTAGTTTCTATGTTAAAATCGAACTCGAAACCACGTTCCAATCACCCCTGCGAATCTTATGATGTCTATGTTGGTTCGTTTCAAGTAAAATTCATAAGATTAGGGTTTTGGGCAGCCCTGGCAGCTGCAGATCTGAAAATCTGTGTGCAGACCCGTTCATGCGACTGGGCCATGCGAATGGACCATCCGTACGACTGGACCATGCTAATGGACCATTTGTGCGACTGGACTAGTCGTATGTTCAATAGTGCGACTGGACCAGTCATATGTTCAATCGCACGAATGAGCCATCCACATTGACTCCTCCGCATTTGTTCTAGACCAAAAAAAAGAAAAAGGGGGGAGAAGGAGAGGCAAGCTGATAAAATTAAGACTATATGTGTGATACTAATTCAATCTTTGGAATATGATAGTACACATGTACAACCATTTGAGATTGTAAAAATCAAAATTGAAAAAGATGCAAAGCTCAAGTATAAGTCTGTGTAGTCTGAGCAATATAAAAGGAAATATGATAGATAGGCTAGCTACTACTAAGGTAACACAAAGAAAGTAGACCTAGAGGTTGCTAGACCACAGATGATATGTCGGTAGATTCAACACATTAGATGTCTAGACCTCTTTGGTGATCGCAAGATTAAACTAAAAATGTTTGAATAGCTGTGGGTAACTCCTTATCCCTAGTTAACACAATCAACAATATTTCAATAAGGGGTGACGAGCAAAATAAGCGCCACAAATATGTGCGTAAGACTAAAGCATGAGCAAAAGCATATAAAAAATGCAAATGCAATCAAACTGATAACCTATGTTGTTGGTAGATTTGTGCAAAAAGAATGGAAATGCTCAAACAAGAAGATAGGTTATGTGCCTCTCTGCTGTGCGGTGGCACTGACCTGAGGATAAGCATAATCTATATATTCTAGAACTCATTGTTGTTTGCCGCCTCTCTGCTGTGCGGTGGCACTAACCCGAGGATTGGCTTCTCTTTGAAAGTTCTAAGAATAGCCTCTTCTTGAACACTAGCCTGAGACCGCTCAAAATCTCCTGAGGAATGTTGATTACCATATAAGTGTGGGATTCACAAATGCTTGTTAAAATAAACAAACCTTAAATTGTCACCAAACTGTGTTGAAAGTCTGTGTATGGATTAAAGAGGACAAGTATACTGACAATCATTGTGGCTACAATTCTTGAAAGTTCAAATCAGTGTGGGGACCTGAGAGTACTAGCATGATTTCCTAGATTTGCTAACTGACTCCAGATGAAAAACAAGAATAGAGCATCAAAGTTTTTTAAATATCTTGTCCTGAATGATTTGAATATTCTGTATGATTCCAACTTGAATAGTCCATGTATGGTTTAAATGATTGAGGCTGCTCTCTCAGAAAATTTATTCCTTAGAATTACATCTTAGGAGTTAACCCTCACAAAAACACAAAAACCTGTTTTAGTTTTAATTTTTTAGTATTATTTCTTTTATTTCTGTACAAAGTTAGTCTATTTCAATTCGTTCAGTATCGGACTATGTCATGGGAGTTGATAAGGAACCTTATCATCCAAAAGGTCACGTCTGAGGTGACCACACGTGCTTTCAAATAAAAATGGGTCACGTTTGAGGTGACAAAATGTTTTAAAAAGATCACATCTGAGGTGATCAAAGGTTTTTCAAGATAAAATGACCATGTATGAGAGGATCAAATGTTCATAACGTTTATTCAAAGTTAAACAGAGAATATGTGGTATGGTCATAAAGTCAAATTCATGAGTCTGACCCATTCGCACAAATGGAACTTGAGTATGGACCAATCATATGAATGGACCATACTCCAGCCGAATGGACATGGGTATGAACCATTCACCCGGATGGCTTATCAGAATCACCCATTCGACCGAATGGGAATGTGCGAATGAGTCAGTCGACCGACTGAGCTCCAGTCGGCCGACTGAAAGTGAACGACTGAGCCAATCGCTGACTAAGTCCATTCACCCGAATGACTCGAGCGAATGAGTCCAATCGGCCGATTGAACTCAGATTTAGTATAAATAGGGCCACAATCGATCGCATTCAGCTCATCACCCCCAATCGCCCTTATATCACACATCCTACCGTTACGCTGTCCAAATCTCATTAGACCACGATTATACATTCCTATTGATCTTTTGACATGTGTGTGCATCTATACAGGTATAATGAGATGAAACCTTAAAGAAATCAGGAGAAATGGTGCCCTAATTTGTGATTCTTGATTGAAACAAGAACTGAACAACTAAATGGACTAATGACCTACTAAAACCAAGTAAAATTTAAAACTAAAGTTATTAGGTCATTAGTTAAGTGATTGCGAGTCTAAAGAACCTATAAACAACGTTTAATTTCATGAATTGGTCAAGATTCGAACCTCAGTCGACCGAACAGTAGGTCATGCAACTGGTCGTCTGGATGAACTCCAATCGCACGATTGGCTGGCCGAATAGCTCAATCGGCCGAATGTATCACACGAATGAGCTCAGTCGGCCGACTGAACCAATCGCAGATCAACCAACCGATTGAACTCAGTCGCCTGTTCATTCACCCGAATGAGTCCAGTCGCATGATAGGACAACCGACTGAACACAGTCGCGTGATTCATTCACATGAATGAACCAGAATGAATTTTGTCAAGTTACTTAGAACTGATTTGTGTTATGTGAGTATCTAACGTTTATGTATCTTGTGTTACAGATCTATGGTTGATAGATGGTCTATCAACCCCAAGCACAACATATGTGCTCACTTAGACCACACAACTCGGTATGGGGCTGAGTTCGTAGGGATCATCACCTTTCTTAAGCGATCCAAGATCCATCGAGCTATTTCTACACCATGCACCCCTTACAGGTATATTCAGTAGGCCTTCTGGGAGAATGCATCAGTGGATAGATCACGAGAGCCATACAACATTCGGAGCTCCATCTTTGGTATGGACATAGAGATTACAGCTGAAGACATTTAGCGTGTACTTGGGTTGGGAGATGATACTGACCACCCCACCAGACTTCACCCGCTGATGGTGAGAGGCTGTTTTCTGAGGATTAAGTACGCTGGGGACATCAACTCAGGTGTGCTCAACAAGAGCAACCTGTGCCTCCAGTATAAGTACTTGGCATACGTTATTTTGAAGTGCATAGCTTCCAGAAGGGGTGGGTTTGACGACCTATCAGACCAGATACAAAATGCCTACGTGGCACTAGTGCTGAACTACCCCTTCAGCTTCTCTAGCATGATCTTCTCTTACCTCATAGAGAATCCGGAGGCAAAGGGAAAAAAGGGTTTCTGTATGTACCCCAGGTTTTTGCAGCTGATCTTTGATGAGAAGCTGCCCTCGCTGCCAAAGGAGAGCCACGATGCTGTGGCTTTGGAGATCATGGATGATACGACTCTGGGTCGTATGAGGGTTTACCGGGGAAAGCAGGTCAAGCCCCTGGTAAAGAGACTTATAGGGCATCTGGCACAGGAGGACTACGTGGCGCCGGGGAGGAGAAAATGGCGTCACGTAGACAGCAACTCTAATGATGAGCAACTACAGCTCCCGGAGCACGACTCTGATGATGATGATAGAGGGGATGCTGGAGATGCAGGGCCCACTCAACCAAGGGGTCCTACTACTGATATAGCATCTGCACCATCTGCCCCACTAGAGATGGAGCTGAGAATGCTGGATTCCACTAGGATTTCATACCTTGTGAGGAGGAGGAGTCAGATGAGGAGCCGTTGACTCGGACTGTGGGCAGTAAAGTTGTTGCCATAGAACGAGGGCTCCGGGTGGTTGGTGAACGCCCCGACGGGTCGGGAGAGGCTGACACTGATCCAACATATGCTCCCGATCAGCCAAGCCATGTTCTAGGGGGAGCATCCTCCTCGACAAGATCGAGGAAAAAGAGGATGGCTCAGCCCCACGGCATGAAGAAGAAGAAGAGACGACTCACCTTCATCACTACCACCACCACCACTACTTCTACCACCACTACTCCACTCACTATCACCATCATAGTTACCACAACTACCATACCACCCACTATCACCACCACACCTCCACCCTCCACTACTACAGCCACACCTCCACCAGTTATTCCACCCCCAATCTACACCACAGCCACCACCACCACCACTAGCCACCATGTTGTACCACCATCATTCCCCTCCTACACATCAGGATCACCTCTGCCTCCCAGTGGGGTAGAGGAATAGCTCTCAGCACTTAACCGTATGGTGCTGAGGCTGTTGGTTGTAGATGAAGAGAAGACTGCTCAGTTACGACAACTAGTAGACCTTACTGCTGCCCAAGCTCTGCAGATATCTCAACAGGCCCAGCTGATGGATGCTCAACGTGCGGAGATGTCCTAACTCGGGAGCAGAATGTCCAATTAGCAAAGAGGATTGAGGAGTTGGAGACCACTAACAAGACCATCATGCTAAGTCTCAAGGATCCAAGGAAGACCCCCTTAAGATTAAGGAAGGGGATGGGGATCATAGTGATGATGACAGTGATGATGAGGATGATGATGGTGATGATGATACTGATGCTGTTGGTGATGTTGGTGATGATGATGATGATGACTCACCTGCTGTGGGTGCCACATCTGCCAGTGAAAGGAGGACCAAAAGAGCACAAGATCAAGGTGCCTCCATATCAGCCCCGTTAGCAGAAGAGCCGATGATCCAGGACAAGAGTAATGTTTAGATGTTTTATTTTTATTTAAAATCATTTGTATTTGGATCATGTATAAAATTAATGAAATGAATGTTTATATGTAATGTAAATGGTTATGTCTTGATTATTAACTAATGATTGCTATGTTGAATGTTTAAATCAAGCAGATCCAGACTTTTAACGAGATGAATATGATATTTCTCCCCTCTAACAGGTCAAGACTCAACTGACGTTGATTCTTGATCTGCAGGGTATTGTCAGGAGATCGGTGATGTATACTCCTGAAGAAGGAGAAATCATTCACAATCTCACTGATGAGCAACTAGCCAAAATGTTCAAGCTGAATGCTGAAGAGATTGTGAAAGATGCCCCGACTGTGAATGTAGAGAGTGATGATGAGCTTCAGGATGTCGATGAGATTGAGATAGAAGATGTCACTGCTCAACACTATCCAGAGTACACTGATAAGGAGGGAACTGCCATTCCCAATCTGGGAGACACTCTTGTCAGTGACACTTTTGAGACTCTGGACAGGATGGAGCAAGAGTCTTGAAAGGATAAAGATAAGGCCAAGCCACAGATGCTGAATTGAACATCAAAAAGGCAGAATGGGCAGCATGTTTTGAGGAGATAGGAGCCCAACGCAGCGATTCAACGTCAACTGCGTACACCAAACTGTATAAGGTCAAGAAACATAAAAAGGTGGCAATCCTAACCTATAAATACCACTTAATTCGTGGAAAATCGCAAGCATTGAATACACTTCGACTCCAGACGTACCCTAGCCGTCCAGAAGCCTCTAAGTTCGTACTCCAAGTTCATAGAACGCTGTAGATCGATTCCTAATCGATTCTTGACGTTAGATTCAATACATTATTGTGTCTACGTGCGTTCTCACTGATTGGATCGCCAATCAAATAGGATTCCGCACTATTTGGTTTGGTTTAACACGTTAATCTGTTGGTGTTTCGTTCAAATACTAGATCCTAACAGATTCAATAGTTTTGATACAAAAATTGTGTTTTTTCATAAAAAACGCAATCTTTTTGTGTCTAACGGAGTCTTAGACGTTTCCTGACCTAAAAGTTTAGTTTTTCCGGCATACGGCGATTAGGGTTTGTTAAAATTCGAGTTTTTACGACCAAAACACGTTTAACCTATGAATTATCAAACTTCAGCAAGTTCAGTCGCACGATTGGCTTAATTGCACGACTGAGTTCAGTGGCATTCTCCAACTGTACGATTGAACTCATTCGTACCCTCATTCGTACGACTGAGAACCTCATTCGGACAGTTCAACCGCATTAGTTCATTCGGCCGACTGACTCATCCGTATTTGTTCAGTCGCACGATTGAACCATCTGCATTTGTTCAATCGCCCGAATAAGCCCAATCGCATACCTTCATTTGCATACATCAGCAGTTTGTTAAATAGTAAAGTTAAGTGAAATGGAGGACCAATTTTCAGCATACACAACAAGTAGAGATACACGTATTCAAAATCTACTGCTGTTGGAGAACGAAGTGAGAATTCACAATAAACCCCCGAAGCTTATCACGTTAGATGACTACCCCCAATGGAAGCAACGTTTTGAAATCTACTTAAATGGAGTAGATACAAATTTGTGGGAGGCAATAGAGTCGGGGTACAACATGCCAGTAGGAGCTGACGGAGTCAAGCTTACGCTAAGTGGCATGCCGGATGCACAGAAAGTAAAACACAATGCTGAGAAGAAAGTCTACGCTTTGCTCACTCAGTCTATTCCGAAGGACATCTTCCATCAGTATTCGGAGTATACTCAAGCAAAGAAATTATGGGATGCGTTGGAGAAAAGGTATGACGGAAATGCCTCACTCAAGGCCATTGAGGCAAAAGCTTTGAAGAAGGAGTTCGAAACTTCTCTTCAATGGGAAAGGAAGGCCTGGATGATGTGATCGACATATTCTACCACTTGATGAGCAAGATGCACACTCATGGAGTAATTACGTCGATGGAGGATAAGGTATCCAACTTTGCTGATGGACTACCGGAAAAATGGGCTTCTTTCGTTTCAAATCTCAGACATAATGGGATGCTCTCAAAGTTAGATATAAATGACTTCATTCTGAAACTGAGGGAAGAGGAGCTTAGGATGAAGTACAGAGCTTAAAAGGCCAACTACGATCAAAATCCTGCACTCTACAATGCGACTCCTGTGGCCAAGACATCTGGAGCATCACTGCAGACTGCCTTCGTCTCAAGCGCAGCAATTCCAACACAACCTTCTACTTCAGGGTCCGAAACGCCAGGGTCGTCTGGCACCCAGTATATTATAACTTAAGCTAATGCAGCAAAACTAAAAACCGATAACTTCGGTAATGTGACTGTTGAGGTGGCCAAAGAACACATGGACCTCTTAGCTACTATAGTCCACTCATATGATGGATTAGTTGCTAGAAAGATAGGAAATTGTCACCTGGCAGATGAAGATTATGAACAGGTGGACAAAATGGAGTTGGAACAAATGGACATAATGTGGGCTTTGCCAAGTGCTGTCCGACGAGCTAAAAAGTTTGTCAAAAAGACTGGACAGAACTTGGTGGCTACCAAAGACACAAACTTTGGCTTTGACAAGTCAAAGGTCACTTGTTTCAACTATGGTGAGAATGGACACTTCAAGCGGGAGTGTGTGAAGCCAAAGAAGACTAGTAATGGCAATCCTTTCTCATCTTTTAATCGTCAGGACAAGGCCACATCTAGCAGTTCTACTTCATCAAGCAAGGACCCCAAAGCCTTGACTGCTAATGAGGATGAAGGACAGGACTGGAGCTTCCGGTTCGTCTCACCGGGAGAGTCCAACATAGCTAGTGTAGAGGACATTAATGACGATTCCACAAGTGAGGGAGATATAGCAGTAGAGCTTGCGATGTCAAATTCTGAAGACACTGCACATGTGGTCAACCACCTGCCTGAAGAAGAAAAATCGGCATCAACGTTAGAATCACCAGAACCAGAGACAACAGATTCTGGGCTTATGGCTGATTCCTCTTCAACATCTCTGGTAAGTACTACTGACTAGTTGTTTAATAATCATGCTTGTTTAGATTGCAATAAATTTAGAGAAAGTATAGATTTGAAATTTGCTAGGTTATTAGATCATAATGATAGCTTAGTAAAGGATCTGGAACTATGCACTGAGGCTAATAGAGTATTAAAACAAAACGAGCACAGTTATAAGGAAAAGATAGACCTATTAAATAAACAGCTTAGGGAAACAGAAGTTGTTGCCTTTAATCAAGCTAATGACATTAGGTACTATCTTAACTCCCTAGAGGATACTAAGAAGCAGAAAGCAGTTTTAGAAGTAGAAGTCAACTCCTTAAAACAAAAACTGCACAGTTGAACAAGCTTATCTCACATTGTCCAACACTTAGTGAGAGAGAGAAACAATGGGGAGGGATTGGGATACAAAGTGGTTCCACCACCACTTGAGACCTTGATAAACACCAAAAGTAAACCGATTAACAATAACCCTATCAAGGATCATGTGGTGTCAACTCCTCTTGTTAGTGATCTAGATTCCATAAGTAAATCCAATGAATCTGACGCTAAACAAAAGGATGCCACTTCAAAGGCAAAAGGAAAGATGCCTTGTGTTAACCTAGAAATTGAGTTTGAAAAGGTTAATTTAAAGTCATGGTCAAACAAAGTAAAATCAGAACCCAAAAGGACTAATAAACCTAATCAATCACAAGTATCATGTCAAAGTCTAGGTAAACAAGAAATAAAAGATGTAAAACCAGGTAAAGCAATTAAGTTTGTAAAACCCTATCATACATCTAACAAAGAAGTATCTCAATCTAAACAAAATAAGGTCGATCGTGTGACATCTACATCTCCACCAAAACATATAAACCGTAAAGTTGAAAGTAGATCCTGCTATAATTGTGGAGAGTACAGTCGCATTGCGTATCATTGTCCTTATTATCAGACATCGAGGTGGAAAATTGAACTTCTTGCATCTAAAACTAGATCTTTTAAGAGGAACTCAGTGACGCCTCCTAAAAGGGATAGTGAATCCAAACAGGCCTTACACAAAGCGGGTCTATGGAAAGAAAAATCCGCCTCAGCGTTTGAAAATGAGAACAAATAGAAATCTGAACTTCCCTCAACCTTAAATGGACAATGGGTTGAGTTTATGATGTGTGATGCCTCAGGGAAACCCAAGCCAGTGAAGGCTTGGGTTCCTAACATGAACTAATGTTTTTCTTGAATGTACAGGGTGTTCGCTATAGTGCTGAGACTAACACATGGATTGTAGATATCGGAGCATCCAGGCACATGACAGGGAATGAAGCTCTCTTATCAAACGTCCGACAAATCAAAAGAGGGCATGTTTCATTTGCTGGAAACAAAGGCGGGTACATCACAGCCCAAGGGGAAGTGGGAAATGAGAAAGTTAAGTTTGATAAGGTAAACTACGTCCAACAATTACAAAATAACTTACTCTCACTTTCTCAAATATGTGATAAAGGATTCAAAGTAGTCTTTGACAACAAGAAGTGCTATGTTGCGAAGAAAGACTACGTGATCCCGGAGGACCAAATCCTAATGTCAGCTTCAAGATATAATGATCTTTATGTTTTGGATCTCTCAAAGGCCTCCACAACGGATCGTGAAGTCCAATGCCTCTTGTCCAAAGCTACTGAGAAGGACTCCATCTCCTGACATAGGAGAGTGGGACACATAAATCCGAGGAAAATAAATCACTTGATCCAGAATGATCTTGTGAGAGGAGTAAATGTCAAAAACTTCCAACTCCGGGATTTCTGTGTGGCATGCAAAAAGGGCAAACAGACGAAGAAGTCTCATAAGGAAAAGGAAGTTCATTCTATAGAACTTCCTTTTGAGCTCCTTCACATGGATCTGTTTGGTCCAGTCAATACAAGAAGCATCACAGGCGATTTGTATTCTATGTAGTTACTGATGACTACTCAAGATTCTTTTGGGTAATGTTTCTGAAATCCAAATCAGAAACATTTGACTCCTTCAAGGAATTGGTAACTACACTGGAATCCCTATACAAGCTGAAGGTACGACATGTGCGCTCAGACAATGGAACCGAGTTCAAGAATCAGTGGATGGAGGCCTATTGCAAGGAAAAAGGAATTGTGCATCAGTTTACCTCTGCCTACACTCCTCAGATGAACAGGGTTGCTGAACAGAAGAATCGTAGCTTGATAGAGACGGCACGGACTATGCTGGCAGACTCGAACTGCTTATTCAATTCTAGAATGAAGCAGTGGCAAATGCGTACGCTTAATCGAGTTCTGGTGGTCAAATGCCATGGAAAAACGTGCTACGAGTTATTACAACGACGTAAACAACTTAGAGTATCTCAAGCCGTTTGGCGCTCCGTGCACCCTGCTGAAGAAGACTCGGAGGGAAAATTCAGTGAGAAGGTTGATGAAGGGATCTTTCTAGGATACAACATACCGAACAAGAGAGTTTACAACACTCAACGGGTCAAGTAGAGGTGTGGTGTAATGTTGATGTTCAGAGATACACCCACACCACCTACTGGAAAAGGGCCTGCTTACTTCTTCGACTATGATGGATTCTTCAAGTCCTTCAACATACCTCTTTCTGCTACAGAAGACGAGTTGGCAAACAAGATGATGTATGATGTCTTGACCACACCATCTCAAGATTCAACACCATCCAGTTCACAAAGTCAATCATCTACCAACTCAAGGGGAGAACTTGATGTGAGTGACTCTTCTTCTGATGAAGAAAATGTGAAAAATGATCAAAACAACCAGGATGTACAGGTTCCGCCGACCACAAGTCCACAAGCATCTGATAGATTTGCTTCTGAGCCTTCGGAACCTCAGACTCCTATTACCTTAGATCCAGAACCAACTGTTCACAACCTTGATTCTGAGGTAGTTGTTCCATCAACTCCTGGCTCACGTCTAAATGTCTATCATCCTTTGGATAATGTTATAGGAGATGTAAGATCAGGGGTTCAGACTAGGAATCAGTTGTACTCAGCTGATCATGCCTCTGTGATGGAAAGGGATACTTTCACAACGGTGCCTACCACTGCTTTGTGTGTCAGTTTGAGCCAAAGTATGTTAGTGAAGCACTGAATGATGAGGCTTGGGTGAGTGCCATGCAAGAAGAACTTCTTCAGTTTAAGAAGTTGGGTGTATGGACTCTAGTGGATAGACCTAAAGGTGCTAAGGTCATTGGCACCAAATGGGTCTTGAAATGCAAGAAAGATGATCAGGGAGTGATCATCAGAAACAAGGCTCGTTGTCCAGGGTTTTCGACAAGTTGAGGGTATTGACTACAATGAAGCGTTTGCACCTGTGGCAAGGATGGAAGCCATCCGCATCTTCCTTGCCTATGCATCTTATATGAAAATCACATTTTATCAACTAGATATAAAGAGTGCGTTCCTTCATGGTGAGATCAGAGAGACAGTGTACGTGAGTCAACCGAGGGATTTAAGGATCCATATCATCGGACAGAGTTTACAAACTCAACAAGGCGTTATATGGGCATCATCAAGCTCTGAGGGCCTGGTACGAGAAACTCTCGACTCATCTTGTGAAACACAGTTTGCAGGGAGTCATTGACTGTACATTGTTTATCAAAGAAAAAGATGGAGACTTACTGCTGGTACAAATCTATGTTGATGATATAATTTTGGTTCCAAAAACAAAGAATTATGTAAGAGTTTGAAGCAGTAATGAAGGCGGAATTTTAGATGAGTGCAATGGGAGAAATGAACTCTTTCTCGGTTATAGGTGGATCAGACACCAAATGGTTTCCTACATCAGACCAAGTATGTAGGTGATATTCTCAGTCGGTTTGACATGGAGAATGCTTCTCCAGCTGGAACTCCACTTGCTACAAACCATGATGTAGCACCCGATGAGAATATTGATCTGGTAGATGCCACTATGTACCGAAGGATGATTGGATCTCTCATGTATCTCACCGCCTCTCGACCTGATATCATGTATGCTACATGTCTATGTTCACGATATTAGGCAAAGCCTAAAATGAACCATCTGATTGGGGTCAAACAGATTTTTCATTATCTGAAGGGCACACCCACACTTGGGTTGTGGTATCCTCATGATGATGACTTTGAGCTTACAGCGTATAGCGACTCGGATTACGGTGGCTGCAAGATGAACTATAAGTCTACATCAGCAGGGTGTCAGTTCTTTGGGAGAAGATTAGTAACCTGGCAGTGTAAGAAGCAAACCTCAGTTGCATTGTCAACCTGTGAAGCCAAATACGTTGCTGCTGCAAGCTGCTGCTCTGAAATCATATGGATTCAACAGCAAATGCGGGATTACGGTTTGAATTTCTCTTCTACTCCTATCTTTGTTGATAACTCTGCCGCAATTGCAGTCACTAAAAACCCGGTCCAACATCCTAAGACCAAACACATCGGAATTAAATATCACTTTATACGTGATTCCTTTGAAAAGAACTTAATCGATGTGGTAAAAATAAATATAGATTTTCAACGCGCTGACCTCTATACAAAGGCATTTGACAAACCATGTTTTTTATATTTGTTAGAGGTCAATGGAGTTAAAAAGAAAAGTGAGGTCAATCCTGAAGATGACCATGTATAGTCCGATGCGTCGTGTCTAGTTCCTTTTATTTTTCAATTTTTTAGTTTTATTTTCTTTTATTTGCTTATTTTTAAGTAGTTTAATTACTATTAGTTTATTTCCTTGCCTATTAAAATCTTAAAACGCTAATCCATGACGGTTTTATAATTTTAGGGGGAGAATAGGATTAGGCAGCATATAAAACAAAAAACAAAAAACAAAAAAAAAAAAACGAGAGAGAGGGAGGCAAGCTGATAAAATAAGATCGTATGTGTGATGCTGATTCAATCTTTGGAATATGATAGTACACAGGAACAAACCATTGGGACTTTAAAAATTAAAATTGAAAAAGATGCAAAGCTCAAGTATAAGTCTGTGTAGTCTGAGCAATATAAAAGGAAATATGATAGATAAGCTAGCTACTACTAAGGTAACACAAAGAAAGTAGACCTAGAGGTTGCTAGACCTAGAGGTTCTAGACCATTGATGATATGTCAGTAGATTCAACACATTAGATGTCTAGACCTCTTTGGTGATCGTAAGATTAAACTAAAATTGTTTGACTAGCTGTGGGTAACTCCTTATCCCTGGTTAACACAATCAACAAGATTCCAATAAGGGGCGACGAGCAAAATAAACGCCACAAATGTGTGCGTAAGACCAAAGCATGAGCAAAAGCACATAAAAAATGCAAATGCAATCAAACTGATAACTATGTTATTGGTGAGATCTGTGCAAAAAGAATGGAAATGCTCAAACAAGAAGATAGGTTATGTGCCTCTCTGCTGTGCGGTGGCACTGACCTGAGGATAAGCATAATCTATATATTCTAGAACTCATGTTGTTTGCCGCCTCTCTGCTGTGCGGTGGCACTGACCTGATGATTGGCTTCTCTTTGAAAGTTCTAAGAATAGTCTCTTCTTGAACACTACCCTGAGACTGCTCAAAATCTCCTGAGGAATGTTGATTACCATATAAGTGTGGGATCCACAGATGCTTGTTGAAATAAACCAACCTTAAACTGTCACCAAACTGTGTTGAAAGTCTGTGTATGGATTTAAGAGGACAAGTATACTGACAATCATTGTGGCTATAATTCTTGAAAGTTCAAATCAGTGTGGGGACCTGAGAGTACTAGCATGATTTCCTAGATTTCCTGACTCCAGATGAAAAACAAGAATAGAGCATCAAAGTTTTTTAAATATCTTGTCCTGAATAATTTGAATATCCTGTATGATCCCAACTTGAATTAGTCCATGTATGGTTTAAATGATTGAAGCTGCTCTCTCAAAAAAATTATTCCTTAGAATTACATCTTAGGATTTAACCCTCACAAAAACACAAAAACCTGTTTTAGTTTTAAGTTTTCATTATTATTTCTTCTATTTCTGTACAAAGTTAGTCTATTTCAATTCGTTCGGTATCGGACTATGTCATGGAAGTTGATAAGGAACCTTATCATCAAAAAGGTCACGTCTAAGGTGACCACACGTGCTTTCAAATAAAATAGGTCATGTCTGAGGTGACAAAATGTTTTAAAAGGATCACGTCTGAGGTGATCAAAGGTTTTTCAAGATAAAATGATCATGTCTGAGATGATCAAATGCACATAACGTTTATTCAAAAGTTAAAAGGGTGTAAAATGTAAAATGGGCATAAAGTTAAAAACCATGAGTATGACTCATTCGCACGACTGGACCATGAGCATGGACCAGTCATACGATTGAAGGATACGAATGGCCGAATCGCATGGTTAACCCACACGTATGGGACATGCATGCGATTGGACCATCAATACGACTAAAATCACACGATTGGACATCTAAAATGGGCGAACCGCATGAATGAAGGTGTCCGACTGTGCCAGTCGCACGACTGATCTTCAGTCGCACGAACAACTTGTGCGATTGGGCTCAGTCACACGCCTGAAGGAAACCCTAGTATAAATAGTGGGGTAGTCGGTCGCAGTCATTTATCACCCCCAAAAATCGCCCTAAGTCGCATGACACGTCGTTACCCTGCCAAAATTTCGTTTGAGCCTATTATACCACTAATTCTGTGTACTGACGATTTCCATTGACTATACAGGTATAATGCGGTCCAATCCAATCATATTTCATTCAATTTGACTCCAAAATCGATAAGTTCAGCCCAAATCAAGAACCGAACTTGTTTGACTAAATAACCCAATTAATCCAAGAAAACAACTGAAATTAATGTTATTAGGTGTTAAGTATAATGATTGTGAGTCCAATGAACCAAAACACGACGTCTAATCATAAGAATTGGGCAAAACTTGAATTTGAATTGAACAACAGTCTGTCATGCGAATGGACAAGCTGATGAACTTCAGTCGCATGACTGAGTACTGCGTATGGCTAAACCGCATGAATGGACCATGCGTATGAGTTCAGTCGCACAACTGATATACACGAATGAGTTTACATACGTATGAGCTCAGTTGCATGATAAGTCGTACGTATGAGGTAATTCGCAGGACTAGATCTCAGTCGCACTATTCATTTGCACGACTAGACCTCAGTCGCATAGTCTCATTCGCACGACAGAACAGAAAAAAATTCAAGTCCAAGTGATTCAAGATATTATTATCAACGGATACTAATGTTTATATCATTGTGTAATAGATGGCGAGTCGGTGGACTATGAGCACTAAGCACAACATTTATGCTCATCTGGTCTGACATCCAGAATGCTGTAGACGTTTCTGGCATTATCACGTTTCTCAGGAGATCAAGGATTTTTCATGCCATATCTACTCCGTGTACACCATATCGTTCTATTCAGCA
Organism: Flaveria trinervia; assembly: GCA_025506515.1. NCBI lineage: Eukaryota > Viridiplantae > Streptophyta > Magnoliopsida > Asterales > Asteraceae > Flaveria > Flaveria trinervia. The sequence goes on from CM046453.1 coordinate 16,878,755, forward strand.
GGCCTTCTGGGAAGGCGCAGTTGTTGATAGATCCTCAGAGCCTCATCGCATCAGGTGTTCTATATTGGAGAGGCCATTGAGAACACTGAGGATGATCTTAGGACGGTGCTGTAGTTTGGGGATGATACTGACCGCCCCATTAGATTACACCCCCTTACTCTCCGAGGATGTTTCTTGCGAGCTAAGTACTCTGGGGACATCAACGTAGGGGTGCTTAACAAGAGCAACATGTGCCCCCAGTTCAAGTACCTCGCATATGTGCTGCTAAAGTGTGTAGCGTCTCGGAAGGGAGGATTTGATGAGCTCTCAGATCAGATCCAGAACGCGTATGCAGCGTTGGTGCTGAACCATCCGTTCAGCTTCTCCAAGATGATCTTCACCTACTTGGTGGAGAACATTAAGGGAAAAGAAAGGAGGGCTTCTGCATGTATCCTCAATTCATGCAAATGATTATTGACTAGAAACTCCCTTCCTTGCCAAAGGAGAAGGAGGATGCTGCGATTCTCGTGGTTATGGACGACACTACATTGGGTAGGATGAAGGTCTACAGGGGGAAGCAGGTTAAGCCCCCTGTGAGGAGATTGTTCGGACATCTGGTCCGGGAGGATTACGTGGCACCGACTAGGCGTAAATGGCGTCACTTTAACAATGACTTAGAGGTAGAGCAGCTACAGCTCCGGAGGATGACTCCGATGATTATGACAGTGGTGATGCTGGGGATACAGGGCCCACTCAACCAAGGGCCCCCACTGCTGATATAGCATCTTCGGCATCTGCCCCCACTGGAGATGGAGCAGAGACTGTTGGATTCCACCAGGATTTCATACCTGGTGAGGAGGAGGAGTCAGATGAGGAGCCTCTGACTCGGACTATGGGCAGTAAAGTCGTTGACACAGAACGAGGGCTCCAGGCAGTTGGTGAACGCCCCGGCGGGTCGGGAGAGGCTGACACTGATCCAACATATGATACCGATCAGCCAAGCCATGTTCTAGGGGGAGCATCCTCCTCGACAGGATCAAGGAAGAAAAGGATGGCTCAGCCCCACGGCATGAAGAAGAAGAAGAGACGACTCACCTTCATCACTACCACCACCACCACTACACCTACCACCACTCCTACCACACCCTCTACCACCATTACCATACCACCCACTACTACTACCACACCTCCACCCTCCACTACTACCACCATACCTCCACCAGTTATACCTATGCCACCCCCAATCTACACCGCTACCACCACCACCTCCACTAGCCACCATGTTGTACCACCATCATACCCTTCCTACACATCAGGATCACCACTGCCTCCCAGTGGGGTAGAGGAACAGCTCTCAGCGCTTAACCATATGGTGCTGAGGTTGTTGGCTGCAGACAAAGAGAAGACTGCTCAGCTACAACAACTAGTGGACCTTACGATTGCCCAAGCTCTGCAGATATCTTAGTAGGCCCAGCTGATGGATGCTCAGCGTCCAGAGATGTCCCAACTCCAGGAGCAGCATGTCCAATCAGCAAAAAGGACTGAGGAATTGGAGACCACTAACAAGACCATCATGCTACATCTCAAGGGATCCAAGGAAGAGCCCCTGAAGATCAAGGAAGGGGATGGAGATGACAGTAATGATGACAGTGATGATGAGGATGAGGATGGTCATGATGATACTGATGTTGTTGGTGATGCTGGAGACGATGAGGTTGATGATGAGGATGATGACTCACCTGCTGCGGGTGCCACACCTGCCAGTGAAAGGAGGACTAAAAAAGCACAAGATCAAGGTGCCTTCACATCCCCCCATCAGCGGAAAAGCAGATGATCCAGGACAAGAGTAATGCTTAGATGTTTTGTTATTTACATCATATGTATTTGAATCATGTATCAAATTATTGTAATAAATGTTTATATTAATGCAAATGTTTCTATCTTGATTAATCACTAATGATTGTTGTGTTAAATGTCTAAATCAAGCAGATCCAAACTTTCAAAGAGATGAATATGATATTGCTACCCTTCAACAGGTCAAGACTCAACTCACGTTGATTCTTGATCTGCAGGGTATTGTCAGGAGATCAGTAATGGATACTCCTAAAGAAGGAGTGATCATTCAATCTCACTAACGAGCAAATAGCCGAAATATTCAAGCTGAATGCTGAAAAGATTGTGAAAGATGCTCCGACAGTGCATGTAGAGAGTGACGATGAGCTTCAGGATGTCGATGAGATCGAGATTGAAGATGTCACTGCATACCACTATCCAAAGTACACTGACAACGAGGGAAATGTCATTCCCAATCTGGGAGACACTCTTTTCAGTGACACTTTTGAGACTCTAGATAAAATGGAGCAAGAGCCCGAAAAGGATAAGGAGAAGGCCCAAGCCACAGATGCCGAAGTTAACATCAAAAAGGCTGAATGGGCAGCATGTTTTGAGGAGATAAGAGCCCAACGCAGCGCTACAATGTCAACTGTCTACACCAAGCTGTATAAAGTCAAGAAACATCAAAAGGTTGCAGGCATGATCATAGCATGGGCACATTTTGAAGACCTCAACGTTTACGCTGTTAAACGTGAGAAGGGAATTGAGTACTTCAGATTCCCACATGATCTGAAGACTTTTCTAGGTTTTGAGCTTAACCAGTTAGCAAAGTTAAAATTGCTATACGCTGACCATTGTAAGATGTCAGGCTGGTTTGAAGCAGCTCTAAAGAGGGAGTATCACACCAGATGGGTCAACTTCAAACCTCAACAACCAACGAGGTACATCAGACGATCTGAGGTTGACGCCATAACTGGCAAACCAAAAGTAGTGTTGAAGTGGAGTCCACCACATACAATTTCATAAATCCCACTACGTGAGATGCCATAGGACTTCACTCCACACTTCAAATGGTGGTACTACGATTGGAGAAGAGGAGAGGCCGTGATAGTCTTGAACAAAAATGGTACAATGGAAACCATAAGGGTGTTTGACCCAATGTGGCTCACCAACTTGTCAGCAAAGGATGTTTATACTTAATACAAGTGGCCACTATTCTATGACTCACGAGATATAGTACAAGCTTTACAGTTCTAGAAGGTGATACGACTCTGTTTTGCTTTCGAGATAAATATAGGAGTCACCAAAGAAGATATACAAGAAGTTTGAGGAAATTATGAAAGATATTAGACAATAGATAGATCTAGGTCCAAAGGGGAGTTTTTTGATACATATATGTACCTAGATCATGATCTTAATGTAATATGTATTGAATATCTTACACTTATATAATATTGGGTACTTAATTAAATATGAATATTTGTTTGTGATTTGTCTTGTTTAATATTTCATTAATGAGTTATTTAACGAATATTGACTAGATTATATAGGTTTGTGATTGTTTGAATTGATATACATAATGTTATAATAATGAATACATTCAAATTTGGTTAAGTGAAGTTCTCATGTGTCCGAATGACCATGCGACTGAGTGTCCATGCGCCTAAATAGTTCATACACCTGAACAACATCATGCGACTGACTCAGTCGCATGACTGAACACTCAGTCGTGCGAATGGATCAACGCATGGCTCAATCTCACGAATGAACCATGCTAATGGTTCAGTTGCCCGAATGAGCAACCCTAACCTATAAATACCACTTAATTCGTGGAAAATTGCAAGCATTGAATACACTTCGACTCCAGACGTACCCTAGCTGTCCAGAAGCCTCTAAGTTCGTACTCCAAGTTCATAGAACGCTATAGATCGATTCCTAATCGATTCTTGACGTTAGATTCAATACATTATTATGTCTATGTGCATTCTCACTGATTGGATCGCCAATCAAATAGGATTCCACACTATTTGGTTTGGTTTAACACGTTAATTAGTTGGTGTTTCGTTCAAATACCATATCCTAACATCTAGGCACATGGGCACTATTTGGGAGCATGGGCACTATTTGGGCGCATGGCCCAACACTTAGTCTTTCTGACAAGATTCTTAGGCATATAGGCACTATGCAGGCGCATGAGTGCCTGGGCACATGAGTGCCTGGGTGCATGGGCAATCTAGACGTTTAGGGCCCTTAGCCAAATTCAACCTATCCTAGGCGCATGACCACTATTAGGGTGCATGAGTTTTAGGCGCATGGACACTTAAGCATTTTAGACCGTTGGGCGCATGGGCAGCCAACTCATACTATCAATCATCATAATCAGTCCCAATTCACCAATCTAACATGTTCTAAGCTTATTTCTTACATTCTAAGCATCATAACATGAACATGGCATCAACATATCATCAAGAACACCCAAAATCATAACCCACCCTCATCACACATACACACACACTTACGGGTGCAACACCCACATTAATAAAAACATACACACATGCATTTCCAGCCCCAAAATTAGTTAAAACATGTAAAAAGGAGGTTCTAGAACTCACCTTAGCAGCCTTTGGGCATGACTCCTTTAAACAGGTTTGCAATAGGGTTCAAACACCTAAAACCCACCAAAAAAATACACACCCGAACACACGTAAGCACATAACCGAGGCATAGGCCAGTCAAGATCATCCTAAAACCATGAATTCTTACCTGAATTCAGATTTCTTCTTGTTCTTCTTCAAATATCCAAATGCTCCTCTTTTTTCTCTCTCTAAAATCAGGGAAAAGAGGATGTGCAGAAGGGTGTGGGCGGCCATGCCCACTTTTACACCAACTTTTTAAACTTTTTTGTCTTTTTGACACATTTAGCCCCTCAACTTGGGTTAAATTGTGTTTATTTCTTTTTCTTTGCTTTTATTCCTTCTTTCTCATCTTTAAAAAATATGCAGGTGTTACAAGTCCACCCCCCTTGTATAGGTTTTGTTTTCAAAACATGTTTTTCCTTAAACAAATGTGAGTAATGCTGCCTCATCTTTTCTTCAGTCTCCCACATAGACTCAAATCCCTTCCTGTCCTTCCATTGTACACGCACAAGTGGAATAACTTTATTCCTTAACCATTTCTCCTGTGATTAATAATTGCCACTAGTTGCTCCACATAATTGAGCCTTTCATCAACTTCGTTATCCTCCGGTGGTACAACCATATACTCTAACACCCGGTTATTTATAAAAGAAAAAGAACGAAGAATAAAGTGAAGAAAAAGAGAGAAAAGATATTTTATCCAAGTTGAGGGGTAAAAAGTGTCCAAAAGAATAAAATGTTTGAAAAAGTGGGTGTAAAAGGTGATGGTCTCCCATCACTCTTTCTACACACATAGCAATTGGATTTTTTTCTTTAAAGAGAGAGAGAAGAGCTGAAAACTCTCAGTTTGAAGAAGAACAAGAGTTGAAAATTCGAATTCAAGGTAAGAATTCATGGTTTTGAAGTGTTCTTAACTGGTCTTGCCTCGGTTGTATGCTTATGTGTGTTTGTATGTTCGGTTGTGTGTGTTTTAATGGGTTTCTAGGTGGTTGAACTTAATTGCAAATGAGTTTGGAAGAAACCATACTCAAGAGCTGCAAAGGTGAGTTCTAGGACCCCTCTTTTTACTTGTTTTGATTGTTTTGGGGCTGGAAATGCATGAATGTATGTTTTTATTAATCTTGGTTTTATACCCGTATGTTTGAATGTGTGTATGTTACGGGTATGGTGTGATTGTGGGCTATGTTCATGCTTGATGATGTTATGGTTGTGTTTCTAAGGCTTAGAATGCATGATTTAAGCTTAGAACGCATGATTTAAGCTTAGAACATGATAGATGGTGTTTGGGGAACTGAAATATGATGTTTAGGGCTCATATGTCTAAGTTTTAGAATCTACCCAAGTGTTCAAAAGAAATGTGGATGAACAGTTATTGCGGATGAGCATTGACACTATGTAAGTCAATGCGGATGAGAATTGGAGAAATGCTGATGAACAGTTAATGCGGATGAGTATTGACCACTAAGTAACTCAATGCGGATAAGTATTGGAGAAATGCGGATGAACATTTAATGTGGATGAGCATTGACCACTAAGTAAGTCAATGCGGATGAGTATTGGAGAAATATGGATGAACAGTTAATGCGCATGAGCATTGACCACTAAGTAAGTCAATTAGGATGAGTATTGGAGAAATATGTATGAACAGTTAATGCGGATGAGCATTGACCACCAAGTAAGCCACTGCGGATGAGTATTGGAGAAATGCGGATGAACAGTTAATGCGAATGAGCATTGACCACTAAGTAACTCAATGCAGATGAGTATTGGGAAATGCAAATGAACTATAACAAATGCGGATGAACAAAAAGGCAAATGCGGACGAACACTTAGAAATTTTCTGACTTTTTAGGGAAAAAGTGAAATTTAGGCTTTGACTTGGGATGTTCCCGGGGGCTATGTAAGTTGACTTTTTGAGGTCATAGCTGTTATGATGGGCATTGTATGGTGATGATATGTTGAATGATTGATGCTTATGCATGATGGTATGTATGATGTATATGATGCCCTGTATGATGATGTGTTATTGATGATGTGCGATTGGATGTTATGCATGATGGTATGTGTGATGTATGTTATGTATGCATGCTGATATGTATGAAGATTTGCATGATCTTGGTGATGTTCCTGTCTATGTATGTTTGCCTTCCCCTGGCTTTACGTTGAATGTTAATGAATGAAATGAAAGTATTATGTAACGTAAAGTGGAAGATAATGAAAGAGGAACGGAATAATGAATGCATGCATTAATGAATGAAAGAGAAAGTGATGAAAAGTCTTGCAAGCATATGAAGGGAAGTTCACAACTCATTGAGAGTTGTTACCTTATGTGTGTCTACAGCGTGCAATCTTGGCTAACCCATAAGAGTTCACACACACAAAAGGGGGAGTCTGTCTTAGTGACCACTCCATATGTGCGATATGTGCGATACGTGCGATATGTGTGATATGTGCGAGATGTGCGATACATGTGATATGTGTAATACGTGCGATACGTTTGACATGTGCGATAAATACATAATGTGCGAAATGTACTAACGAACGATGATGAAGAAAATAATGATTACCTTGATGTATGTATGATGTGTGATCACGTGCGATAGTAATGAAAATGTTTTTAATGAGTGGAAGGTAATGCAGTGTTTTTATAAAACTAGAACTCACTCAGCAACGCTGACTTTGTATGTATTTTCCAGTTGGCAGGTGAGCATTGCTGAGGATGGCGCGGGATAGCTACTTGGCATTTTGGATGGCATCTTTTGTCTAATGTTTTTGCATTGTAATGCGAACGAATAATGTTTTGAAATGAATGACTGTATTAACTTGCAAAACCATTTATAATGGAATGAAAAGTTATTTTAATGTTCCGCTACGATGTTTTATGAATGTTAAATGTAAATATATGTATTATGTGTGATGATTGGCAGTTGTAAGTGTCCCGGGAACGGGGCCTTACAACTTGGTATCAGAGCCAAGGTTTAAGTGAAATGGGTAAAATTTCCAAATAAATCTTAACTTAAACTGAAAATGGGAAGGAAAGGAAAGGGATGCCAGTCCGAGTAGCTGTGTGCCATGAGGTATTTTCTTAATTGTTAGGATCAGTGATCTATGTTTGATTGATTAGAGAGTATAGCAGCGGAATTCAAACAATGAATTAGTCGATTCACAAGAACGAAACGATATTCAATGAAGAACAAAGACGGTTATAGAGAGAGAATTCTGCAAATATATTTCATTCAATATTCACTTTCGTGGTAACAGAATGTCACACTTACAATTAGGTCGACACCTCTTATATAAGAGATGTGACGTCTGCTGATGTCACTTGATAGTGACATCTAACAGATTTATTACAACTGAAACACAACTACTGAAGATGTCAAAACGGCTGACATCTCCTTACAAAAATGCTAAGTGTTATCAGTTGTTATAACTACTGAAAAACATAAAACTACTGAAACTACAACGATTGAAGAACAAGTTCTTCATTCGTTTAACAAAACTACTGAAAATAAAAATATAAAACTACTGATATCACAACTACTGAAGAAGTATTCTTCAGCTGTTGTGACAGACTACTGAAACTTCAGTACTTGGTCTTCAGACTTGAACTTCAGATGTTTCATCAGCTGATGACTTCAGTAGATATCATCAGCTGATGTCTTCAGTCTTTGTCTTCAGACTTTGTACATCAGTTGTTGATCTTCAGTACTTGTAAACTCTTCAGCTATTGTACTTCAGTACTTTGAACTTCAGCTTCAGCACTTGTGTTCTTCAGCTGTTCAGCTTCAGTACTTGTGTTCTTCAGCTGTTGTACTTCAGCACTTTAGTTCTTCAGCTGTTGAAGTCTTCAGCACTTGATCTTCAGCTGTTGAAGTCTTCAGTACTTGTCAAACTGCTGATGAAGCTTTCAGCAGTTGTTGTGATACCATGTGGGACTTAGAGGTTTTCTGATCTTGGCTCATTGGTTCTTTTGGTCCAACATTAATGTTAACCTGTATGACGTGCGCATGTTATCTGATTTGTTCTGTGCGCTGTATGTATATTTCGATACTGATGTAGTCACGATAGGTAATGCTTGGGGTATGAAGAGTAAAGTAAGTGGCTAATCATAACTGGCCACTATATTTAGGGACTTACTATACTTGACATAAACTGAGTTGTTCCCTTGAATGACCGTGTTGGTGTTTGAATCTTTCAGAGTGTGTGTTTGAGGATGGCTGGTGGTAGATCATCTAAAGCTTCACATGGTGGAGGTCGTGGTGCTAAACCACGGGCTACAAGAGGAAGGCCTAGAGTCGAAAAGGTGGTTCATGAAGAACCCGAAACCCCTCATCCAGAGGGTGGAGAAGAAAGTGCTAATCTGAGAGCCTCAGTCAAGGAGGCGGTTGTGGAGGAAGGGCATCAGGTCATGCAGACGATCCTACCGTATGTGGTGACCGAAGTGATAAAGGTTGTTAGAGATGGGGAGAGAAGGGAAAAAAGTGGATCTACGAGCGAAAGAAGATAGCCGAGACTGAGACGGTTCTATCTGAAGACGAAGAAGAACAGGAAGAAGAAGAGCCTACGCCGGAGGCGACACGAGGCTGTAACTATGGAGCATTTTAAAGATGCAAGCCCCCAACCTTCAATGGTAATGGCACTGCTACTGCTGCTCACCGGTGGGTGAGAGAAATGGAAGTTGTTCTGAACATCAGCAAGTGTCGAGAGGATCAGAATGTGAAGTTTGCCGCCCACTCCTTGTGGACTCGGCCTTGTGTTAGTGGGACAATATTGTCCAAGCTGAGGCTAGCCGGGCTATCGGAAGAATGAGATGACCGGAGTTCATGACCGGAGTTGAAGAGGCTGGTGACTGAGGAGTTCTGTCCTCACCTTGAGATGGAGAAAATTGAGAGGTAGTTCTTACAACTGTAGGGGGAACGATGACATATCAGCAATACACCACCAAATTCAATGAAATGGCACGACTGGTGCCTGATCAGGTGACACCTCTATCACGAAAGATGAAGAGGTATATTCAGGGCTTGCCAGCAGACATCCGCAGGCACATGATCGATGCCCGACCAAGCACGTTTAGGTCGGCAGTTGACTTGGCAGGGATGTTGTATGATGAAAGGACTGTGGTGGTGGCTGAGGTGAGTAGAGAATGGTAGAGACCAGAACTGCAATGGGAAGATGTAACATCTTGTAATTTTGGGTTAATTTAAAGTTAGCTTTGTTAAATTCTTGTATGGAATAATTGTGTCATTCATGAAACTTATGAGTTGCTTAGGCATATTACTTTAATTGGCCTTTTAATCCTTTAATTTTAAGGTTATAATGATAATTATTATATAAATAATTATAATAATAATAATTAATAATAACAATTAATAATAATAATAATATCATTAATAATAATGACAAGTAATAATAATAACAATAATAATAATATTGTTATTAATAATTTGTAAGAGTTATTAAAAATTAAACATGTATAAAACTTTGATTTAAAAGTCTAGGGGTTTAATGCTAATTTTGAAACTTCAAAGAAACTTTTAACATAAAATAACAAAAAGAAAACCACAGGGGCTAATAGTGTAAAATTCCGGCCGAGCTCTGGCCAACTCCAAACGCATTAAAAACCTTTGTTTTTCGAACCGAATCGCTCCTTAACGCGTCGTGAACCTACAACGAACTTGAATGAGCTTAATAATTATGATTAAACACCGGTTACCACTTAAACAATCACGTAACCGAAACCCCTTTGAAGTTCTTAGCCGTTTGAGCATTAAACTACAATAATAATTCAATTAATCACACATAAACAATAGATTAACTATCTGTAAATGATTACCAGTTTCAATTTCACCTGAAACAAACATTAACATCGATTTCGACTACCCCTTTACCCGTGACCTGCAACCTTGTCGAAACTAACCTTCTAAGCTCTCTTAGTTCGAATTGATTGAGGGGAAATCATCATTTACCATCTAAGAATCTCCCCACGAAGTTAATTTAATTATTGTCTTCATTTGATCATCCATTGAACACCATGTCGGTCGTGGCTAATCTTCGAGTCGTGGCATCAATAATCAAACAAATTAACAGGTAATTTATACATCTACACATTCGTTTAAACATGGGGAACAAAAGCCCCATGGTTAACTCGATTAACAACATCTTTTTATGGTTTAATTTGGGATAAATCGAATCTAGGGTTCTTGATTTGAAGGAAATGCATGGGGATTATGTTTATAAGTTTTCAAAATCATTTCTTTATGCAGGCTGAGGCCATTGGTACACTGGTAAGATGCAAGACCCATACATAAGAGGTCCTGGGTTCGAACCCGGGGAGCCTCACATATTTTTTCGGCCTTTTTAGCCTTTAGTTTAAATACTAAAAATTATAAAAGGTCATTTTATAAACTATGATCATTTTAAAAATCATTTGAATATTTTTATGTAAATTGTTACTTAAAAAGAAACACTTTTATATTTTATTAATATTAAAAAAAGAGATATATAAATAGTTTAACTTTATAAAAAGGTAGACTTTAGATAATATTTTGTTCGCTTAAATATTTTTATTTCATCCATTATCTTCAAATTGTTGTTCTAAATTATGGTTACAAAATTTTATTCATCTTTATACATGTATTCAAATTGTTAAAATGTTATATTCTCATATATATAACATGTAGCAAATTTCTTTGAGTTTGCTAAATATAATTGATTTCATTTTGTTAAACATAATTATTTGACAAGCCCCAAATTCCTATCGAAACCCTAGTTCGCATTATAATGTTAATCTTACAATTAAACTTTAACCTTGTAAATATATATATTTATCTTAGGTGCATTGTGAAGGACTACGTTGAAACATTGCCTATAATTTTTCTTATTATTTATCAATTATATACTTATTGATCATGTGAGTATTTTCTATACCTCTTTTTTTATATTTTTACACTTCTGGGGTGAAACATGTTATATTATAAACTTTGCACTTGTAAATACGTTTGACTCTTGTAAACTTATGGCTTTTCACTTGTATGTTGTGGTTAGTTGAACTTTGTAGCTACCATGTAATGTCGAATATATGTACAATCATTAACTATTGCTAGCCTAGCGAAGTCATAGATCTATGGGCCAGACAGGCCTGCTTGGTTGATCCAAGTACACTTAGCTAATCGTATATACTTTTAAACGTTGAGACTTGTAAAACTTTGTCGAGGTTTGATTGTGCATTTCTGTCTTACATTCTAGTTTACTTTGTTCTCTAACTTACAACATGAATTGCCATATTTTATATACTTATGTATCGAAAACTATGGAATTCTCACCAACATTATGTTGACTTTATATTTTTAACATGTTTCAGGAAATACTCAAGCTTGATCGCCACTTTTGAAGTACTTTCACGTCTAGGAATGGATCTAGTTTAATAAATGAAATAAATAATTTGTTACATCTTATGTTATGCTTTTTAATTTCTTTGAGACTTATGATTGTAATGGTACATTTGAAACTTATGATTAATATATATTTGGGTTAATAATAGTGTTATGTGGCAATGAACGATCTGACCCTCACACCTCGACGTTTCCGCCGTCAAGGTTGGGGTGTGATAGATTGGTATCAGAGCCCATAACTATAGGGATCTAGGTTATTAGAAATGGAGACCTAGACTATAGTATGCATGAACCTTATAGAATTATAATTCTATCTTGTAAATTATATAGTTTGCATGCTACATAATGCTATGCCTTCTTATATGCAATTTGATGCCTTAGCATAGGATTGCCTAAACATTGCTACTTGTCTCCCTAAACTTAGCTTTGACTCTTTGACTCTCCCTGTTAGGACCTTGTATTTGAACGAAATACCGAATGATTAACGTGTAAACCAAACTAAATGGTGCGGAATCCTATTTGATTGGCGATCCAATCAGTGAGAACGCACGTAGAATCAATAAAGTATTGAATCAAACGTTAAGAATCGATTAGGAATCGATCTACAACATTCTATGAACTTGGAGTATCAACTTGGAGGCTTCTGGACGGCTAGGGTACATCTGGAGTCAAAATAGAATGAATGCTCTAGTTTTCCCATGATTGGGTTGTATTTATAGGTTAGTATTGTTCATTCGTGCGACTGAACCATTAGTATGGTTCAGTCGTGCGATTGAACCATGCGGTTGATTCATTCGCACGACTGAGTGTTCAGTCATGCGACTGAGCCAATCTTATGTTACAATCATACGACTGATCTAGTCTCCTGGTTCAGTCGTGCGACTGAGTCATTCGTATGAAGTTATTCATGCGTATGGTCCATTCGCATGGGCCATTCGCATGAGAACTTCATTTTGTTAAGTTTGAATGTATTAATTAATATAACACCACAAACCTAATTAACCAATTCAACATCGACTCATTAATAAAATATTAAACATTATAAATAACAAACAACCAATATCATTTCATTAATCATTTCAAGCATTACATCAGAATCAGACAAACAAGATCTATTACATTCATATCATGATCTAGGGACATACATGTATCAACAAACTCCCCCTTGGACCTAGATCTCTCTAATGTCTTGTTTTCCTCATTACCTCCTCATACTTCTTGTACTTATCCCCTTTTGTGACTCCTGCATGAATCTCAAATGCAAAATAGAGTCTTATGACATTCTGGGACTGGAGGGCTTGTACTATATCCTGCGTATCATAGAACAATGGCCACTTGTATAGAGTGTAGACAGCATTAGCTGACAAGTTGGTAAGCCACATTGGGTCAAATACCCTGATAGTATCCATTTGGCCCTCTTTGTTTAGGACTATGACCGCTTCTCCTATCCTCCAATCGTAGTACCACCACTTAAAGTGTGGAGTGAAGTCCTGTGGCATTTCCTGAGTGGGATTCTTGACATCATGCACAGAGGACTCCACTTCAACACTATCTTTGGCTTTCCAGTAATGGCATCAACTTCAGACCTTCTGATGTACCTTGTAGGCTGTTGGGGTCTGAAGTTAACCCACCTGGTGTGGTACTCCTTCCTTAGGGCAGCCTCAAACCAGCCTAACATCTTTCTCGGGTCAGCATACAACAGCTTCAGTTTGGCCAGCTGGTTGAGCTCAAAACCTGGTAGAGTCTTTAGATCATGTGGAAATCTAAAGTACTCTATGCCCTTCTCCCTCTTAACTGCATAGACGTTAAGGTCCTCAAAATATGCCCATGCTATAATCCTGCCTGACACCTTATGATGTTTCTTGACTCTGTAGAGTTTGGTGTAGGCGTCCTGTTTAGGTGCAGCGCGTTGTGCTCTAACTTCTTCAAAATAGGCAGCCCACTCAGCCTTTCGGATATCAACATCATCATTTGAGGCTTGTGTCGTTCCCTCTGTTTTCTCTGACTCCTGCTCCATTTTGTCTAACACCTCAAACGTATCACTGACAGGGATTCACCCAGATTGGGGACCACATTTCCCTCATTGTCAGCATACTGAGGGTAGTGCTCTGCAGTGACATCTTCTATCTCTATTTCATCAACGTCGTTGAGCTCTTCATCACTTGTCGAGTCACGCGTTGGAGCATCCTTCACAATATCATCGGGATTTAACTTGAAGATCTCAGCTAATTGCTCGTCAGTAAGATTATGAATGATTTCTTCTTCCTCAGAAGTATACATAACCGATCTCCTGACAATACCCTGCAGATCAAGAATCAACGTAAGTTGAGTCTTGACCTGTTGGAGGGGAGCAATATCGTATTCAACTCTTTGGAAATCAGGATCTACTTGATTTAAAACATTCAACACAGCAAACATTAGTTAATAATCAAGACATAAATACATTAATCTTAATATAAACATCAAATACATAAGTTTAATACATGATTCAATTACAAAAGCTATCAAATACATGATCATCTAATCATTACTTTTTTCACGAATCGCTGGATTAGCAGTAGGTGAGGCAAAAGAGGAAGCTCGTTGGTCTTGATTTCTTTTTGATCTTCTATCTTGACCCTGAGCTGAGGCAGATGCAACTTCATCTCCTCCTTCATCATCATCATCCTCATTCCTCTCCTCTGTCCTCTCGTCCTCAATCCCCTCATCATCCTCAATCTCATCATCATCATCATCCTCATTATCATCCTCATCATCTTCGTCTCCCTCTTTAATCTTTAGTGGCTCGTCTTTAGATCCCTTAAGCTTTAGCATGATGGTCTTCTTAGCCTCCTCCAACTCCTTAATCTTCTTAGTAGATGTGACACTGTGCTCTTGGAGTTGGGCGATCTCGTGGCTCTGAGCAGCCATTTGTTGGGCCTGCTCATCTATCACCGAGCCTGCTCCGAGATCTACTGAGACTGCGCTGCAGTAAGATCTGTTAGATGACGGATCTGCGCCGTCTTCTCCTCATCAGCAGCTAATCGCATCACCATCCGGTTCAGCGTAGAAAGCTATTCTTTACCCCAATGGAGGTAGAGGATATCCATTATATGTGCGGGATGGGATGAGGGTCCTGCTTGGTGGCTAGTAGTGGTGGTGGTGGCTGTGGTGAAGATGGGGTTAGGTCTGTGAGATAGTGGAGGTGATGTAGGAATGAAAGATATGGTGGTGATTGGCATATGTACAGTGGTGGGAGGTGTGGTGGTGGTAGTGGTAGATGTGGTGGCTGTGGTGGTGGATGGTGTGGCTGTAGAGTGGTAGTGGTGGTGGTAGATGTAGTGGCTGTGGTGGTGACGAAGGTGAGTCTTCTCTTCTTCTTCTTCTGGCCGTGGGGCTGAGCAATCCTTTTCTTCCTCGATCCAGTCGAGGTGGATGCTCCCCCTAGAACACGGCTAGCTGACTCAGGGGCACAGCTGGATCTGCAGTAATCTCTCCCGAATCCCTGGGGCGTTCACCAACTGCCCGAGTCCATACTCTGTGGGAACAACCTTGCTTCCCACGTCCTTGTCAAGGGCTCCTCATCAGCTCTTCTTCCTCCTCACCAGGTATGAAGTCTTGGTGGAAACCGCTGACTCAGCTATGTGCCTATTGGGCAGATACTGAGGTATAACATCTGAAGTTGTGCCCCTCGGTGGAATAGGCATATCATCCCCAACATCCCCACTGTCATCATCGTTTGAATCATGCTCTGGGAGCAATAGCCTCTCATTGTCTGAATCGCTGTCATCATGACACCACTTGCGTCTACCTGGCGCCACATATCTCTCATTGGCCAGATGGCCGATCAACCTCTTTACCTGGGGCTTAACCTGCTTACCCCAGTAAACTCTCATACAACCCAGAGTCGTATCATCCATTATCTCTAATGTCACCGCATCGTGGCGCTCCTTGGTAGGGATGGCAACTTCTCATTGAAGATCAGCTGCAAGAATCTGGGGTACATACAAAAACCCTCCTTCCCCTTGGCCTCCAGATTCTCCACCAGATATGAGAAGATCATGCTCGAGAAGCTGAAGGGGTGGTTCAGCACCAGTGCCACATAGGCATTCTGAATCTGGTCTGACAGGTCATCAAACCCACCCCTCCGAGAAGCAATACACTTCAGGATCACATGCGCCAAGTACTTATACTGGGGACATAGGTTTCTCTTGTTGAGCACACCTGAGTTGATGTCCCCAGCGTATTAATAATCCTGAGAAGCAACCTCTGACTGTAAATGGATGTAGTCTGGTGGGGTGATCAGTATCGTCCCCAAAATCAAGTACTCTCTGGATGTCAGCTGCTGTAATCTCATATCATGACCATGAATGGAGCTCCGTATGTTGTAAGGCTCACGTGAACGATCTACGGAGGCATTTTCCCATAAAGCCTGATGTAACGACCTGTAAGGAGTACACGGTGTGGATATGGCTTTATGTATCCGAGAACGTCAAAGGAACGCAATGATCTCTGTAAACTCGGCCCCATTCCGAGTCGTATGGTCCAAATGAGCACATATATTGTGCTTTGGATTGATGGACCATCTATCAGCCATTGACCTGAAACACAAGACACAGAACCCTTAGAAAGTCATACATTCAAAATTCAGTTCAAGGTGTATAGTTTAAATTCAATCTGATTCATTCGTGCGAATGAATCATGCGACTGAAGTCAGTCGGTTGTCCTTTCATGTAACTGAGCTCATTCGGGTGAATGAGACATGCGACTTAGTTCAATCTGTTGGCTGAGTCTGCGATTGGTTCAGTCGGCCGACTGAATTCATTCGCATGGTGCATTCGGCCGATTGACCCAATCGCAAGATTCAATCGTGCGATTAGAGTTCATCCGGTCGACCAGTCGCTTGTCCCACTGTTCAGTCGCCTGTGGTTCGAATCTTGACCAAATCAAGTAATTTAACATGGTTTAATGGTCCATTAGACTCGCCATCTTGTCACTAATAACCTATTAAACTTAATTTTAACATTTTGCTTAGTTTATGTTGGTTATTAGGTCATTTACAGTCTGGTTCTTGTTTCACTCGAATATCACAAATTTGGGGTTCAATGTCTTCTGATTTTGGTAAGATTTCACTGCAATATACCTGTATAACCGTCAACCCACGTCAGAAGATCAATAAATATGTAAAAACAAGGTCTAGAGTAATTTAGGCAGAGTAGCAGTACTTGGTGCGATTTAGGAGCGATTGAGGGTGATCGGTGGAATGCGATCGACTATGGCATTTTAAATACTGAAGCCGAGTTCAATCGGCCGACTGGCCTCATTCGCTCAGTTCATTCGGGCGACTGAAGCTCAGTCGTTCGATTGGCCCAGTCAGTCGCATTAAGTTGGCCGACTGAGTCTCAGTCGGGCGACTGACTCATTCGTGCCATTTCATTCGCACCTTCAGTTAACCGACTGAGTCTCAGTCAGTCGACTGACTCATTTGCACCCTTTCATTCGGTCGAATGGATCATTCTGATAAGCCATTCGGGTGAATGGCGCATCTCATGTCCAGTCGTGCGAATGGGTTACACTTATGAACATTAGCACTTAAACCTTTTTACCTGTTGAAATTAACATTATGAGCATTTGATCAGACATGATCATTTTAACTTGAAAACTTTTTGATCACCTCAGACGTGATCCTTTTAACAATTTAGTCACCTCATATGTGACCCTTTTAAACTTTGAAAACACATGTGGCCATCTCAGACATGACCCTTTTAGGCGAGTTAATCCCATACTGATTTTCATGATATAGTCCGACGAACAAACAAACTAAAATGACTAACTAGAAACTTAAACTAAATACAAAAATAAAACTTGTTTTGACTTTTTGTGAGAGGTAAATCTAAGATAGACATCTACTGGATTTGGTTCCAGTATAGGCAGCTTCAATTTAGTTTGACCACACCTGGACCAATTCAATTTTGGAATCATACAGGCAAGTCAAATCATTTGGGACTTGTTATCAAAACCTTTTGATGCTCAATTCTTGGTTTTCATCCAGAGTCGTTAGCAAATTTAGGAAATCACACTGGTACCATTAGATTCCCACATTGATTTGAACTTTCAAGAATTGTAGCCACAATGATTGTCAGTATATTTTCCTCTTAAATCCATACACAGACTTTAGACACAAAATGGTGATAGTTTAGGTTTAATTATTTCAACTAACATTTTTGGATCCCCACTTATATGGTAATCAACATTCCTCAGGAGCTTTTGAGCAGTCTACGGGTATTTTTACTAGAAGAGACTATTCTTAGAGCTTCAAAGAGAAGCCAATCCTCAGGTCAGTGCCATCGCACAACAGAGAGGTGGCAAACAACAATGAATTCTAGAATATCTAGGTTATGCTTATCCTCAGGTCAGTGCCATCGCACAGCAGAGAGGCACACAACCTATCTTCTTGTTAGAGCAGCTAAATTTTCTTTTGCACAGAATGCACCAACAACATATGTCATTAGCTTGATAGCATTTGTCTTTCATTTTTTTCGTGCTTTGCTCTATTTATGGTCATCCGCACACATTTGTGGCGTTTACATGCTCATTACCCCTTATTGGAATATTGTTGATTGTGTTAACCAATGATAAGATGGCAGCCCACAGTCAGTTGAACAACTTAGTTTGATCTTGAGATCACCAGTCAGGTCTAATCATCTATTGTGTTGAATCTACCGACATATCATTTGTGGTCTAGCAACCTCTAGGTCTACTTTCTTTATGTTACCTTAGTAGTTACCATTTTTCTATTATCTCCCCTTTTATATTGCTTAGACTACACAGACTTATACTTTGAATTTTGCATCTTTTTTAAATGAAATTTTAAAGTCCCTTTTGATTTGTTCCTGTGTACTATCATTTTCCAAAAGGTTTGAATCGGTATCACAGATACGATCTACCTTATATCAGGTATCCACTCCTTCTCCCTCGTTTTTTTTAATATTACTAGCTGACCTACTCTCCCCCTAAAATTCTAAAATCATATTGGATTAATTATTTTAGGATTTTAACAGACAGCTAAATAACATGAATTTAATTTAAACAAAATAAAATAAATAAGGAAAAATAAAAAATATAATACAATGCATCGGACTACACATGATCATCATCAGGAATAACATCACTTTTCTTTTTAACGCCGTTGACCTCTAACAGATATAGAAAACTGGTTTATGAAAGGCTTTTGTATAGAGGTCAGCGTGTTGAAAGTCAGTATTAATTTTTACCACATCGATTAAGTTCTTTTCAAAACAGTCTCTTATGAAATGGTATTTAATACCGATGTGTTTGGTATTTGGATGTTGTACCGGATTTTTAGTTACTGCAATTGCAGCAGAGTTATCAACAAAGATAGGAGTAGAAGAAAACTTTAAACCGTAATCCTGCATTTGCTGTTGAATCCAGATGATTTGTGAATAGCAACTTGCAGCAGAAACGTATTCGGCTTCACAGGTTGACAATGCAACCGAGGTTTGCTTCTTACACTGCCAGGTAACTAATCTCCTCCCAAAGAATTGACACCCTGCTGATGTAGACTTGTAGTTCATCTTGTAGCCCCCGTAACCCGAGTCACTATACGCCGTGAGCTCAAAGTCATCATCATGAGGATACCACAACCCAAGTGTGGGTGTACCCTTCAGATAACGAAATATCCTTTTGACCCCGATCAGATGGTTAACCTTAGGCTTAGCCTGATATCTAGAACATAAACATGTAGCATACATGATATCAGGTCTTGAGGCAGTGAGATACATGAGGGATCCAATCATTCCTCGGTACATTATGGCATCTACCAGATCTCCTTTTCGTCAGGTACTATATCATGATTTGTAGCAAGTGGAGTCCCAGCTGCAGAAGCATTCTCCATGTCAAACCGACTGAGAATGTCTCCCACATACTTGGTCTGATGTAGAAAGATCCCATTTGGTGTCTGATCCACCTGTAACCTGAGAAAAAATTTCATCTCCCCCATAGCACTCATCTCAAACTCTTTCTTCATAACTGCTTCAAACTCTTTGCATAATTCTTCGTTCTTTGAACCGAAGATTATGTCATCGACATAGATTTGTACTAGCAGTAGGTCTCCATCTTTTTCTTTGATGAACAGTGTGCAGTCAATGACTCCCCTGCAAAAACCGTGTTTCACAAGATGAGTTGAGAGTTTCTCATACCAGGCCCTTGGAGCTTGATGAAGCCCTATAAGGCCTTGTCGAGATTGTAAAATCTGTCCCGATGATAAGGATCTTCAAATCCCTCGGGTTGACTGACATACACTATCTCTCGAATTTCCCCATGAAGGAATGCACTCTTCACATCTAATTGATAGACTTTAATCTTCATATACGATGCATAGGCAAGGAAGATACGGATGGCTTCCATCCTTGCCACGGTGCAAACACTTCATTGTAGTCAATCCCCTCGACTTGGTGAAATCCCTGAACAACCAGTCGAGCCTTGTTCCTGATAATGACCCCTTGGTCATCCTTCTTGCATTTCAAGACCCATTTGGTGCCAATGACCTTAGCACCTTTAGGTCTATCTACCAGAGTCCATACTCCTACTTCTTGAACTGAAAAAGTTCTTCTTGCATGGCACTCACCCATGCCTCATCGTTTAATGCATCACTGATGTATTTTGGCTCAAACTGCGAGACAAAACACCGATAAGCACCATCATGAATGTATCCCTTTTCCATAACAGAGGCATAATCAACTGGGTACAGCTGATTTCAGGTTTGTACTCCTGATCTGACATCCCCAATGACATTGTCTAAGTGATGATAGACGTTTAGACGTGATTCTGGAGTAGTAGGAACAGCTACCTCAGAGCCAAGATTATGAACATTTGTTCTGCATCTGAGGTAGAAGGAGTTTGAGGTTCCAAAGTCGAAGGTGCATCATCATTAGATGCTTGTGGACTTTCAGGAACTAGAACATGTTCCTCCTGACTGTTCTGGTCATCTCTTCTTCAGCTTCGTCGACTACTTCCCCTGATTGAGTAGATGATTCTCCCTGTGAACTCAATGATGTTGAATCAAGAGATGGTGTATTCAAGATATCATACATCATTCGAGTAGCTAACTCATCATCAGAAGAAGAGATAGGGATGTTGAAGGACTTAAAGAATCCATCATAGTCGAAAAAGTAGGCGGGTCCTTTGCCAGTAGGTGGTGTGGTATATCTCGAAACATCAACATTACACCACACTTCTACTAAACCATTGAGTTGTTGTAAACTCTCTTGTTCGGTATGTTGTATCCTAAGAAGATCCCTTCATCAGTCTTCTTGCTAAATTTTCCTTCTTGAGTTTTCTTCAAAAGTGTGCACGGCGCGCCAAATGGTTCGAGATACTCTAGATTCGGTTTACGTCGTTGTAGTAGCTTGTAACATGTCTTTCCGTGGCGCTTGACTATCAGAACTCGATTCAGTGTATAACATGCATTAGCCACTGCCTCATTCCAGAATTGGATAGGCAGTTTCGAGTCTGCCAGCATTGTTCGTGCTGTCTCTATCAAGCTTCTGTTCTTTCTCTCAGCAACACCATTCATCTGAGGCATGTAGGCAGAAGTGAATTGATGCACAATTCCCTTTTCCTTGCAGTAAGCCTCCATCCACTGATTCTTGAATTTAGTCATGTTGTCTGAGCGTACTTGTCTCACCTTCAGCTTGTAGAGAGATTCCAGTGTGGTTACTAACTCCTTGAATGACTCAAATGTTTCTGATTTGGACTTCAGAAACATTACCCAAGAGAATCTTGTGTAGTCATTAGTAACCACAAAACAGTACAAGTCGCCTGCAATGCTCTTTGTACTGACTGGACCAAACAGATCCATGTGAAGAAGTTCAAGAGGAAGCTCGATAGAATGAACTTTCTTTTCCTCATGAGTCTTCTTCGTCTGTTTGCCTTTCTTGCATGCTACACAGAAATCAGGAAGTTGGAAATTTTTGACGTTAACACCTCACACTAGATCCTTCTGAATCAAGTGATTCATCTTCCGTTGATTTATGTGTCCCATTCTCCTGTGCCAGGAAATGAGTCCTTCTCAGTAGCTTTTGATAGGAAGCACTGAACTTCATGATCCGTTGTAGAAGCCGTTGAGAGATCCAAAACATAAAGGTCTTTATATCTTGAAGCTGTCATCAGAACTTGGTCCTCCGGAATCACATAGTCTTTCTTTAGGACGTAACATTTCTTGTTGTCAAATATGACTTTAAACCCTTTATCACAGATTTGGGAAACAGAAAGTAAGTTGTTTTGAAGTTGTTGAACGTAGTTCACCTTATCAAACTTAACTTTCTGATTTCCAACTTCTCCCTGAGCTGTGATATAGCCTCCCTTGTTTCCAGCAAACGAAACATGCCCTCCTTTTATTTGCTTGACGTTTGATAAAAGAGCCCTGTTTCCTGTCATGTGCCTGGATGCTCCGCTGTCTACAATCCACGTTTGGTTTCAGCACTGTAGCGAACACCCTACACATACAATGTAAAACATTCGTTTAGGTTAGGAACCCAAGCCTTTACTGGCTTGGGTTTCCCAGAGGCATCACACATCATGAATTCACCCATTGACCCTTAGAGGGTGAGGGTAGCTCAGGTTCCTTCTTGTCATCATTATCAGACACAGAGGATGACTTCTCTTTCCATAAGCCAGATTTGTGCAATGCCTGTTTGTGATAAACAGTCGACTGGCTAATGGGTTGAACGTTAGGTTCACTAGTTCTTCTAGTGGAGTTAAAGAACTCCTCTTAGAATACCTAGGTTTTGAATCCTGAAGTTCAATCTTCTTCCTAGGTGTCTGATAGTAAGGACAAAAGGAAGCAATGTGTGCACACTCTCCACAGTTGTAGCACGACTTGCTATCAACTTTATGAATAAACTTTCTTTGTCGAGATGTGTTGATACATGTATGTCCCTAGATCGTGATATGTGATGTAATAGATCGTGTTTGGTATGATTAATGAACTGATATTGATAGTCTGTTGGTTATAATGTTTAATAGTTCATTAATGAGTCGTGACTGAATTGATTGGGTTTATGATTACTTGAATGAATACATATAATATTATATTAATTAACTAAAACATTCAAACTTAACTTAATGAAGTTCCCATGCGAATGGCTCATGCGAATGAACCATACACATGAAGAACTTCACACGATTGACTCAGTCGCACGACTGAACCAGGAGACTGGATCAGTCGTACGACTGTAACATAAGATTGGCTCAGTCGCACGACTGAACACTCAGTCGCACGAATGAACCAACCGCGTGGTTCAATCGCACGACTGAACCAAACTAATGGTTCAGTCGCACGATTGAATAGTGCCAACCTATAAATACAACTCAATTCGTGAAAAACAAGGAGATTTGATCAAGTACGATTCAAGTCGAACCCTAGCCGTCCAGAAACCTTCCAAATCGTTCTCCAAGTTCATATAACACATTAGATCGATTCCTTATCGATTTCTAACGTTAGTTTCAATCCTTGATTGATTCTTCGTGTGTTCTCACTGATTGGATCGCCAATCAAATAGGATTCCGCACTATTGATCGGTATACACGTGATCTCTAGGTATTTCAGTCGAAATACCAGGTCCTAACAAGTGGTATCAGAGCTATTGGCTCTTGATTACGTGTATTCAATCAAGATTGCAAATTTTGTGTTGTTACACTAAAAATGCAATCTTTGGCATCAAAAGTGAACTTGGAAGTTCCCTGCTCATTGACGTTTGGTTTCTACGGACTTAGGCGATTAGAAATTGTGAAATTTTGAATTTTTACGGCTAAACCCGTCAAACCTAGAAATTTTTGCAAAACAGCATTCATCGCACAAGTGACTCATTCATACTACTGGACTCCATTCGCATTGCTCATACGCATGATTGGACCTAGTCGCGCCCGTCATTCGGCGACTTGAACCGTTCGTTCGCATAGCTCATACGCACCAGATTCATTCGCACGACTGAACCAATCGCCCAGTTCATTCGCACGATTGAACCAATCGCAGAGCTTATACGCACGATTAGCTCCTTCGCATCTTCAGTCGCATCAGTGAAAGTTTGTTTGTTTAGATATAAGTTTATTCGTCATGGAAGATCAGATGTCAGCCTTTACTGCTGGGAAGGACGCAAGGATACAGAACCTACTGCTGCTTGAGAGTGAGGTGGGGAATCACAATAAACCACCAAAGCTTTTGACTTTAGATGTTTCCCCACTGGAAAAACGTTTTGAGATCTACCTTAATGGAGTAGATCCTAATCTGTGGGAAGCCATTGAGATAGGTTATAGTACACCAGTGGGAGCTGATGGAGTTAACTAACATTAAGCGGGATGACAGACGCACAGAAAGTAAAGTACAATGCAGAGAAAAGAGTTTATGCATGATCACTCATCTATCCCCAAGACAATTCCATCAGTATTCAGAGAACAAGCAGTCCAAGAAACCGTGGGATGCCTAAGAGAGAGATATGATGGAATGCTCATTGAAGGCAATCAAGGCAAAGGAGTGAAAGAAGGAATTCGATAACTTCTCATCAATTGGTATGAAAGTTTGGACGAAGTCATAGACAGATTCTACCACTTGATGAGCGAATTGCATACACATGAGTGCTACTACCATGAAGAGAAAGTAAGCAACTTCGCAGATGGGTTGCCTGATAAGTGGGCTACACTTCGTGTCTAACCTGAGACAGAATGGAATCCTTGTAAAGCTGGATATAAATGACTTCATTCTTAATTGCGAGAAGAAGCACTAAGGATGAAGTTAGAGCTCAGAAGTCTCGTACACACAAAATCCGCTTTATACAACGCCACTCCTCAAGCTAAGACATCTGGAGCACCCTCCAGACTGCTTTTGTGTCTAGCTCGTCGTACCTTTCACATGCCTCTCCTTCTGGATCAGACACGTCTGGTCATCATGTACCCATCTATTGGATCAGAAGCAAACGCTACCACACTGAGATCGAGAACTTCGGTAATATACCGGAAGTAGCACGACCCCATATGGATCTCTTAGCAGCAGTGGTTCATTCAATGATGGACTTGTTGCTGGGAAGATTGGAAACTGCCATCTGGCAGAGAGGACTACGAGTAGGTGGATGAGATGGAGCTTGAAAGAATGGATATAATGTTGTGGCCTTAGCAAGTGCTGTCCGGAGGGCGAAGAAGTTTGTGAAAAAGACTGGACGAACTTGGTTGCTACTAAGGACACCACCTTTGGCTTCGACAAGAGTAAAGTGACCTGCTTTAACTGTGGTGAGAAGGGCACTTCAAACGAGAATGTGTCAAGCCAAAGAAGACGGAATGAACCGTTCTCATCCTTTACCTCGCCAGGACAAGCAACCCTCTAATTCTACTTCATCAAACAAGGATCCAAAAGCACTAACTGCTCATGATGATGAAGGACAGGATTGGAGCTTCAGGTTTGTCTCACCAGGAGAATCTAACATTGCCAGTCTTGAGGATTGACGATGATTCTGCGAGTGAAGGTGATATAGCAGTTGAAATTGCAATGTCACATAGTGAAGAAACAACTGCAGCCAAGGTCAGTTACAAACCAAATGAGGAAGCTTCTACATCAGAGACAGAAAAGCCAGAGTCGACAGAACCGAATCATCTGATGCGGCACTGATGGCTAACTCTTCTGACCAACTCAGGTAAGTACCACTGACCAAATTTTAATAACCATGCTTGTTCTGATTGTGACACGTTTAGGAATAGCACGATGAAACTTTGCTAGGTTATTAGATCATAATGATAACTTAGTAAAAGATTTACGTCTGTGCACTGAGGCAAAAGAGTACTAAAACAAATGACATTGTTATAAAGAAAAGATAGACCTATTGACTAACAACTTAGGGAAACCGAAGTAGTGGCTTTTAACCAGCAAACGACATTAGGTACTATCTTAACTCCCTAGAAGACACTAAGAACAAAAGGCTTCTAGAAGTCGAAGTTAATTCATTAAAACAGAAACTGCATATTGGACTAGTTCTTCACACATAGTTCACACTTAGTGAGAGAAGGAATAACAGGAGGGATTAGGCTACAAAGTGGTTCCACCACCACCTGAGACCTTGATGACCACCAATCTAGACCATAAATATAACCCCATCAAGGATCATGTGGTGACCACCCCTCTGTTACTGATCCAACACCTCATGTTCATCTACTGAATCGGTAGAAACAAAGGAGGCCACTTCAAAGGCAAGGGTAAATTGCCATGTGTTACCTGGAAAATGAATTTGAAAAATTAATTTAAAGTCAGGGTCAAATAGAGTCAAATCAGAACCTAAAAGGACTTCAAATGTTACTTTTGCACATGCTTCAAGTCAAAAACCGTTAACCAAAAAGTAAACAGTTAATCAGTAAATTGGTTACACCAAGAAAACTTCAAACATCCAAGAGTCAAAAACTAAAGTGATTTATGTGCTAGAGTGTCACGCACTTCTCCACAAAGAAAGTCTACTCATAAAGTTGATAGCAGGTCATGCTACAACTGTGGAGATGTGGACACATTGCTACCAACTGTCATTTCTATCAGACACCTAGGAAGAAGATTGATATCTGGACTCTAAACTTAGGCTTCTAAGCGGAGTTCTTTAACTCCACCTAGAAGAGCTAGTGAACCTAAAGTCCAACCTGTAAGCCAGACGACTGTTTATCATAAACAGGCATTGCACAAATCTGCTTATGAAGAAAAATCCACCTCGTGTCTAATACTGAGGACAAGAAAGAACCTGAGCTTCCCTCACCTTCTAAGGGTCATGGTGGAGTTTATGATGTGTATGCCTCTGGGAAACCCAAGACAGTCAAAGCTTGGGTTCCTAACCTAAACTGATTCTTTTTACTTTGTAATGCAGGGTGTTCGATATAGTGCTGAGACTAACACGTGGATTATAGACAGCGGAGCATCCAGCCACATGACAGGAAATCGAGCCCTTTTATCTAACGTCAAACAATAAAAGGAGGTATGTTTCCTTTGCAGGAAACAAAGGAGGCTATATCACTGCTCAGGGGAGAAGTGATCAGAAAGTTAAGTTTGATAAAGTGAACTACGTTCAACACTTCAAAACAACTTACTTTATGTTTCCCAAATCTGTGATAAAGGTTTAAAAGTCATCTTCGATACCCAGAAGTGTTACGTGCTGAAGAAGATATATATGATCCCAGGACCAGTTCTGATGACTGCTTCAAGATATAAGACCTTTATGTCTTGGATCTGTCACAGCTGCCACAACGGATCATGAGGTTCAGTGTTTCTTATCTAAAGCTACTGAAAGGCTTCCATCTCCTGGCATCGAGAATGGGGACACATTGTCAAAGGAAGATGAATCATTTGATTCAGAAGGATTTAGTTGAGGAGTAATGTCAAGAACTCCACTTCCTGACTTTTGTGTAGCTTGTAAGAAAGGCAAACAGACAAGAAGTCTGATAAGGAAAAGAAAGTTCATTCATAAAACTAGACTTACCTCTTGACTTCTTCACATGGATCTGTTTGGTCCAGTTAGTACAAGGAGCATTGCAGGCGACGTGTACTGTTATGTGGTCACTGATGACTACTCAAGGTTCACTTGGTAATGTTCTAAAATCAAATCAGAAACTTGGGAGACATTCAAGAATTAGTACCCACACTGGAATCACTCTACAGCTCAAAGTTCGACAAATACGCTCAGACAACGGGACAGAATTCAAGAATCAAGGGATGGAGGCATACTGCAAGGAAAAGGAATTGTGCATCAATTCACTTCTGCCTACACACCTCAGATGAATGGCGTTGCTGAGAGAAAGAACCGGAGTTTGATAGAAACAGCCCGGACTATGCTGGCAACTCGAAACTACCTATCCATTCTGGAACGAGCAGTGGCAAATGCGTGCTATACACTGAACCGAGTCCAATAGTCAAGCGTCATGAAAGACATGTTATGAGCTACTTCGAAGACCAAACCGAATTTGGAGTATCTTGAACCGTTTGGCGCATCGTGTACCTTCTGAAGAAGACACAAGAAGGAAAATTCAGCGAGAAGGCAGTAAGGAATTTTTCTAGGATACAACATACCAAACACGAGTGTACAATAACTCAACGGTCTTGTAGAAGTGTGGTGTAATGTCGACGTTCAGAGATATACCACACCACCTACAGGCAAAGGACCTGCATACTTCTTCGATTATGTGGATCTTCAATCCTTCAACATCCCTCTCTCTCCCTCGATAGGATGAGCTACTAGGATTATGTATGATATTCTAAATACTCCATCCAGCACACAGGGAGAGTCCCCCTCAGTCAGAAGGGTAGTCATTGACAGTGACTCCTCCTCTGAAGATGAAACTGAAGCAGATGACCAGAACAGTCAGAGGAACAGGTTCCAGTTCCTGAAAGTCCACAAGCATCCACAAGTGCTGCACCCTCGACTTCGAACCTCAAACTCCACCTCCTCAATGCAGACCAAAATGTTCACAATCTTGGTTCGGAGGTGACTGTGCCGACTATCCCAGGATCACGACTAAATGTCTATCATCCCCTTGACAATTTATTGGAGATGTCCGATCAGAGTACAAACTCGAAATCAGCTATACTCAGCTGATTACGCCTCGTTATGGAGAAGGGTTACATTCATGATGGTGCTTATCGATGTTTTGTCTCGCAGTTGAGCCAAAATATGTCAGTGAAGCCCTAAATGATGAGGCGTGGGTGAGTGCCATGCAAGAAGAACTTCTGCATTTAAAGTTTAGGTGTATGGACTCTGGTTGATAGACCTAAAGTGTCTAAAGTCATTGCACCAAATGGTACTAAAATGTAAGAAGGATGACCAAGGAGTCATTATAGGAACAAAGCTCGACTTGGTCAAGGTTTTTTTCGCCAAGTCGAGGGGATTGACTATAATGAGGTGTTTGCACCCGTGGCAAGGATGGAAGCTATTCGTATCTTCCTTGCCTATGCCTCATACATGAAGATTAAAGTCTCCAATTAGATGTGAAGAGTGCATTCCTTCATGGAGAATCAGGGAACAGTCTATGAAGTCAACCCGAGGGATTTGAAGACCCTTATCATCTGGATAGAGTTTACAAGCTCGACAAAGCTTTATATGGGCTTCATCAAGCTCCTCGAGCTTGGTATGAGAAACTCTCGACTCATCTTGTGAAACACGGCTTTCGCAGGGGAGTCATTGACTGTACACTGTTTATTAAGAAAAGATGGTGACCTACTGCTTGTACAGATATATGTTGATGACCATATCTTCGGGTCAAGAACGAAGAGTTATGCAAAGAGTTTGAAGCAGTGATGAAAAAAGATTTGAGATGAGTGCGATGGGGGATATGAAGTTCTTTCTCGGTACAGGTGGATCAACACCAATGGATCTTTCTACATCAGACCAAGTATGTAGGAACATTCTCAGTCGCTTTGACATGGAGAATGCTTCTGCTGCTGGGCACCCACTTGCTACAATCATGATATAGCACCTGATGAGAATGGAGATCTTGTAGAGCCACTATGTACCGAGGAATGATTGGATCTCTCATGTATCTCACTGCCTCAAAGACCTGATCTCATGTATGCTACATGTTTATGTTCCAGATATCAGCTAAACCTAGAGGTCAATCTATCGGTCACGGGTCAAAAATCTTTCGCTATCTAAAGGGTACACCCACACTGGGGTTGTGGTACCCTCATGATGACGATTTTGAGCTCACAGCGTATAGTGACTCGGACTATGGAGGCTGCAAAATGAACTACAATCTACATCAGCAGGGGTGTCAATTCTTTGGGAGAAGATTAGTTCATGTGTAAGAAGCAGACATCGTTGCATTGTCAACCTGTGAAGCCGAATATGTTGCTGCTGCAAGTTGCTGTTCCAAATCATTTGATTCAACAGCAAATGCGGGATTACGGTTTGAAATTCTCGTCTACTCCTATTTTGTTGATAACTCTGCTGCAATTGCAGTAACCAAAATCCGGTTCAACATCCTAAGACCAAACACATCGGTATTAAATACCCTTCATCAGAGACTGTTTTGAAAAGATCTTAATAGATGGGTTAAAATTAATACTGATTTCAACGTGCTGACCTCTATACAAAAGCCTTTGATAAACCACGTTTTCAATACTTGCTAGAGGTCAACGGCGTTAAAAATAAAAGTGAGGTAATTCCTGATGAGAATAATTTGTAGTCCGATGTAGTTTCGTTAAAGTTTTTTTATTTTATGTTATCTGTTTTTTTTTCTTTTCTTTTGTCTCTATATTTAAATTCATGTTATCTTGCTGTTTATTCAAATCCAAAAAATAATAAATCCGAAATGATTTAGTATTTTAGGGGAGAATATGTCAGCAAGTTAATATAAAAAAAATATTGAGGGAGAAAGGGTAACTAGCTGAAATAAGGTAGATTGTGTCTGGATACTGATTCATACCTTTGGAATGATAGAACACAACAAATCAAGAGGGATTTTAAAATTTAAGGTTTGAAAAGATGCAAAGTTCAAAGTATAAGTCTGTGTAGTCTAAGCAATAAAAAGGGAAATGATAGAAAACTGGCAACTCCTAAGGTGACACAAAGAAAGTAGACTTAGAGGCTGCTAGACCCACAAATGAATATTGGTAGATTCAACACAATAGACAATTAGACCTGATTGGTGATCTCAAGATCAAACTAAGTTGTTCAACTGACTGTGGGCTTCCATCTTATCACTGGTTAACACAATCAAATATATTCCAATAAGGGGTAATGCATTTAAATGCCACAAAAGTGTGCGGATGACCATAATTAGAGCAAAGCAAGAAACAAATGAAAGACAAATGCAATAAAGCTAATGACTCATGTTGTTGGTGCATATTGTGTCAAATAAAATAGCTGCTCTAACAAGGAGATAGGTTGTGTGCCTCTCTGCTGTGCGATGGCACTGACCTGAGGATAGCCTAAACCCTAGATATTCTAGAATCATGTTGTTTGCCGCCTCTCTGCTGTGCGATGGCACTGACCTGAGGACAGGCTTCTCTTTGAAACTCTAAGAATAGTCTCTTCTTGTAATAATACCCGTAGACCGCTCAAAACTCTGAGGAATGTTGATTACCATATAAGTGTGGGATCCACAAATGTTTAGCTGAAATAATCAAACCTAAATCAGTCACCAGTCTGCGTCAAAGTCTGTGTATGGATTTAAGTGGACAAACATACTGACAATCTTAGTGCTACATTCTCAAGAGTTCAAATCAATGTGAAAATCTAAGAGTTTCAGTATGATTTCCTTAAGTTGCTAACGACTCTGGATGACACCGAGAATTTAAGCATCAAAGAGTTTTAATAACAAGTCCCAAAATGATTTGATATTCTATATGATTCCAAAATTGATTGTCCAGATATGACAATCTAAGTTTAAGCTGTCTACTCCTAATCAAATCCCTAGATTTCCATCTTAGGGTTTTATCTCTCACAAAAAGTCCAACATAAACTTTAGTTGTGTAGTTAGTTTAAGTCCTATGTTATCTTTAATTTGTGTGTCTGTCGACTACATCAGGGAAATCAGAAGGATTAACTTACCTAAAAAAGGGTCATGTCTGAGATGGCCACATGGTTTTCAAATTTAAAAGGTCACGTCTGAAGTGACTGAATTGGTTAAGAGCTTACAATGTTATTATCAAAGTGAAAAGGGTCTGAATGGTAAATGTTAAAAATGACTGTAAACTCACAAGTGTGACCCATTCGCACTAGTGGATCATGGTTATCGACCAACTATGCGAATGGCTTCCAATCGGCCGAAATGGACATGAAATTGATCCATTTCGACCGAATGGAAGGGGGAGAATGAAACAGTAGACGACTGAGGCTCAGTCGGTCAACTAAAGGGCGAATGAAGGAGACCGAATGAGTCGGTCGACCGACTAAGACTCTCGCCGCACTGAATGCGATTGACTAGGCCAATCGTACGACTGAACCTCAGTCCCCGATTGAACTGAGCGAATGAGGCCAGTCGGCCGAATGAACCTAGGTTCAGTATTTAAGGGTCTTAGTCGATCGCATCTCACTCATCACTCCCATAGCACCCCAAATCGCATTCTGTACCGTTACCCTGTCAAACTTGCCACCCGATTCTGATATACATTGATGTTAAGATTCTTACATCCAGTGACGTTTTACAGGTCACTACTCCTTGAATCCTACCAAATCAGTACATCACCGACTACAATAGCGACTTGGATTGAATCAAGAACCGAACTGTGATTGACCTAATCACCTATGTAAATGAAGCACAATGTTTAAAATTGAGTTTTAATAGGTTATTAGTGACAAGTAGACGAGGCTAATGGACCATTACACACTGTTAAAAGCTTTAGATTGGTCAAGATTCGACCCACAGGCGATCGAACATGGGACAAGCGACTGGTCATTCGAATGAAGTCCAATCGCACGATAAACCTTGCGATTGGATCATTCGCCGACTGAACACCCGAATGAGTCCATCGGCAGATGAACTAAATCGCATGTTCAACAGCCGATTGAACTCAATCGCATGCTCAATCAGCCGATTGAACTCAATCGCATGCCTCAATCAGCGATTGAACTCAATCGCATCCTCAAACAGCCGATTGAACTCAATCGCATGTCTCAAACAGGCGACTGACTTCAGTCGCATGATTCATTCCACAAATGAATCAAAATGACTGTCAACTTTACACTTAAACAGAAGTTTTCATGTCTTATGTACTATGGTTCTATGTCTTGTGTGTTACAGATAAATGGCAGAAAAGTGGACCATAAATCCAAAGCACAACATCTGTGCCCATTTGGATCACACCACCAGGAACGGGGCTGAGTTTACCGACATTATAGCCTTTCTGAGACGGTCCCGGATCTATAAGGCTATCTCCACTCCTTGCACGCCTTATAGATCACTCCATCAGGCATTTGGGAGAATGCCTTGGTGGACCGCTCTCGTGAGCCGTACTGTATCAGGAGCTCCATACGGGGCCATGATATTGAGATCTCTGCTGCCGACATTCAGGGTCCTAGAGTTCGGGGAGGACGCTGATCATCCTACAAACACATCCATTGACAGTGAAGGATGCTTCCTAAGGATAAAGTATGCGGGGATATCAACTCAGGTGTGCTCAACAAGCAACCTGAGCCCCCATTACAAGTACTTAGCACACGTGATCTCAAGTGTTTGGCATCGAGGAGGGGTGGGTTTGACGACCTCTCAGACCAGATTCAAATGCCTACGTGGCACTGGTTCTGAACCACCCCTTCAGTTTGTTCCCTCATTATATTCTCCTACTTGGTGGAGAATTGGAGGTAAGGGAAAAGGGGTTCTGTATGTACCCCAGATTCTTACAGCTCGTCTTCAACGAGAAGCTGCCACAGTTGCCAAAGAGAGTCATGACGCATGGCCTTAGAGATAATGGATGATACTACTCTAGGCAGGATGAGAGTTTACAAGGGAAAGCAGATTAAGCCCCAAGTGAAAAGGATGATGCCCACTTAGCAGATGAAAGTTATGTGCCACCGGGGAGACGCCAAGGGCGTCACGAGGACAGTGACTCCGACGTGAGCCAATTGTCCTCCCTACTGATGATTCAGAGGAGGATGACAGGGGATGATGCTATTCCATCCAGAGGCACTGGTCTGACTCTGTTCCCTCTGTGTCTGTCTCACCCTGAGGTAACTGAGTCCGCAGGATTTCATCAAGATTTTGTCTTACGAGAGGATGAGGAGAATCTGATGAGGAGCCATTGACCCGACTGTGGGAAGGAATTGGTTCCCACAGAACAGGGTTGAGTTTGTTGGTGAACAACCGAGAGGCTCCGAGATACAGAAGAGGCGGGATTGAAGGGGGAGCATCCACCTCAAAGGGAACGAGGAGAAAACGGATGGCTCAACCCCATGGCCAGAAAAGAAAAGCGTAGGTAACCTTCTCACCACCACATCCCCCATACCTTCCACCACTACCACCTCTGCAACACCCCTTCCACCACCATACCTTCTCCCCCCACAGCAACCACGGACACCACCATACCGACCCCACAAGCCAGACCCCAGCCACCACTACATCATTCACCCCACACTCACCACCACTATCATCCAGACCTGACCCGATATTCACCACCTCCACCACCACCACTAGCCACAACCGAGCCCTCCCATCACCTACCCCACACACACCTATAGATCTCCTCTACCTCCAATCGAGGTAGAGGAACAGCTGTCAGCCTAAATAGAATGGTGTTGCGATTGCTGGCGGCTGATGAGGAAAAGACCTCTTAGATCCGCCAGCTTCCGCCTGACTGCTGCACATCGCATAAAATTAGCCGAGCAGGATTCGAGTATTTGAGGAGCAGGCCCAGCAATTGGCTGCTCAGAACACTCAGCTGGACCAACTCCGAGCGCAAAGTGTCACAGCAGGTACAGATAGAGGAGTTGGAAAAAGCTAAGAGGACCATTCGCTAAAATTGAAAGGATCAAAGGAGGAACCTCTAAAGATAAAGGATGGAGACAGAGATAAGAAGATATGAGATGATGATGATGATGATGATGACAGTGATTCGATGAGAAAAGAAAACCGAAGAGTGGTGTGCAGACGAAGACACTGAAGAAAGAAGCAGCTGAATCTGTCTCAGCTCCTGGCAAGAGAAAGAAACAAAGAAAGACAAGATCAGTCAGCTTCTGCTTCTGTACCTCAAAGAAGAATCAGCATTCAGGATAAAAGTAAATAGTGGATGTTTATGTATTTAATTACTTTTGTATTCTTTATTGAAAAACCATGTACTAAATTTTATATTAAGTTAATGCATTTTGTTTGATATATTACTAATGATTTGAGTGTGAAATGTAATCAAACAGATCCAAAGTACCACAGAGATGAGTTTGATATTGCTCCCCTTCAACAGGTCAAGTCTCAACTCACAATGATTCTTGATCTGCAGGGATGTCCAGAAGGTCAGTGATTTATACCCCTGAAGAGGTAAATAATTCACGACCTATCTAACGAGCAACTAGCAGAGAGTTCAGACCAATCCTGATGATTATTGTCAAGGATGCTCCAACAGTTGATTCAACCATGACGCAGAACTACATGACGTGATGAAGTTGAGTTGAAGATATTGCTGCTGAAGATTACCCTCAGTACGCTGACAACAAGGGTACTGTGGTCCCCAATCTGGTGAGGTCCCTAGTCAGATATGGTTTGAGGTACTAGACAAGATGGAGCAGGAAGCAGGAAAGACCGAAGGAACAGCCCAAGCCTCAAACGATGACGTATACATTCGAAAGGCTGAGTGGGCTGAATGTTTTAAAAGAAGTCAGAGCCCAACGTGCTGCACCGAAGAAGGATGCCTACACCAAGTTCTACAGCATCAAGAAACATCATACGGTGTCAGGCAGGATTATAGCATGGCATATTTTGATGATCTTAACGTTTATGCCGTTAAGAGGGAAAAGGGCATAGAGTACTTTAGATTTCCACATGATCTAAAGACTCTACCAAGATTTGAGCTCAACCAGCTGGCCAAATGAAGCTATTGTATGCGACCCGAGAAAGATGTCAGGCTGGTTTGAGACTGCCCTAAGAAAGAGTACCAACCCAGGTGGATTAACTTTAGACCTCACAACCTACAAGGTATATTAGAAGGTCTGAGATGGGCCATTCTGGAAAACCTAAGATTGTGTTGAAGTGAGTCCTCCTCGCACTATGTCGAGAATCCCTCTCAGGGAATGCCACAGGACTTCACTCCATACTTCAATGGTGGTACTATGATTGAGAACTACTGAAGCTGTCATAGTTCTGAACAAAGGGATCAATGGATACTGTCAGGGTATTCGACCCAAAGTGGCTACCAACTTGTCTACTAATGATGTCTATACATTATACAAGTGGCCATTATTCTATGACACACAAGACATTGTACAAGCCCTCCAGTTCCAAAATTTATACGACTTTGCTTCGCGTTTGATATTCACGCGGGAGTCAACACCAGAGGACAAGTAAAAGAAATAGAGAAGGTAATGAGGAAAACAAGACATTAGAGAGATCTAGGTCCAGGGGGAGTTTGTTGATACATGTATGTCCCTAGATCGTGATATGTGATGTATAGATCGTGTTTGGTATGATTAAT
Organism: Flaveria trinervia; assembly: GCA_025506515.1. Classification (NCBI taxonomy): domain Eukaryota; kingdom Viridiplantae; phylum Streptophyta; class Magnoliopsida; order Asterales; family Asteraceae; genus Flaveria; species Flaveria trinervia. The sequence continues at coordinate 16,914,727 of CM046453.1, forward strand.
GAACTGATATTGATAGTCTGTTGGTTATAATGTTTTAATAGTTCATTAATGAGTCGTGACTGAATTGATTGGTTTATGATTACTTGAATGAATACATATAATATTATATTAATTAACTAAAACATTCAAACTTACCTTAATGAAGTTCCCATGCGAAAGGCTCATGCGAATGAACCATACACATGAAGAACTTCACACGATGACTCAGTCGCACGACTGAACCAGGATACTGATCAGTCGTACGACTATAACATAAGATTGGCTCAGTCGCACTAATGAACCACCGCGTGGTTCAATCGCACTACTGAACCAAACTAATGGTTCGTCGCACGATTGAATAGTGCCAACCTATAAATACAACTCGTTCGGAAAAACAAGGCGATTCGATCAAGTACGATTCAGTCGAACCCTAGCCGTCCAAAACCTTCCAAATCATTCTCCAAGTTCATAGAACACATTAGATCGATTCCTTATCGATTTCTAACGTTATTTCAATCCTTGATTGATTCTTCGTTGTTCTCACTGATTGGATCTCCAATCAATAGGATCCGCACTATTTGATCTGGTATACACGTGATCTCTAGGTATTTTAGTCGAATACCAGTCCTAACAAGATGTGGGTGACACCCTAGTAACATCACTTAGTTTGGGTTTTGACTTTTTTTCTTTTGATGTTTTTTCTCTGTTTTAACAAAATCAATTGTTTTAACATTTTTAACATCTTTTTCCTTTGGTTAACTGCTTTTTGACATGAAGCTTGTGAAAGATTAACATTAGCAGTCCTTTTATTTCAGATTTGACTTTGTTTGACTCGGACTTTATATTAACCTTTTCAAATTCTTTTTCAGATTAACACAGGCATTTTACCTTTTGCCTTTGAAGGGCCTCCTTTTGTTTTGTTCCAGATTCAATTGATGACATGAGGAATCTAGGTCACTAACAAGAGGAGTAGACACCACATGATCCTTGATGGGGTTGTTATTTATAGGTCTACTCTTAGTGTTCATCAAGGTCTCAGGTGGTGGTGGAACCACTTTATAACCCAAACCCTCCCCGTTGTTTCTATCTCTCACTAAGTGTTGGACAATGTGTGATGAACTTATCCAACTGTGCAGTTTTTGCTTTAATAAGTTTACTTCTACTTCTAAAACTGCCTTTTGCTTCTTAGTGTCTTCTAGGGAGTTAAGATAGTACCTAATGTCATTAGCTTGGTTAAATGCAACTACTTCAGTTTCCCTAAGCTGTTTAGTCAAAAGGTCTATCTTTTCTTTGTAACTATGCTCATTTTGTTTTAAAACTCTATAAGTCTCAATGCACAATTGCAAATCCTTTACTAAGTTATCATTATGATCTAATAACCTAGCAAATTTCTTATCTATGCTATCTCTAAAAGTATCACAGTCAGAACAAGCATTATTTTTAAACAGTTGGTCAGTGGTACTTACCTGAGGAGGTTCAGAAGAGTTAGCCATCAAAGCAGCATCAGATGTCTCTGGTTCTGGTGATTCTATCTTTGCTGTTGAAATCCCTTCTTCAGGCTTGTAGCTGACCTCAGCTGCAGTTGTCTCTTCAATATTTGACATCGCTATCTCAACTGCAATATCTCCCTCACTCGCGGAATCATCATCTAAATCTTCTACACTGGCAATATTAGATTCCCCTGGAGAGACAAGCCGAAAGCTCCAGTCTTGTCCTTCATTATCATGAGCAGTCAAGGCTTTTGGATCCTTGCTTGATGAAGTAGAACTGCTAGCTTGCTTGTCTTGAAGAGTGACAGGACGAGAATGGGTTCCCGTTTCCAGTCTTCTTTGGCTTCACACATTCTCTTTTGAAGTGCCCCTTTTCTCCACAGTTGAAGCGGGTCACCTTGCTCTTGTCGAAACCAAAAGCAGTGTCCTTAGTAGCAACCAAGTTTTGTCCGGTCTCTTCACGAACTTCTTTGCTCTCCGGACCGCACTTGCTAAGGCCCACATAATATCCATCCTTTCCAGTTCAGTCTCATCAACCTGCTCGTAGTCCTCATCTGCCAGATGGCAGTTTCCAATTTTTCCAGCAATGAGTCCATCATAGGAATGGACCACTGCTGCCAAGAGATCCATGTGCTCTCGAGCTACTTCTACTGTCACGTTTCCAAGATTCTCAGTCCTCAGTCTGGTAGCATTTGCTTCGGATCTGATATATTGGGTACTAGAAGACCCTGACGTTTCTGATCCTGAAGGAGAGACTTGTGAAGGACCAGATGAGCTTGACACAAAGCAGTCTGAAGAGGTGCTCCAGACGTCTTAACTTGAGAAGTGGCATTGTACAAAGTTGGATTCTGAGTGTACGAAGACTTCTGAGCTCGATACTTCATCCTTAGTGCTTCTTCTCGCAGCTTTAGTATGAAATCATTGATGTCCAACTTTGATAGCAATCCATTCTGTCTCAATTTGACACAAAAGAAGCCCAACTTTCTAGCAACCCGTCAGCAAAATTTGACACTTTATCTTCCATGGTAGTTGTGACACCATGTGTGTGCAGCTCGCTCATCAAATGATAGAATCTATCAATGACATCGTCTAAACTCTCTTTTCCCACCGATGAAAAGTTGTCAAATTCTTTCTTCAGTTTCTTAGCTTTAATTGCCTTCAACGAAGCATTCCCGTCATATCTTTTATCTAGCTCATCCCATAACTTCTTGGCTTGTTTATTCTTTGAGAATTGGTGAAAAATGTCCTTAGGGATAGACTGTGTTAGCAATGCATATACTCTCTTTTTAGCATTATATTTAACTTTCTGTGCATCAGTCATTCCTCCTAGAGTAAGTTTCATCCCATCTGCTCCCACCGGCATACTATACCCAATCTCGATAGCTTTCCACAAATTTGGATCCACTCCATTGAGGTAGATCTCAAAACGTTGTTTCCAGTGGGGAATCTCATCTAATGTTAAGAGTTTTGGTGGTTTATTATGATTTCCCACCTCACTCTCAAGCAACAGTAGGTTCTGGATCCTTGAGTCCTTACCGACAGTAAACGCTGACATCTAATCTTCCATCTCGATTAACTTTTAAGTGTACTAAACAAACTGTCAAACTGGTGAGACTGGGTGATGCGAATGGGCTATCCGTGCGAATGAACTATGCGATTGGTTCAATCGTGCGGCTGAACTAAGCGATTGGTTCAGTCGTGCGAATGAAGCTGATGCGTATGAACACTGCGAACGGATGGTTCAGTCATACGAATGGAGATGCGACTCAGTCCAATCGTGTGTCTGGTGTATGCGAATGAAGTCCAATCGTGCGAATGGCTCACTCGTGCGACTGAAGCTGCTGTTTTGCGAAAATTTCTAGGTTAAACGTGTTTTAGCCGTGAAAATTCGAAAGTTCGCAAACCCTAATCACCTAAGGCCGTAGAAACCGAAACTTGATGAGCACGGAACTTCCAAGACAACTTTTGACACAAAAGATTGCATTTTTTAGTGTAAAAACACAAACTTTTTATCAATCTTGATTGAATCACACGTAATCAAGAGCCAAGGCTCTGATACCACTTGTTAGGACCTGGTATTTGAACGAAATACCGAATGATTAACGTGTAAACCAAACCAAATAGTGCGGAATCCTATTTGATTGGTGATCCAATCAGTGAGAACGCACGTAGAATCAATAAATATTTAATCAAACGTTAAGAATCGATTAGGAATCAATCTACAGCATTCTATGAACTTGGAGTATCAACTTGGAGGCTTCTGGACGGCTAGGGTACGTCTAGAGTCGAAATAGAATGAATGCTCTAGTTTTCCCACGAATTGGGTTGTATTTATAGGTTAGTATTGTTCATTCGTGCCACTGAACCATTAGTATGGTTCAGTCATGCGATTGAACCAATCGGTTGATTCATCAGCACGACTGAGTGTTCAGTCGTGCGACTAAGCCAATCTTATGTTACAATCATACGACTGATCCAGTCTCCTGGTTCAGTCGTGCGACTGAGTCATTCGTATGAATTTATTCATGCGTATGGTCCATTCGCATGGGCCATTCGCATGAGAACTTCATTTTGTTAAGTTTGAATGTATTAATTAATATAACATTATGTGTAACAATTCAAACAACCACAAACCTAATTAACCAATTCAACATCGAATCATTAATGAAATATTAAACATTATAATAACAAACAACCAATAGCATTTCATTAATCATTCCAAGCATTACATCAGAATCAAACAAACAAGATCTATTACATTCATTTCATGATCTAGGGACATACATGTATCAACACTCCCCGAACATGAAACTTCTTAATCTTATTCTCGACGACACGTGGAATCTTATGCCTATGCTTATGACTTGATTCTTTAGACGTTATGTTTAATCTATATAAATCTCATCAAGGTTTTGATTCTAACCTAAGAAATATTGTGTGACACATAGACACCTGTATCCTGGATTTCCTGGCAAAAGGCCTTTGGGCTAAGGCAAGCATTTCGCATAAATCCTACGGGACTAGTCATGCTTACCTGGGGATTTTTGGGATGAGTGATAAACTATGGTCAATATACACAAGTTTCTAAGGCAATTGGGTCAAGTCACCTTGACGTGTCAACGTTTCCAAATGGTAATGCATTACCAAATGGAATCATTCTGTGTGCCTTACAACCCTTAGCTTGTCCTTGTCTAAACTATTATCCTTTGTTATCCTCATTCCCGTAACTAACTCATTTTTTGTATATCCAGCATGTCTCGTGACCATGGAAAGCGTGGAAGTTCCGACCGTAAACTAGCTGCAATGATCGCCCGGCAAATGGCTGTTGTCATCCAGACCATGGTTGCTGAACTTAATAGCACCCTAATGGCTAATAGCAACAACACCAATGGGAACAATAGCGGTGCTCATGGAGAGAATAGCAACAACCAAAACGGGAACAATCGTACTTGCACTTTCAAACACTTCAACTCGTGCAAACCCACTAACTTTAGTGGAAAAAAGGAGCCACTGGACTTCTCGAGTGGTTTGAAAGTATGGAGAACACATTCATTGTTAGCGAGTGCCCTGACGAGTTCAAGGTTCGCTATGCCACAAGTGTTCTTCAACAACGGGCACTAACATGGTGGAATAGTGAAAAGAGAAACCATGGAACTGAGGTTGCAATGGTGTTGCCCTGGGAAGAATTTAAGGATATCATGATCCAAAAGTTTTGCCCAAGGAGCGAGTTGCAAAGCTGGAGGAGGAGTTTTGGAACCTCAAACAATATGGTGGGAATCACTTGGCTTATTCCACTCAGCATCATAAGTTGAGTATGCTCCTACCACACATGATGGACACCGTGCCCTATAACATTGAGAAATTTATCAAGAGGGTGCCACCTCAAATTCAAGATGCCGTGGTGGGTATTAGACCCACAACTTTTGAGGAGGCGATTACCATCACTACACAGCTCACCGAGAATCATATAAGAACTGGCACTATGTCGGCAAAAGGTTCCAAGTCTACTACGAAGGTGACACCCGAGGCAAAAAAGGAGGTAAAGGTCGAGTCATCTTCCCAAAACAAGAAGCGTAAGTTCACCCCGACACGCAACTACGCTATGACCGCCCCAAATGCTCCTCAAAAACAAGTGGTGGTTGCGAATCAAGCTCCCATGGCTAAAGCTTATGTTGGTCCACATCCTATGTGTAACACGTGCAAGTACCATCATTCAAGCAATATTCCATGCCGAGTCTGTTCGTTTTGTGGGAAGTGTGGACACTTGGTGACTACTTGTCTTCGTGTGCCAAACAACACTGCCATGCTTACCAACCGAACCTGCTATAACTGTGGCGAGCCTGGCCATATTCTTCCGCAATGTCCTCGCAATGCGGGAACTGTGCCACCGGCTCGTGGAAGGGCTTTCAACATCAACGCCAACCAAGCACAAGCCAACATCGACGTGGTGAATGGTACGTCGTTGAACTTCTTTTGGTCCTTTCTTGTCTTGTAAAAATTCCTATCTATGTTCATTATACCAATAATAGGTTGTTACCAAACAGGTATGTATCTTGTAGATAGTCATTATGCTTCCGTATTGTTTGATTCGGGTGCCGATAGGAGTTTTGTGTCCCTGGAATTTGAGCCTATACTTTCTAAACCGCGTGTTAATCTGGAAAGATCTTTCACGGTCGAGGTCGCTGATGGAAAATCTATCGTCGTACATCGTAATACGTGACTGCACCTTAAGCCTTAACGAACACGAGTTCTTCGTCGACCTTATTCCTATGCAATTAGGAAGCTTTGATGTTATCATTGGTATGGATTGGTTAGCCAAGCATCATGCGGAAATTCTATGCTACGAGAAGTGTATCCGAATTCCTTTACCGACTGGTGATACTTTGAAGGTCTTTAGGGAGAAGTCATCCCAAAGACTCAAACTCATGTCTTGCATCAAGGCCCGCAAGTGCTTAAGTAAAAACTACATGGCTTTCATGGCATATGTAGTTAATACGAAAGCCAAGGGTAAGGAGTTGAAAAACATTCCTATTGTGCGGGACTTTCCCGAGGTTTTTCCAGAGGATCTTAAAGGGCTACCTCCCGTGCGAGAAGTTGAGTTCAAGATTGACTTAATCCCTGGTGCGAACCCTGTGGCTAAATCACCTTATCGTCTTGCACCGTTTGAAATACAAGAACTCGCTAGTCAACTGCAAGAGTTGACCGATAAGGGTTTCATTCACCCTAGTTCATCACCATGGGGTGCACCTGTACTGTTTGTGAAGAAGAAGGATGGTTCATTTCGTATGTGCATCGATTACCGAGAACTAAACAAGCTTACTATAAAAAATCGATACCCTCTTCCCCGAATCGATGATATCTTCAACCAACTTCAAGGAGCAACTCAATTCTCAAAGATCGATCTACATTCTGGGTATCATCAACTACGTGTTCATGATGATGACATTCCAAAGACCGTTTTTCGTACTCGATATGGACACTACGAGTTCATGGTCATGCCTTTTGGCTTGATCAATGCACCTGCCGTGTTCATCGATCTCATGAATCAAGTATGTAACCGTACTTGGATAAGTTCGTGGTCGTGTTGATTGATGACATTCTTATTTATTCCAAGACGAAAATTGATCACGAGACGCACTTGCCACAAGTTCTTGGACTTTTGAAGAAGGAGCAATCATACGCCAAGTTTTCCAAGTGTGAATTTTGGTTGGAAGAGGTTCAATTCTTAGGGCATGTGGTGAATATCCAAGGAATTCACGTTGAACCTGCTAAAATTGAAGCCGTGAAAAATTGGTGTGTTCCTACAACCCCAACTGATGTTCGTTCTTTTCTGGGCTTAGCAGGATACTACCGTAGGTTCATAGCAAATTTCTCGAGGATTGCTAAATCATTAACGGCGCTAAACCAAAAGAACCGACTCTTTGAATGGGGACCCGAGCAAGAAGAGGCTTTCGAGACATTAAAACGCAAGTTGTGTAACGCTCCTATTCTCACACTTCCTGATGGAAACGATGACTTTACCGTGTATTGCGATGCTTCTAATCAAGGTCTTGGTTGTGTTCTCATGCAACGAGGTAAAGTCATAGCATACGCATCGAGGCAATTGAAAGTTCATGAAGTGAACTACACGACTCACGACTCACGATCTTGAAAGTTCATGTGGTTTTTGCATTGAAGATTTGGCGACACTATCTATATGGGACGCAATGCATAGTCTACACCGATCATAAGAGTCTCCAACATGTGTTCAACCAAAAGGATCTCAATATGAGACAAAGACGTTGGATCGAGTTGATTAGTGACTACGACTGCGACATTCGCTACCACCCTGGAAAGGCGAATGTTGTAGCCGACGCGCTAAGTCGCAAGGTCCACAACAAGACCGTCTCGCTCCTAGAAATTCGAGATCGAATGCAATGGTTTGATACGCTAGGATAATTTGATACCGAGATTCATGTGGATGTCAACGAGGCTACTATCATGCTCCAAAACATAAGGATCGATAGTGACCTCGAGTTATGCATTCGCGAGGCTCAACAAGCGGCACTAACCGACGAAGGGAAAGATGAAGATTAATGCCTAACGTTTGGTCACAACTGGAGACAAAACTGAATGGCATGTGGTACTTCTTGAATCGACTTTGGATCCCGAATCGTGATAACCTTCGACATTTCATTATGAACGAAGCTCATCAAACCCAATATTCCATTCATCCTGGCTCCGATAAGATGTACATGGACCTGCGTGGTCAATATTGGTGGCCTGGAATGAAGAAAGATATTGCGTCTTACGTTTCCAAGTGTCTCACGTGTGCAAGGGTTAAAGCCGAGCATCAACGACCAAGTGGTTTACTTGAGCAACCTGAAATCCCTATGTGGAAATAGGAAGTTATATCCATGGATTTCATAACCAAGTTACCTTGTACACCTCGTGGTCATGATAGTATATGGGTCATTGTCGATCATTTGACCAAGACATCACATTTCATACCCATGCGAGATACATACAAGGTTTCAAGGCTGGCTCGAATCTACATTGACGAAATTGTGAGTCGTCATGGCGTGCCGCTACACATTATTTCCGATCGAGATGCTCGCTTCACTTAACACTTTTGGTCTTCGATGCAAGAACTCTTGGGTACTCAATTGGATTTAAGTACGGCTTACCATCCTCAAACCGATGGTCAAACCAAACGAACAATCCAAACCCTCGAGGATCTGCTGTGTCTTTGTGTCCTCTACTTTAGTGGTGATTGGGATACGCATTTACCGCTCACGGAATTTTCTTATAACAATAGTTATCACTCAAGTATCAAGATGGCACCATTCAAGGCTTTTGTATGGTCGTAAATGCCGATCACCGATCTGCTGGACCGACATTGGTGAAAATTTCATCACTGGTCCTGAACTTATACAAGAAACGGCCGATAAAGTCTCTAAAATCCGCAAAAACCTTGAAGTGGCAAGAAGTCAACAAAAGAGTTATGCCGATAAGCGTCGTAAGCCGTTGGAGTTCGAAGTTTGTGACATGGTTCTTCTTAAAGTTTCACCGTGGAAAGGTGTTGTTCGCTTTGGAAAGAAGGGTAAACTAGCTCCAAGATTTGTAGGACCTTTCAAAATTTTGAAAAGGATTGGGAAAGTGGCTTATAAACTGGAACTACCTTCCGACCTTAGTGGAGTTCATCCTGTGTTCCATGTCTCAAATTTGAGAAAGTGTTTGGCCGATGAGAGTCTGCATGTTCCATTGGAAGACATCCAGATCGATGAGTCATTGCACTTTGTTGAGAAACCTGTTGAGATTATAGATCGCATTATGAAGAAAGCGAGAACCACAACTACTCCAATCATTAAGGTTTGTTGGGAGAACAAGTGTGGAGCTGAGTTCACTTGGGAGCGTGAGGATCATATGAAGGAGAGATACCCGTATTTGTTCGCTTAGTTTGATTTTTTTTTAATTTCGGGACGAAATTCTTTTAAGTTGGGGAGACTATAACATCTTGTAATTTTGGGTTAATTTAAAGTTAGCTTTGTTAAATTCTTGTATGGACTAATTGTGTGGTTCATGAAACTTATGGGTTGCTTAGGCATATTACTTTAATTGGTCTTTTAATTCTTTAATTTGTAAGGTTATAATGATATTATTATATAATAATAATTATTAATAATAATAATAACAATAATAATAATAATAATAATAATAATAATAATAATATCATTAATAATAATGATAACTAATAATAATAACAATAATAATAATATTGTTATTAATAATTTGTAAGAGTTATTAAAAATTAAACATGTATAAAACTTTGATTTAAAAGTCTACGGGGTTATAATGCTAATTTTGAAACTTCAAAAGAAACCTTTTAACATAAAATAACAAAAAGAAAACCGCAGGGGCTAATAGTTTAAAATTCCAACCCAAACCTTCCCTCCACCCGATTTTCCAGCGGAGCTCCGGCCATACTCTGGCCGAGCTCTGCCCAACCCCAAACGCATTAAAAACCTTCATTTTTTGAACCGAATCGCTCCTTAACGCCTCGTGAACCTACAATGAACTTGAATGAGCTTAATAATTATGATTAAACACCGGTTACCACTTAAACAATCACATAATCGAAACCCCTTTAAAGTTCTTAGCCGTTTGAGCATTAAACTACAATAATAATTCAATTAATCAGACATAAACAATAAATTAACTATTTGTAAACAATTACGAGTTTCATTTTCACCTGAAACAAACATTAACATCGATTTCGACTACCCCTTTACCCGCGACCTGCAACCTTGTCGAAACTAACCTTCTAAGCTCTCTTAGTTCGAATTGATTGAGGGGAAATCATCATTTACCATCTAAGAATCTCCCCGCAAAGTTAATTTAATTTTTGTCTTCATTTGATCATCCATTGAACCCCACGTCGGTTGCCGCTAATCTTCGAGTCGTGGCATCAACAATCAAACAAATTAACAGGTAATTTATACATCTACACATTCGTTTAAACATGGGAAACAAAATCCCCATGGTTAACTCGATTAACAACATCTTTTTATGGTTTAATTTGGGATAAATCGAATCTAGGGTTCTTGATTTGAGAGAAATGCATGGGGATTGTGTTTATAAGTTTTTAAAATCATTTCCTAACGCAGCTGAGGCCATTGGTACACTGGTAAGATGCAAGACCCATACATAAGAGGTCCCGGGTTCGAACCCGGGGAGCCTCACATATTTTTTTAGGCCTTTTTGGCCTTTAGTTTAAATACTAAAAATTATAAAAGGTCATTTTATAAACTATGATCATTTAAATATCATTTGAATAATTTTTCTGTAAATTGTTACTTAAAAAGAAACACTTTTATATTTTATTAAATATTAAAAAAGAGATATATAAATAGTTTAACTTTATAAAAGGGTAGACTTTAGATAATATTTTGTTCGCTTAAATATTATTATTTCATCCGTTATCTTCAAATTGTTGTTCTAAATTATGGTTATAAAATTTTATTTAATCTTTATACATGTATTCAAATTGTTATAAATGTTATATTCTCATATATAACATATAGAAAATTTCTTTGAGTTTGTTAAATATAATTGATTCCATTTTGTTAAACATAATTATTAGACAAGCCCCAAATTCCTATCGAAACCCTAGTTCGCGTTATAATGTTAATCTTACAATTAAACTTTAACCTTGTAAATATATATATTTATTTTAGGTGCATTGTGAAGGACTACGTTGAAACGTTGCCTATTATTTTTCTTATTATTAATCAATTATATACTTATTGATCATGTGAGTATTTGTATACCCCTTTTTTATATTTTTATACTTTTGGGGTGAAACATGTTATATTATAAACTTTGCACTTGTAAATACGGTTGACTCTTGTAAACTTATGGCTTTTCACTTGTATGTTGTGGTCTTTATAGCTACCATGTAATTTCGAATATATGTACAATCATTAACTATTGCTAGCCTAGCGAAGTCATAGATCTATGGGCCAGACAAGCCTGCTCGGTTGATCCAAGTACACTTAGCTAATCGTGTATATTTTTAAACGTTTGAGACTTGTAAAACTTTATCGAGGTTTGATTGTGGTGAATAGTGTAATTTTTACGTTTTTAGAATTGGCCACGTTAGTTTTGTATCATATTCCCTATTTTACTTTATTATCTAACTTACAACATGAATTGCCATCTTTTATATACTTATGTATCGAAAACTATAGAATTCTCACCAACATTATGTTGACTTTATATTTTTAACATGTTTCAAGCAATACTCAAGCTTGATTGCGACTTTTGAAGTACTTTCACATCTAGGAATGGACTAGTTTAATAAATGAAATAAAATGATTTGTTACATCATATGTTATGCTTTTTAATTTCTTTGAGACTTATGATTGTAATGGTACATTTGGAACTTATGATTAATATATATTTGGGTTAATAATAGTGTTATATGGTTGTGAACGATCTTAACCCTCACACCTCGACATTTCCGCCGTCAAGGTTGGGGTGTGACAGAAGAGGACTGGAGGGTGGTGTCCCGACAAACAATAAGCGTGCATGGGTGGATGACCGACGTGCGGTCACATCTGGTGTAGGATCGAAGAGGTGTGGTAAATGTGGGAAGGAGCATTCGGGAGAATGCAAGTGGGGGTCAAACATCTGCTTAAAATGCGGGAAGCCGGGCCATATAGCAAGGGAGCGGGTTGTAAGGTGTTACAACTGTGGAGAGAATGGTCACCTGAGCAGAGATTGTAAGAAGCCAAGGGCTGAGGGATTAGGAATGAAGAAGGCTGGAGGAGAAGGACAGAAGGCAAGTGCCATAGCATTCATGATGATGCAGGGGAGGCTAGGACGGATCCCGATGTTGTGTCAGGTACGTTTCTAGTAAACCAAACTTTAGTCTCTGTGTTTATTTGATTCTGGTGCTAGAAAAGTTTTATTTCTACTGCTTTCTGTGCTAAACTTCCTGTTAGTAGTAGGAGTGTAAATGCGCCCTGATGTAGAAACTGCCATAGGAGCGTCTACCTGGATTTCTGAGATGATAGAGGGTTGTGACATAGAACTACAAGGTCACAGTTTCCTGTTAGACCATTTGTGATAACCTTAGGCGGGTTTGATGTAGTCCTAGGAATGGATTGGTTGGCGGACTACGAGGCGAACATTGTGTGTCGCAAAAAGATGGTTCGATTAACAGCACCTGATAGGAGTATGGTGACGATTTAGGGTGATCGAGTCACGACTATTCCGAAGGTAATTTCGATGGCGGTGGCGGGAAAGTGCATGAGGCGTGGATGTAGTGTCTACTTGGCCTATGTGAAGGATGTGGATGCGCCAACATCACAACTAACCGACGTACCGGTTGTGTGTGACCTTCCGGATATTTTTCCTGAAGACTTACCAGGAGTGCCACCAGACTACAAGATCGAGTTTCAGGTTGACTTGATACCAGGTGCCCAACCTGTTGCTAAGGCACCGTATCGGTTGGCTCCGGCTGAGATGAAAGAGTTGATGGAGAAACTGCAAGAGCTACTTGATAAAGGGCTTAGTAGACCGAGTATCTCTCCTTAGGGTGCTCCGTCTTATTCGTGAAAAAGAAAGACGGTAGTATGAGAATGTGCATAGACTACCGTGATCTGAACAAGTTGACGGTGAAGAAATCAGTACCCATTACCGAGGATTGATGACCTATTTGATCAACTTCAAGGTGCTAGTTGTTTTTTTAGGATAGACCTTCGATCTGGTTATCATCAAATGAGGGTTAAGGAGCAAGATATTCCAAAAACAACTTTTCGCATGCCTTAGGGACACTACGAGTTTCTTGTTATGTCTTTTGGTTTGACTGACGCACCAGCTGCTTTTATGGATCTGATGAATCGAGTGTGTCGGCCGATGTTGGATAAATCATCGATTGTTTTTACTAATGATATCTTGATTTATTCCAAGAGTGAGGATAAGCATGCCGGTCACATTCGAGAGGTGTTGAAGACGTTGGGAAGGGAGAGGTTGTATGAAAAATTCTCCAAGTGCGTATTCTGGTTGCACCAGGTTTAGTTTTTGGGTCATGTAGTGAATCCCAGTGGGATTATGGTGGACCCGCCAAAGGTGGAAGTGAAGATTTGTGGTTTATTCCGATGCTTCCTACTTGGGGATGGGATGTGTGTTGATGTAGAGAGGAAAGGTTATAACCTATGCATCCCGACAGTCAGAAGTTCATGAGGACAATTATCCCACTCCCGACTTAGAGCTAGCAGCCGTGGTCTTTGCCTTAAAGATATGGAGGCACTATCTATATGAGATGAAGTGCACCATATTCAGCCAAGATACATAGGGCCTTTCTGAATTATTGCTCATGTAGAAGAGGTGGCCTATGGTTGGAGTTACCAGAAGAATTAAGTGGAATTCATTCGACATTCTATTTATCTCATCTGAGAAAGTGTTTAACAGACGAGGATATGATTGTCCTATTAGAGGATATCAAGGTCGACGAATGGCTCAATTATGTGGAGCAACCGGTGGCGATCATTGACCGCAAGGAGAAGTGGTTAAGCAATAAAGTGGTTCCTCTTGTGTATGTACAGTGGAAGTACAGGAAGGGATCTGAGTCTACATAGGAGACAGAGGAAGAGATGAGACAACATTACCCATGATTGTTTAAGGAATAACAGGTTTCGGGGACGAAACCTAAATAAGGGGGTGGACTTGTAACACCTGGTTATTTATAAAAAACAACGAAAGAAGAATAAAGTGAAGAAAAAGAGAGAAAAGATATTTTACCCAAGTTGAGGGGTAAAAAGTGTCCAAAAGAACAAAATATTTGAAAAGTGGGTGTAAAAGGTGATGGCCGCCCATCACTCTTTCTACACACATAGCAATCGGATTTTTTCTTTAGAGAGAGAGAAAAGAGCTAAAAACTCTCAGTTTGAAGAAGAACAAGAGCTGAAAATTCGAACTCAAGGTAAGAATTCATGATTTTGAAGTGTTCTTAACTGGCCTTGCCTCGGTTGTATGCTTATGTGCATTGTATGTTCGGTTGTGTGTGTTTTAGTGGGTGTCTAGGTGGTTGAACTCAATTGCAAACGAGTTTGAAAGAAGCCATACTCAAGAGCTGCAAAGATGAGTTCTAGGACCCCTCTTTTTACTTGTTTTGACTGTTTTGGGGCTGGAAACACATGAATATATGTTTTTATAAATCTGGGTTTTATACCCATATGTTTGAATGTGTGTATGTTATGGTTATGGTGTGATTGTGGGCTATGTTCATGCTTGACGATGTTATGGTTGTGTTTCTAAGGCTTAGAATGCATGAATTAAGCTTAGAACATGATAGATGGTGTTTGGGAAACTAGAATCTGATGTTTAGGGCTCATATGTCTAAGTTTTAGAATATGCCCAAGTGTTCAAAAGAAATACGGATGAACAGTTAATGTGGATGAGCATTGACCACTAAGTAAGTCAATGCAACTGAGTATTGGAGAAATGTGGATGAACAGTTAATGCGGATGAGCATTGACCACGAAGTAAGTCAATGCGGATGAGTATTGGAGAAATGTGGATGAACTAAAACAAATGCGAATGAAAAAAGGCGAATGCGGATGAACACTTAGAAATTTTCTGACTTTTTAGGGAAAAAGTGAAATTTAGGCTTTGACTTGGGATGTTCCCGGGGGCTATGTAAGTTGACTTTTTGAGGTCATAGCTGTTATGATGGGCATTGTATGGTGATGATATGATGAATGATTAATGTTTATGCATGATGGTATGTATGATGTATATGATGCCCTGTATGATGATGTCTGATTGATGATGTGTGATTGATGATGTTATGCATGATGGTATGTGTGATGTATGTTATGTATGCATGCTGATATGTATGAAGATTTGCATGATCTTGCTGATGTTCTTGTCTATGTATGTTTGTCTTCCTGTGGCTTTACGTTGAATGTTAATAAATAAAATAAAAGTATTATGCAACGTAAAGTGGAAGATAATAAAAGAGGAACGGAATAATGAATGCAAGTATTAATGAGTGAAAGAGAAAGTGATGAAAAGTCTTGCAAGCATATGAAGGGAAGTTCACAACTCATTAAGAGTTGTTACCTTGTGTGTGTCTACAGCGTGCGATCTTGGCTAACCCATAAGAGTTCACACACACAGGGGAGAGTCTGTCTTAGTGACCACTCCATATGTGCGCTATGTGTGATACGTGCGATATGTGGGATACGTGCGAGATGTGTGATACGTGCGATATGTACGATACGTGGATATGTGCGATATGTGCGATATGTGTGATACGTGCGATATGTGGGATACGTGCGATACGTGCGATATGTGCGATAAATACGTGATGTGCGAAATGTACTAATGAACGATGATGAAGATAATAATGATTACCTTGATGTATGTATGATATGTGATCATGTGCGATAGTAATGAAAATGTTTTTAATGAATGGAAGGTAATGCAATGTTTTTATAAAACTAGAACTCACTCAGCAACGCTGACTTTTTTTGCATTTTCCAGTTGGCAGGTGAGCATTGCTGAGAATGGCGCGGGACAGCTACTTGGCATTTTGGATGGCATCTTTTGTCTAACGTTTTTGCATTGTAATGCCAACAAACGATGTTTTGAAATGAATGACTGCATTAACTTGCAAAAGCATTTATAATGGAATGAAAAGTTATTTTAATGTTCCGTTGCGATGTTTTATGAAGGTTAAATGTAAATATATGTATTATGTGCGATGATTGGTCAGCTGTAAGTGTCCTGGGAACGGGGCCTTACATATACTCATCAGCTAAACACCTCCGTAGATGAGATACATCGAATGTCGGGTAAATTTCACTTAACTCATCGGGTAGTCCCAACCTATAGGCCACCTCTCCTACTCGAGCAATGATTCAGAAAGGCCCTATGTATCTTGGGCTCAACTTGCCACGCTTCCTGAACTGAATAATTCCCTTCCAAGGTGAGACTTTTAACATAACTCTATCACCCACCTGAAACTCAATCGGTCTACGTCTCTTACCAGCATACGACTTTTGCCTATCTTTGGCTACCTTCATGAAGGCTTTAATCTTTTCAAGCTTTTCAGTCGTAGCCTCAATCACCTCAATACTCCCCAATTCCTTCTAATCGATATCACCCTAACAAATGGGTGTTCTACATCTCCTACCGTATAGCATCTCATAAGGGGCATACCAATACTAACATGATAAATGTTATTGAATAAGAACTCAACTAACGGTAAGTGGTCATCCCAACTTCCTCCAAAATCAATAACGCATGCCCGAAGCATATCTTCAAGCCTCTGAATCATCCTTTCCGACTGACCATCCGTCTGAGGATGATAAGCCGTGTTAATATGTAACCTCGTCCCCATCGCATCATGGAACTTCTTCTAAAACTTAGATGTAAACTAGGTGTCACGGTCACACACAATAGACACTAGCACACTATGATGAGTCACAATCTCCTTAATGAATAGATCTGCTAACCTCTCGGATGAATAGTGTCACGGATCGGTAGGAAGTGAGCATTCTTCGTCAGAAGGTCAAATATCACCCACATGGCATCATACCCTTTCGCGGTATGTGGTAACTTTGTAATAAAGTCCATGGTGATATGCTCCCACTTCCACTCTGGTATATTCAACGGTTGGATCTTCCCGTACGGCTTTTGATGCTCGGCCTTCACTTGCAAGCAAGTAAGGCACTTACTCACATATTCTGCCACGTCATGTTTCATACCCAACTCCCAGTAATCCTTCTTCATATCTTGATACATCTTTGTAGCACAGGGATGAATAGAGTATCGAGTCTTATGAGCTTCATCCATGATCTTCCCAAGTAAGTCTCCATAGTGAGGAATCCATATCCGTCCGAATTGGTTTCTAACACCATAAGTGTTTTCGCCCAACTCCGTGACCATACCTCTCATTCTTTTAGAGTTATGATGATCTTCCTTCAATGCCTCATCTTCAAAATCCCTGATATGCGTTATCATGTCAGAGGTCATAATCAATTGATAAGCTTCATAGGAATCGGCTCGGGCCTCTCCTTTCGACTAAGGGCATCTGCCACCACGTTGGCTTTGCCCGGATTATAATGGATCTCACAATAATAATCCTTTATGAGCTCTAACCATCGCCTCTGCCTCATGTTCAGGTTTTTCTGCTCGAAAAGTACTTCAAGCTCTTGTGGTCCGTGAAGATGGTGCACTTCGTCTCGTATAGGTAGTGCCTCCAAATCTTTAGTGCAAAGACCACAAATGCTAACTCCAAGTCATGAGTAGGGTAGTTGACCTCATGAACTTTCAACTATTGGGATGCGTAAGCAATGACCTTCCTTGCTGCATCAACACGTAACCCAATCCCGAGTAAGAAGCATCTGAATACACAACTAAATCTTCACTTCCTGCTGGCAACGACAAGAGTGGAACCTGAGTCAACCTTGCCTTTAACTCCTCAAAAGCCTTCTCTTGCTCTTGACCCCATATAAACTTCACATCCTTACGGGTCAACTTAGTTAGTGGAGAAGCTATCTTAGAGAAGTCTTGACTGAATCTCCTATAATAGCCCGCCAAACATAAGAAACTACGGATCTCGGATGGGGTCTTTGGAGATTTCCATTGCATCACCGCCTCCACCTTTGCCGGGTCCACCATAATCCCCTCGAGATTTACCACATGACCCAAAATTTGAACTTTGTGTAACTAGAACGTGCACTTGGAGAACTTGGCATACAATTTCTCCTTTCTCAACGTCTCCAATACTTCCCGAATATGACCGGCATGCTCTTCTTCACTCTTCGAATAAATCAGGATATCATCAATAGATACAATCACTGATTTATCTAACATTAGTCGACACGCTTGATTCATCAGGTACATAAAAGCAGTTGGCGCATTGGTTAAACAAAAAGACATAACGAGAAACCCGTAGTGCCCATAACGCATGTGAAAAGCTGTTTTAGGAATATCTTGTTCCTTCACCTTCAACTGATGGTAACTAGATCAAAGGTCTATCCTTGAGAACCAACTGGCACCTTGGAGCTGATCAAACAAGTCATCAATCCTCAGCAAAGGATACCAATTCTTCACCCTTAACTTGTTCAGCTCGCGGTAGTCTATGCACATTCTTATACTACCGTCCTTCTTCACGAATAAGACCGGAGCACCAATGGAGAGATACTCGGTCTAATGAATCCTTTATCAAGCAGTTCTTGCAGTTGTTCCATCAATTCCTTCATCTCAGTCGGAGCCAACCGATATGGCACCTTAGTATCAGGTTGGGCACTCGGTATCAAATTAATCTCGCACTCCATCTCGCGGTCCGGTGACACGCCTGGTAAATATTCTGGAAACACGTCCGAGAATTCACACACAACCGGTACATCGGATAGATGTGGTGTTGACGTATCCACATCTTTCACATAGGCCAAGTAGGCACTACATCCACGTCTCATGCATTTTCCCGCCACCACCATCGAAATCACCTTCGGAATCGTCGTGACCCGATCACCATAAACCGTCACCGAATTCCCGTTAGGCGCTGTCAATCGGATCATCTTCTTAAGACATATGATATTCGCATCGTAGTCCGCCAACCAATCCATTCCTAGGACTACACCAAACCCAAAGGTCATCATGAATGGTCTAACAGGAAACTTATGACCTTCTAGTTATATATCACAACCTTCTATCAGGTTAACAATTCTGGTAGACTTACCTATAGCAGTTTCTACATCAAAGGACTTATCAATACTTCTACTATTAACAGGAAATTTAGCATAGAAAACAGTAGAATAAAACACTTAATGGCACCAGAATCAAATAACACAAAAGCAAGAGTTCGGTTTACTAGATACGTACCTGACACAACATCAGGGTCCATCCTAGCCTCCTCTTGAGTCAGCATGAATGCCCTGGCACTCGCCCATTGCCCCTCAGTCCCGGTCTTCTTCCCTGCCCCGGAACTCTCTGCTCTTGCCTTCTTTCAATCCTTTCTCAGATGACCGTTTCCCCACAGTTATAACACCTTACGACCCCACACTCTCTCACCATATGACCAGGCTTCCTACACTTGAAGCAGATATTAGATCGCCATTTGCATTCTCTTGAATGCTCCTTCCCACATTTACCACTTTTCTTTGACCCTACACTGTAAGGCCCCGTTCCCGGGACGCTCACAGCTGGTCAATCATCGCACATAGAACATACATTTATCATTATTAAAACATTGCAACCGAATTAGTTTAAACCATTTCATTTAGAAATAGTGGCTTTTGCAAAATAATACAATATTTATAACTGTTACAAAACATCGCTTGTTCGTTTTACAAAGCAAAAACATTATCGTTATACAAAATGGATGCCACCCAAAAATAAGCCAAGTAGCCACCCGTGCCATCCTCAGCAATCATTACCTGCCAACTGGATATACATAAAAGTCAGAGTTGCTGAGTGAGTTCTAGTTTTATAAAATAAAATACTTTTACTTCCGCGTAAAACATTCCTTTACATTCTTACGCGATCAAGCACCATACGTACACATAGATAATAACATTATTATCTTTCATCATCATTCGTCATTGTTATCATTCGTTACCCTTCTTACTATTCATTACGTACGTTCATCGTTACTTCTTTACATTCCATACCAATACTGTGAACTTTATCCCACCGTCATGCATAAAGCGGGTACTAGGCCAAGGTCTATCATAGACCCCTATACATTGCGCCCAGTGGCCTGACCATAGTACTGGGGTAAATTCAGGTGTACCATTGCCATGTCCTATACCCCACCGTCATGCATAAAGCGGGTACTTGGTCGAAATCTACAAATAAACTCCCATACATTGCGCCCGGTGGCCTGACCACAGTACCGGGGTAAGCGACAAAGGTTCCATACTAAAGGTCAATCACAAAGACAGACCTCGGTGTGTATCCTTCTAGGGTAGCTAACCCACACACCGTTGAACTAACACCCTTCATTGGGCGTGAATCTCCATACAAGGCTTGCAAGTCTTTCTTACATTTGTTCATTCATTAACGCATGCATTCTTTCATTACGTTCCTCTTTTCCTTATCTTCCACTTTATGTTACATAATACTTTTAATTCATTTCATACTCATAACACGTAAATCACGGAATAATACATAATAAGAATGTAAGATCAACATAACACATTCATACATAACATCACATAAACATTACATACCCCATCACATATCATCATAAACATCATACATCATCCATTCACATACACATGCATGACATGAACAAGCCATCATAGAACATAACCGACCCTTCATGGGAGAACGGGGGTTTGGGGGCGGCAACCCCTAACAGCGGGGTCCTAGGGGCAGCAGCCCCCTAGTGGGGTCCAAGGGGCAACTCCCCTGGCGGGGTCGTGCATTTCCTTTAAAATAGGGGATCTAGAACTCACCTGGACTCGATGAGTAGCTTCTCAATCAAGCTTTCAAAGCAAGGGTTGCACTACACAGCCTGCATATAAGTTAACACTTAAAGGAGACTGCTACTTTTTCTACTAACTTCGCTACCAGATCAGCAGTTTTGCTGCAAGTTTCACCAACAGTTTTGCTGCCATCTTCGCTGACAGTTTCGCTGGCATCTTCGCTGCTAGTTTCGGCCAACTTTCGTTGGATAACCATGTCTGCGAAACTACCTGCGAAACTATAGTTCCGTAGGAAGACCCATAGTTTCGCTGGACGAATACATAGTTTCGCTAGACGAACACCTAGTTTCGTAGAACGGGCTAAAAATTACAAACCACCCCATTTTTGACCCAAAACTTCAATCCATACACCCAAAACCTTGGTTTATCACCAGTAAGCTATATCTAAGCTTCTTACATGTTTTCTTACACAAAAACATGAGTTTTGGGCAAACTTTTGCCACTTTCAAAAAACCAAGCCCTAGAATTCGAGTTTACATCAAAATGAAAGATTAAATGATGTTTCTTACCTGGATTCTTGGTGTTTTCTTGTTGTTTGGATGCCCACGAATACCAATCTTCAATCCCGTGATCAACCGAGCCTTAAATCTTCAATTCTCTCCACTTTCTCTATCTACACTCTCTCTCTAGAATTTGGGGTGTTGAGTTGCAAATGAAAGTTGCTCAAGCTGATCCGTTTATATAAACCGGGTGTTCTCGGGTCCCTAAACTCGCCAAACACATAGTCCGCGAGGTCTACTTGGTTCATACTCCATTACCCGCTTATGTTCTTCAAATACTCTCGGTTACGCCCATTATTATTAATCGGCTCATTTCGGCTTTATTTTGAGCGTTACATGCACCGGGTGTGATCACACGCCAGTCACCCACCATCGCCACCTTATTGTTTGGAGCGGCTCCACCACGTCCAAACGTTCACGTCCCGTTCCAATTCCAGTCACCACCACCTTTCTTGATCACTTCAGCCACCACCACCTCTCACTAATCATACAGCCTTCCAGCCAATACAATCACTGACCTAAACGTGCACGGCCGGGGTAGTGATCATGTGCTTTCGGATATCCGCCAGCAACCCTTGGATGTATCTCTTTATCTTTCGTGACAGAGGCGTCACCTGATCCAGCACCAGTCGTGTCATCTCAATAAACTTGGTGGTGTATTGCTGATGTGTCATTGTGTAACATCATGAATTTTTCTTAATTAAGTGTTAACCTTGCTTAATCTTGTAAGGGCCATTGTTGCCATATACGAAACTTATGGGCCATTTATGCTTATTGTCTTAATGTTTTAATTCTTTAACTTGAAAGTTTATGATGTTAATTATTACTTAATAAATAATTAATGTTTCTAATAATACCAAATTATAATAATCATTCTAATAATAATAATAATAATATTAACAAAATAATAATAATAATAACAATATTAACAAAATTAATAATATTAACAAAATTAATAATAATAATAATAATAAGGATAATAATAATAATAATACTAATAATAACTAAGATTATGGTAAAGATAATAATAATAATGATTTATAAAAATTATTAAACTTAAAGATGATTTAAAACCTAATGTAATTAAGTAAAAGGTATTGTTTTGTCAATTCATTAAACTTTAAAGAAAGTTTTTACATAAAATGATACAACTCCAATCTTAAGGGGGCCAAACTGTAAATTTATAAATATCGAACCAAACACCCCCCCCCCCCCACCCATGCGCTTCCGGCCAAACTTCCGGCCATCTCCGGCCAATCGCCGGCGAGCCCAAAACCGCGACAAATGCCCTCGAAACCAACTCGAATTAAAGCCAAATGACACGCGAAGACGTTTCTAACTCGAACTTGTGACTAATAGGGTACTTTATTCGACATATAAGGGAATTAAATCGAAATCAACAATCAAAATCGGTTCATAACCGTTCAACGTATAAAGGTGTCGATTAATCAAATTAAACGGTTGGAAATATTCGTATAATCAATTCCAACCTTAATCCAGTGTTTAATTGGAGTTAAACTATCGATTAAATACGTCTTAGTAATCAAATTAGTTGAACGGAACTTGAAGCTTGTTCGGCAACCTAACGTACAAATTGAACCTTTAACAGATATAATCATCCCATTCGTTCCCTTTAACCTCTCTAAACACTCAATTGCATAACAAACTCATCGCAAGGTCGGATTTTAACTCTCTGTTCTCCGCGTGTGAACCGAGATAAACTCGAGCTTAATCACATCTTTTAGATCGTAATCAGGTAATTTTAATACATCATTGTGCTCGATTAAGCTTAAGGATCAAAAGCCCTAAGGTTAATCGAGTTGAAACACTCGAATCAGTGTTCAATTTGAATCAAAATGAAACTAGGGTTCACACGATTTGGGGGTGATTCAACATTTGGTGGTTTTAAGTTATTAAAACAAAGCTTTAACGCGGCTAGGGCCTTAGATCGCTGGTAAAGTGCACGCCCCATAAATCTGAGGCCCCGGTTCGAATCCAGGGAACCCCACATTTTTTGTTTTAATGCTTTTTGGCCTTTAAAATAAACTCAGAAAATTCCTAAAAATTATAAAAATTATTTTATGAAATTTTATTAACTTGTAAGACAATTAAATAAATTCTAAAAATTATTTGTATTTTTCTATATACTCTAAATTAACATTACAATTAGCTTGTTCCTATAAAAAAGTTGGATTTCAAATAATGGTTTAAATTACTAAGTTATTATTAGAACAACCACCATCAAATGTATGTTATTGCTAAAATGAAGATTTATTTACAAACTATCAAGATTTATTCAAGATTAAGATTTTATTAAAAATGATTTTTTTATTTTTCCTTTACACCAGAATGCTTAAATAGTATATTTAATTTTGAATCAAACTTAATCAATTATTTTCATTTCGTTAAATTTAAATAATAAAACCTCTAAACACCAAACCCTAGTCTTCTTTTAATTTGTTGAGTTTATTACTTAGATGTTAAAACCTTGTAAATATATATAGGTGCCTTGTGACGGATTACGTTAAAACGACAATTATTATTTTCTTATTAATCATAATTGACCATGTGAGTATTTCTATATCCCATTTTATATTTTTTTACACTTTGGTGTGAAACATGTTACATTATAAACATTGCACTTGTAAACACATTTGAGTCTTGTAAACTTATGGCATTTCACCTATATGTTGTGGTTAGTTGACCTTTGTAGCTACCATGTAATGTTGAATATATGTACAATCATTAACTATTGCTAGCCTGGAGACGTCATAGATCTATGGGGCTGGCAAGCCTGCTTGGTTAATCCAAGTAACTTAGCTAATCGTATATACTTGTAAATGTTTGAGACTTGTAAAAATCTGTCAAGGTTTGATTGTGCATTCTGTCTTACATCCCTAATTACTTTGTTCTCTAACTTACAACATGAATTGCCATCTTTTATATATTTATGTATTGCAAACTATGGAAATATCACCAACATTATGTGACCCTTTTATTTTTAATATGTTTCAAGAAATACTCAACTTTGATCGCTACTTTTGAAGCTTGTTCACACCTAGGAATGGACCTAGTTAAATAAACGAATGAGCTTGATATTTTTCTTATTATGCTTGTTAACTTTTTATTTGAGACTTAGGTTTGTATTGGTACAATTAAAACTTATGATTAATATATTTGGATTTAATAATAGCGTTATGTGGCTGTGAACGATCTTAACTCTCACTCCTTGACGTTTCCGCCGTCAAGGTTGGGATGTGACACATTGTTCCCGCCTCCAGCTGCAGGAACTCCCTTTCCACCTTGTCCAACTTTCAGTGAGGACAAAACCTCTCAATCACCAGCTTCTTCAACTTCGGACACCTCATTCTTCCAATTGCCCGACTACCCTAGGATTGGATGATATTGTCCCACTAACACAGAGCCGAGTCCACAAATGAGTGGGCAGCAAACTTCACCTTTAGATCTTCACTGCACTCATTGATATCGAGCACCGCCTCTATCTCTCACACCTAGCGATAGGTAGCAGCAGTAGTGCCATTTTCGTCGAATGTTAGGGGCTCGCATATTTGAAAAGTCCCATAATTACAGCCTCGTGCTGCCTCCGGCATAGACTCTTCTTCTTCTTCTTTATCAGTAGAGACAACCATCTCAGTTTCGATTGCTCTCTCCCTCCTGAGGACCTGTTTCTCTCCTTCCTTTCGCCTTCTCTTACAACCTTGATCACTTCGGTCACCACAGATGGTAAGATTGTTTGCATGACCTGGTGAACCTTCTCCACCACAGGCTCCTTCACTGAGGCTCTCAAATTAGCACTCTTGTCACCACCCTCCGGATAAGGGGTCTCGGGCAAATAAGGCCTTCCTTTCGTGACCCGTGGTCCATCACCACAACCTCCACCTATAGAAGCCTTAAAGATCTACCACTGGCCATCCTCTAACACATTATAAGATTCAAACACTAATACAGTCATTCAAGTTAATAGCTCAGTTTATGTCAAGTATAGTAAGTTCTTAATTACAGTGGTCAGTTGTAATTAACCACTTACTTTACTCTTCATACCCCAAGAATTTCTTATCCTGACTACATCAGTATCTAAATATACTAAAAGCACATAAACATATAACATGCACACATAAAGCCGGTTAACATTAAGAAAATACCTGATGGCACGCAGCTACTCGGACTGACATCCCTTCCCTTTGTCCCGTTTTCAGTTTAAGTTTAGGTTTATTTTGAAGATTTTAACCAGTTTCACTTAAACTTTGGCTCTGATACCAACTTATAAGGCCTCATTCCCGTACACTCACAGCTGGTCGATCATTGCGCATAAAAACATAAAATTTTCATTTATCATTACTAAAACATTGCAACGGAATAAATATAAACCATTTCATATCATTATAATTGCTTTTGCAAAATAATACATCATTGACAGATTACAAAATATAACTCGTTGCGTTACAACACAAAAACATTATCATAACATGAAATGGATGTCATCCAAAATAAGCCAACTAGCCGCCTGTGCCATCCTCAACAATTAATTACCTGCCAACTGTAAACACATAAAAGTCAGTATTGCTAAGTGAGTTCTAGTTTTATAAAAACATTATATTACCTTTCATTTGTTAAACATTTTCTTTACTTTCACACATGATCATACATCATACATACATGAAGGTAATAATCATTATATTCCATCATTGTCCGTTTCGTACATATCGCACATTTCGTACTTATCGCATTTTTCGTACATTTATTATCATTTCACTTCTATCTAAGTCCTGTCATATGCTTAACCCCCTTCTTGAGCACAAAGTCATATAATCTAGGGTTAAGCGAAAAGGATCCCATATCACACGTATGGAGTAGTCACATACACTAACTCCCCTTGTGTGTGAACCCTTAAGGGTTAGCCAAGATCGCACGCTGTAAACACACAGTTAAGCTAACAACTCTCAATGAGTTGTGAACCTCCTTTCGTTTGCTTGCAAAACTTTTCATTCATTCATTATGTTCCACTTCATTATCTTAAATCTTTTGCTTCGTTAAGATAATACTTTACGTTCATTATCATAATCACACCACGTAAAGTCACATTGTAATACGTAATAAGAAACATAAGGAAACATAACATACATAAGCATAACATCAATCACACATCATCCATCACATCACATACAATATCATAAAGTCAACATACATAAGCATAGGCAACAACTCATACTATCAATCATCATAATCAGTCCCAATTCACCAACCTAACATGTTCTAAGCTTATTTCTTACATTCTAAGTATCATAACATGAATATGGAATCAACATATCATAAGGAACACCCAAAATCATAACCCACCCGCATCACACATACACACACACACTTACGGGTGCAACACCCATATTAATAAAAACATACGCACATGCATTTTCAGCCCTAAAACCAGTTAAAACATGTAAAAAGGAGGTTCTAGAACTCACCTTAGCAGCCTTTGGGTATGACTTTCTTTAAACCCGTTTGCAATAGGGTTCAATCACCTAAAACCCACCAAAAAGTACACACCCGAACATACATAAGCACACAACCGAGGCATAGGCCAGTCAAGATCATCCTAAAACCAAGAATTCTTACCTTGAATTCTGATTTCTTCTTGATCTTCTTCAAATATCTAAATGCTTCTCTTCTTTCTCTCTCTAAAATCAGGGAAAAGTGGATGTGCAGAAGGGTGTGGGCGGTCTTGCCCACTTTTACACAGACTTTTTAAAATTTTTGTCCTTTTGACATATTTAGCCCTCAACTTGAGTTAAATTATGTTTCTTTCTTTTTCTTCGCTTTTATTCCTTCTTCCTCATCTTTAAAAAAATATCCAAGTTTTACACTAACAAACATACTAAACAAAAAAAGCTCTAGATCTACAGACGTGTACAAGAACCACCATGAAAAAAGGCCTGCCTCGGTTTGCTTTATGACACCACTCAGCCTCACCCATCACATGAGATGATTTTCTTGTCGCCTCCTTTGACTCACGTTTGAGTTTGGTTTAATTACGCGATGTCTACCAATGCATTTTGGTCCCAAATCCCATCGCGCGATGTGCACGAATCACTTATGCAATGCAATACTTTTAGAAAATACCAAAAATTGATTATACAAAACAATTTTTATATTATTAATAATTCAACATAAAATCTACTTATTAACACACTTATAAAACATCCTTTAACATAAAAACTTAAGTTAAAGACAATTGGACAATACTAAGCACGTACTATTGAAACAAGAGTTAAACACTAGTTAAATATATAGCATGAACACAAATATGAAACAACACACCCTATTGATGAGAGGTTTGATGCTGAAAAGATTCAACCTGGGTCCAAAATTGAAAAAAAGAGCAATGCATATGCACCCATTTTGTTAATTGGCGCCCATCATGGAAACATAACGCACCAGTTGTTGTCACATGCTTGGATCAACGTATCATGCATTATGTTCGTATAGTGTGCGCAATTTAAAAATAAGAGCCTAAGGCACACTTTTGAAAAACCAAAGACTCAACCCTTAAATATGAACCCTAATATGTTAACATTGAACCCAAAAATTATACCCAAAAATATGAATTTTAACTTTTGAACCGTTAACTTTGAACCCCTAAATTTTGGACACTAAATATGAATCTTGATCCTCAAAACTTGAGCAACCAGAATTTGAACCTTAAAGTATAAACCTCAAACTTTGAATCCTACAACCCTTAAATTCAAACCCAGAGCCCTAAAATTTAAGCCCTAAGTATGAACCCTACACTTCAAACCATAACATGTCAATCCTAAAATTTGTACCCAAAATTTTAGCCCCTAATTTGGACACTTAAATTTGAACCCTGCATTCTGATTTGAGCAACAAAATTTGAGCTCTATATATTGCGCCCTGAATCCTAAAGTTTGAATACTTAAACTTGAACCCATCTAAACCCTTTTAGTAAATGCTCTGCCTCACCAAGAATGAAGGGCAACGCTACCTCCTCATCGCCACACGCTCTAATAAAACCTAGAAAATTTAAAGAAACAAATGATGCAATTGATTAATAGTTGGCTACAAATTTCAATCCAATTCGAGAAGGATTAGATCTCCAGATACTTATTGTAGACCAACTTAAACATAAACAAGACAGACAATACTACTTAAACTAAAACTTCCTTAACTTCTCCTCCAATTTCACCACCTCCTGATTTTGTGGAACACCTCTCACCCCACCTTCCAAAAATTGTATCTTTTCCACCACCCAACACCCAATGTGTTCCTATCACGCTCACGCAAGCTTTATATATTTTAAAAAATGCACATCATATGTTTGTAAATCCTAAACCAAAGTAAATTGAAGCCCAAAAATCAATATAAAATGAGCATAACTAGCAATTACAAACCATGTTGTAGTGTTGACTGCTAAACTTAAGCTAAATCGTGTGCATTCATAGAAAGACTAGTCCTTTCAGTATTCATAGGAGCTTTTATGGAAACAAGAGCCATGTTGATTCTACAAAAACTCTATAACTATATGACTAATAAATCATTTCAAGTCCCCAAATCATATCATATAACTATATTTCTTCATGTCACTTTCTACTACAAAAACCCTCTAACTATATGCAATCACATAAATGATAAAACCCTAATGATAAACATTTGAATTAGGACATATCAGAAGGGATCATCACCTTGTTGGGCCAATTTTTGTGATAGAAGTGGCAAACAACACGATCGCTCGCCTTAACAATGGAGAAGAAGTCCTTCTAAGAGAGTATCTCCGAATACTCTCCATGACCAATGGATATCCAACGGCTCCATTTCTCCGCCATCTTCTTCATCTGCTGCAGTCTCCGCTCCCTCAACACCTCAATGTCATCCAAATCAAGCGTATCTAAAGTGGCGATTCATCATCGATCTTCTCCTCTACAACCTTTGCTACCATAAGCACTTGCTTCTCTATGATCTGTAAAGGAACATCATGGGCATATTAGTTTGATGTTATTGCAAAATGTTTGTGTGCAATGATTGATGAAATTGACGAACCTCTTGAACCTTGTTTTCCATTAGATTTTTGTTCCGAAAAGTTTGAAATTAAAAGGTGAATTGAATAATTGAGATCTGATGAACAGTGTGAGTGTGTGTGTGTGTGTGTGAATTCGAGTTTCGAATTGATGATGACGAAATACGAATTGTTGCATTGGGGTTATACACTGGACTATCACTCACTTATGGGCCTAAAACAATAAGAAAAATTACTAGATTGGGTTGGGCTAATCTTAAATGAAAATTTGAAACTAGATACTAGATTGGGTCGGGCTAATCTTAAATGAAAATTTGAAACTAGAGGTACACAATGAAAACGGGTTCAAGACCAGACTCGACTACCTGACCCGATATCAACCCTGGTTCAACAAGGTGCCCCCTCAACCCATTTCTGACTCGGTATAACCTGGTGGTTCCAAACCGGGTTCCCTAATAAGTTCACCAATGTGGTTTCAACCCGGGTTTTCCATGACCCGACCCACTAAAACCCACTACGGATTCATCATACTGTTTTATTACATAACATGACACCGCATTGTACCTGACCCGGAATCCAGCCAAACTTGGTTTGGAATTTGTTGATCGTGACCTAAACAAGGTCCAAGCTGACCCAATTTATGCTCTTAACCTAGTTTGGGCTCTGAATCCGGTTTGTATACTTCTACTGAAACCATATAAACGAGAATAGTTAGTTGTCCAAACCAACAAAATAATGTATCAAATTTTGATAAAAGATGAATCTATGTGAAGATATACAGATTCATATGAATGAAACTATGAAAGTAGGGTTTATGTCCTCATGATACATGTTAACAAACGATTGTCACTGAAGTAAAATATAGACAATGGGAGTTTAAATAAAGAAAATTACTACTAAGAAAATAAACCATCATAAAGGAAATATTTTTATATGATTCAATTTATGATCATCAATGCTTATGGTGTAATAATCTTTAATTGATTAAAGTTTTTAGTTGATCTAACATCGCATTCACGTTTTATCAATGCTTAGTGTTTAACCATATGTTTTTCGTTGGTTAAAGTTGGCTGCTACTTCACGTTCTAGCCATTTTGATCTTAGTGTGGCGATGATGGAAATGTCATTTATTATTTACAATCAATCAATCCCCCATGAAATAGAATTTCTAGCTTAAAGTGGAGGTAGGGATAAGTTTTTTCACTACCTTTTTGGAAGTTAGTTATAGCAGAAGTTGGGTGACACACAAGCATGTCCCATGGATAGGCAAAAATCAACACAACCGTCTTCAGCTTTTTGTCCATAATCTACTTCATGTGATATGTAGCATTCCTTTATAATTGAACATGATCGTATTGAGCTTCTTGATAAGCGTTTTCTAACGTTATGCTAACATCCCAAGGCTATGTTGCAAGCTTCTTTCATCATCTATAGTTTCCTCAAAGCCTTAGGTTATGCCCCTACAATCGCTCTATGCCAACAAAAACAATCAAAGTAGATTACATTTAATCAAAATGCGTATTTTACAAATTGATTGATATGGATGAATAAATAAATGTACGGAAGGCAGTAAAAATGAATGCTAAAACGTGATAAAATGTACATGAAAATGCTCCTAGTAACTCTTGTCAAGCTTAAATTCTTTTTCAAGGAGGTGAATTGAAAGTTTAAACATTGGCTACACCCTCAACCTTATTGTTAGTCCCAACGTAATGTAATTCATGAAAAAGTTACTTTATGAAATGTAGGCTTTTTGAATCATTAAGACTTAAGACCCAACATGTTTACCGTTCTCATTGTAATATAAATCGAATGACATACTAGATGTTGAGTTGTACAAATTATTCGCCGTTCGTTTGCTCCCGCTCGACGCTTGATCGAACAATTAATGCTCAAAAAATACTCGTTCGATTTTCCACTCGTTTGTAAATGAGCCCATCAGCTCGGTTCGGTTTAGAAACCAGCCAAACACGAGTAAATGTCCGCTCGGTTCGGCTCAGCTCATGAACAACTCTATTTGAAATAAGCATTTACATAAAACATTTCAAGATATATTATTGTACAAGATTTAAATCATATCCAAGTATCTAACACGCATGCTAGATAACTAAACATGTTTCAATGTGCATGTTAGAAAATAAAATGTTTACATGAAAATTTTTAAACATCTAGTTTATTAATTAAATCGTTTTTAACACGCTCCTTAAAAAATAAACAGTTGCAACTCATTTTAAACCCGTTGTTTTTACAATAAATTGCTTCTAACACGTTCGTTATAAAATTCAAACGTATTAAGAGATATTATTATATAAAATAATTGTTTCTAAGATGTTAAGAACGATATGTTTACACAAACGTATTAACCTTAAAATTTTATAAAATAAACCATTTTTGGTATCAATGCTAATTAAATATGACTTTAAAAGGTTTATAGTGAATCATAAATAGAAAAGGGTTCAAATACAAAGTATTCTAAAACTAAAATTTGTATTCTAAAACTAAAAAGTGTAAGACAGATTAAGATGTTGTCAAGTGTTTTTTTATCAAAATTAAGTTAAGGGTAAAATTGGTGATGTTCCCCCTTCTAAAGTTTCACCCTTTTTTTACATTTATAATTTTTACATACGACATTATTATTTTTTTTTAAAATACACCATAAAACAAACATTTTTATCTCTAAAACGCTCATAGTCTTGATATAGAAAAACAAAGTTTTTTTTAACTTACTGGTGTAATTACTTCAGTTCGTTGTGTAATCTTTGATAAGAGTTACACAATTATCTGATGAGTAATACACAATAAATTTGAAACATAAAAAAGTTCGATGTCTTATTATTGTGTTATTCGAAAATCATCAATTTAAAAAACACAATGGTCAATATTAGACATAATTGGTAATACAATAACCATCACTAGAAGACATACTGATTAACAATAGTCACAATGAGTTGCTTGTAACATCCTGTATTTTTACGTTAATTAAAAGTTAACATCGTTTAATCTTGCAATGACTATTGGTGCCTAATATGAAACTTATGGATGCCTTATGTGCTTGCAATTAAGTTTCAATTTGTAAATTTATAGTTTCATTAAATTAAACTTAATGTTTAATAATGAAAACATACAATAATGAAAAGAATATTAATAAAAATTAGTAACAATAATAATAAGTCTTAGTAATAATAATACTAATGTTTAAAAAACTTAAAATAATTAACTTAGGGGGGGTGAGTTGTCATTTTTAAAACTTTAAATGAAAGTTTTTGCATAAAATAATAAAGATGGAAATTTTCAGGGACCATATGTGTAAATTCTTTAAAAACCAACCCAACCCCCGTTTTCCCGGCCAGTCACCGGCCACCGCCGACCGACCTCCGGCGGGCTTTAAAAACCCACCAGAACCTTCGAAATCGACCCTAAACCGTTCCTAACCTTTTCGTGTACATGATTCGAACCTGAACATAGCAACTAATCACCTTTAAACGCCGGTTACTAATCTTAATCGAATGTATAACCGAAACTTTAAACCCCAAAGCCGTTCGAGCTTTAAACACCAATAATAACTCAATTAATTCAACACTAACGAACGTTTATCTACCTTTAATCGAATACAATCATCAATTTCACCTGAAATAAACATAAACGTCTCGTTCGATTATCTCTTTTATCGCGAACCTGCAACTCGAACAAAGACTACCTTCTGAGCATTTTTTACTGCAATTGATAGAGGGCTTTTCTTTATTGGAACTATTAGAAGCTTTCTGTAGAACGAATTCGAGTTTCATCACCATTTACTATTTGATCAAGCTTAAGACGCAAGCCGCGACCGGTTCTCCTCTGTTCATCTTCAGTTCATCTTTTAATCGGGTAATTGAACACATGGTTATACTCGAATACAGTGGGGAAGCAAAGCCCCATGATTAAGTCGAGCGTTAACATCGAATCGATCTTCAATTTTGGTTTTGAACAACTAGGGTTCTTGGGTTTTGGGGGAACCTATTAGTTTGTGTTTAAAAGAATTTAAAACCAAGATAAACCGCGGCCACGGCCTTGGTTTACTGGTTCCAAACACTCATCCCATACTAGAAGTCCGGGTTCGAACCCAGTGACTTCCATTATTTTTTTTAAGGATCTTTTGCAGTTTTAAAAAATATAAAAATTGTTAAAAATTATAAAAAAAATCATTTTATAAACTTTAGTTATTTTAAAACCATTTAGTTATTTTTCTATAATTTATTTATAAAAATATTTTTATATATTTTTATATTTTTTTTATTTTTATTTAATATTCTAACGCTAATGATATAGTTAGTATATTTTAGACTTTAAATACTAGTTTAATTTACACAAACTATTAATTCAAATATTGCCTTTAAATTATTGTTTAAATCGTGTTTATTCTATTTAGTTACAAAACTTTATTTAAACTTTATAGGTATTACAAAATTATTATAAATGTTATTCTTATTTCATATCTTTATATAAAATTATTATTCCCAAGAAAATATAATTGATATCCATTTATTAAATATAAATGTTTGACAAAACCCTAAATACCAAATTGAAACCCTAGACCTCAAATTAAATCGTTAATTTACTTATCAAACTTAAAATCTTGTAAATATATTTAGGTACCTTGTGAAGTTCTACGTTGGAACGGCTACTATTTTTCTTATTATTTGTCAATTATATGCTTATTGATCAAGTGAGTATTTTCATACCCTTTTTGCTTATTTTCACACTTTGGGGTGAAACATGTTAACTTATTATCATTGCACTTGTAAACTTATTTGAGACTTGTAATCTTTATGGCAATTCATCATGCAAAGTTGTGGTTAGTTGAACTTTTGTGGTTACTATGTTATGGCGTTATATGTACAATCATTAACTATTGCTAGCCCAGCGAAGTCATAGATCTATGGGCAAGACAAGCCTGCTTTGGTTGATCCAAGTACACTTAGCTGATCGTATAATCTTGTAAACGTTTGAGACTTGTAAAACTTTGTCGAGGTTTGATTGTTGCATTGTTCATAACATCCCTAATCACTTTATTCACTAACTTATGACTTGGATTGCCATCTTTTATATAATCTATATATTTAAAACTATGGAATGCTCACCAACATTATTGTTGACCTTTTATTTTTAACATGTTTCAGGAAATACTCAAGCTTGATTTCTACTCATTGAAGCATACATATCTAGGAATGGACCTAGATAAATAAGTGAAATAAAATGACTCGTTACATTTTATGTTATGTTTTTTTTTATTTCTTTGAGACTTATGATTGTAATAGTACAATTGAATCTTATGATTAATTTATATTTGGGTTATTAATAGCGTTATGTGGCTGTGAACGATCTTAACTCTCACTCCTCGACGTTTCCGCCATCAAGGTTGGGATGTGACATTGCTTGACGATGATTAAACAATGGCATGATTACGATTACATAATAAATTGAAAAATATTAAAAATATATATTTTTAGCATTGTGTTATTTGAAAATATCATTTATAAAAAAACACAATGCATAACAAAATAGTTAATATTAGCCGCAATGGTCTGATAATATTACACAATAACCTGATGTTACACATAAGCTGACGCATATTACACAATCAGTTAAAATAAGTTAAAAAACTTTATTTTTTATGTATCAAAATTATAGGTGTTTTAAATATTAAAAACACTTGTATTTATGGTGTATTTTAAAAAAAATAATGTTGTATGTAGATGTCACAAGCGATTAAAAAATGTGGAACTAAAAAATATAGTTAAGACTAAAACACTTTTGGCCTATCATTTAAAGTTTCAACTATATACCATAATGTTATCGGATTTTCTTAGTCTTAAGAATTAAGATCTAATGGATAATAACCATTATAATATTTTTAATTTTTTCTCCCTTTTTACAATAACCCATCATCATAAATATTCTTTTGTTTCAACTATAAAAAATTGTTTTTAAGAAAAATCATTAAAATGTTTAGACAAAGAAATTTATAAACATATTAGTTTTGACAATATATTATTTCTAACATGCATGTTAGAAAAGAAAACGTTAATTTTAAAACACAAAAAGGAAAAAAAAAGAATGAATCAAAACCATTCGTTCTGTCACATGGTAGTTAGGATTTGAGATCATACTCTATTTTTTCTTTAAAAAAAATAAAGAAAGGGTTATAGGCATGTTAACAAATGCCTCTTTTGCATTCTACATAAAATTCCCGCCGCAATGCACCGGAAATTTTACTAGTTAATATCTACTTCCCTACTGTTACTGTTTTCTTACTAGTAGTATCTGCTTTAAAGATTAATTGAAATTTTAGTCTTCATCTATTTTTGGTTGATTTGGTTATCAATTACATTTTGCTTGATTGCTTGAACATATCTCATTGTTGGACGTTTATTTCATTAACTTTTGTTGATTTAATTGCCTGTATTTTCAACGTATTGCTTGAACTTTAATTGTCTGTAAATACATTTTTCTGGATCATGCTATTGTTTACAGGCTCACGGCATTGGAAACATCCAATTCCAACTTACTCTTCATGGAGAAAAAGTTATGTAGGTAACTTGCAAAACTCACCGTGCTCGAACCTGTTAAACCTGTTGGAACCCGGATTGACTAAACGCCGGTTTCGGGTTTAGGCATGAGAATCTATTTGATCGCTTCTGGTTCTTGACAGTTCCAATCCAGATTGGGTCGGTTCTGACCTATTATTCATAAATTAGTATTCACTTTAAAAATAAAATTCAATAAAACACATTAGAAAGAAAAAAAAATGTTTCTACTTATTTAAGAAGGTTCAAATTCGAACACCCTAGAAAAAAGATTCTTGGATTCTTGGATACCTTTGCGTTTTGATTTTTAACCATGATGGAAATACTTCCAACTTTTATAGTTTTATTTTAAAAATGATGTCATATGAGCGTAAACTATAAGTCAACAACCATATTCATGCTATACACTTTTATTAGTCCCACTTGGCTTCTTTTACAAATCATACAAAAAACAATAAATTATTTGTTTCTAAACAAGACTGCGTTATATAATGAAAAAATAAAATACATATTTTTAATGAATTAAATTCAAAAGGTTTTATTAATTTAAATCTTTGAGATTAACAAATCCAGAAAAGTTCACTAATCTATAGTTTTTCACCCTCCTCACTCCCTCTCCATTCGCCAATCCCACCTCCTTCATTGTCATTAGTCCATCTCCTTCATTTGAACAGAAAATCGAGCGAGATACATGGCTGTTGTGATTTTTTCAATCACATGCTAGATCAGAGAGTTGCAGGAAGTCCGGTTTGATGTATCCCTTGATTTCTCACATTTTGTGATGCTCGTAAGGTGATAGTTTTATAGTCGAAGGTACTAGTATAACTTATTTGGGCTTGTTTTATCATGTGGAGTAATGTGATGGTGGTGAGTGTAGAAGTAGTTGTGTGGCGGAGGATAGGGGTGCTTAAAAAACCTATATTTGAAAATATTTGAAATCCGATTAGTGTTCGAATCCGAATAAACTGATCTGAATCCTTATTCTGATATTCGAATCGGATCTCATCCAAATTCAAATTTCTTATTCGGATTGGATTTCTTATATCATAACTTGAAGTTACTCTAAATAGAATCAATGCATAAAAGAAGGAAAAATTACTAAAGTAACCATTTGACTATTTGTTTTTACAATTATAACCATTGAAAAATAAATTTACCTAATTATTCCGCCAATCAAAATCTTTCATTTGTCAAAATATCGCCATTTGGCGATACAAACACACACATGTACAAACACACACATGTATCGCTATTTCTTCAGAATTTAATTTGATGTGGTCCCACTACTTATCATGTATCGCCAATGGGTGATAATTTAGGAAACATGTATCGCCAGTTTTTTAAAGTGGTCCCTACCTCTTTTTAGCACAAAATCAATTTACATAAACACCCCGAATACTTTCAAGTTTATTTCTTTTGATCATATTATTAACTTTTGAAAAGAAGATTAATATTATTAATATTTTGTTTTTAAATCTTGTTTATACAATTCATATCAGAAAAAGATTTGTGATAATAAAATGAATATGAATAATTCATAATAATCAATAAATAAAGAAAGATGAGTTTTATAAACAATTTATAAGTTTTTAATTTACACGAATTGAATAATTGAATTATATACGAGTTGTTTGAATTATATTTAAACAGATATGACAATGGCTTTTCAAAATCAGATACACAAATTCTTTCGCCATTTAAAAAGATTTGATTACCATCTCTCCTTAACGGTTGATTATTCAAATTTAAAAAAAAGTTATAATTGCATATTATTATTCAATTACTTTTATAACAATATGCAATCATCATAAACTTGTTTATGTAAAAACTAATGTGAATCTGATAAAAACTACTATTATCATGATGTCAATTTGGTAACATTTATTGATAACATTCATATACTTTTTTTCTCAAGTCTACTTAAAAACACCTAATAATGAATTGCAAATCCAACCAAACAACTGTACACTACCCCAAACTATATTTAGACTACAAGTTAATTATAAGCTCAATTATATAAACAGTTACGCTTAACCTTTTTAAAATATTTAGAACTTTAAATTATTAAAACTTATTTTTTCAAATTAAAACTAAATTCTTAAGAAATAAGTACAAAAACATGATTTTTATTAATTACTAATAACTTATTGTGCCTTTAGAAACTTAAAATTCTTAAATGTCTAGTTTTTCTTAATATTTAAAATCTTAAATATTTTAAAAGTTAGTGAAATAAGTTTAAATGTGTAAGGAGTGTTTATGTAAATTTCTTCTTAAAAAGTGGTGGGGACCGTTTTTTTAAATTTGGAAGTGGTTATTTTTGTAAATGAATTTGATCAAATAATTATTTTAGTAATTTATAAATATTAATAAAAAAAGTTTTTTTTGTCAGTTGTCATCTTCTTAAACCACCTTTATGACACTTGTCATTATTTTAAACATCCTCAAATTATTTTCCCTTCAAAAGGGTATTAAATTAATTTAAATACTCAAACAATTTATCTATCTTCATAAAAATTAATTTGGTCAATTGATATATTTTTCTCTCTCATCTATATTTTTTAAAATCAAATTATGATTTTAAAAATAATTTTATCAAAATTGAAATTCATATTTTTTCTAAAACATTGGACCTTTTGAAACAAAATATTTTAAATAAATCATTTTTTAAAATAATTATAAAAATATGGAATTTTCTAAAAGCAGTTTTATTAAAACAACCATAATAGTTAAAAACTTGAGTTTTTAATAAACAAGATTTTTATAAACTACAAATTTTTAGAAGAAAATCTTAAAACAAATATTAAAAAATGAAACTATTTAGATAAGAGAGTTAAAAATAGTATGTAATTGTTTTATTTCTTGAACAAGTACGTATATATAATTTTGTCTATATCTTATTTATAGATATGAATAAAAGAAGATTTTTTTTGCCACTTGTTATTTTTTTAAACCACATTTTTAACACTTGTCATTTTTCTAAACATCCTCGATTTATTTTCCCTCCAAAAGAATATTAAATTAATTTAAATAATCAAACAATTTATCTCTCTTCATAAAAATTAATTTGGTCAATTGATATATTTTTCTCTCTCATCTATATTTTTTAAAATCAAATTATGATTTTAAAAATAAATTTTATCAAAATTGAAATTCATATTTTTTCTAAAACATTGGACCTTTTGAAACAAAATATTTTAAATAAATCATTTTTTAAAATAATTATAAAAATATGGAATTTTCTAAAAGCAGTTTTATTAAAACAACCATAATAGTTAAAAACTTGAGTTTTTAATAAACAAGATTTTTATAAACTACAAATTTTTAGAAGAAAATCTTAAAACAAATATTAAAAAATGAAACTATTTAGATAAGAGAGTTAAAAATAGTATGTAATTGTTTTATTTCTTGAACAAGTACGTATATATAATTTTGTCTATATCTTATTTATAGATATGAATAAAAGAAGATTTTTTTTGCCACTTGTTATTTTTTTAAACCACATTTTAACACTTGTCATTTTTCTAAACATCCTCGATTTATTTTCCCTCCAAAAGAATATTAAATTAATTTAAATAATCAAACAATTTATCTCTCTTCATAAAAATTATTTGGTTAATTGAAACATTTTTGTCTCTCATCTATATTTTCTAAAATCAAACTATATTTTTAAAAATAAATTTTATTAAGAAAATAAAATTTATATTTTTTCTAAAACATTGAACCTTTTGAAATAAAATATTTTAAATAACTCCTTTTATAAAATAATTATAAAAATATGAAATTGTTTAAAATCAGTTTTATTAAAACTACCATAATAATTAAAAACTTGAGTTTTTAATAAACAAGATTTTTATAAACAATAAAATTTTATAAGAAAATCTTAAAACATATATTTAAAAATAAAACTATTTAGATAAAAGAGTTAAAAATAGTATTTAGTTGTTTTATCTCTTGAATAAATACATATATATAATTTTATGCATATTTTATATTAAAATATTATACCGTAACTTTTCATGTTTATTACTAACTATAATCCGTTTAATAAATGGGTTTTTAAACTATCTATTTATCTATATATCCATCTATAATTTATTATTTGAAATAACTATTTATAGTAATTATAATTATTTTATTTTTAATATAATTTTATAATTTATAAATTTTTATTACTAATTATTTATTATTTTATTTATTAAACATTTGTAATACAGGAATGAGTAACCTAGTTAGTCCATATAAATAAGCCATCTTATTAAAGAAGAAAATAAACGCATTCGTATAGAAACAAACACACACTTGATTCTCCCTCTCAAAATCCACAACAAATTCGCCTCTACAAAATGGAGAAAAACAAGGCTTTTCTCTGCACTAAAACACCAAGTCATACGTCGCTTATCTCCCCCGACAAGTGCCTCTCCGATGTTCCGCCGGAGCCCGAAGCACTTGACCCACCGGCAGACCGTGCTTCGGACCTCCGGGAGTTTCGCCGGAGACACGCTGACCCCCGTGTATGAGGGGTTCGATGAAACCGGGTCGGCTCTCGGGGAACCGAAGCGGGTCGGCTCGGGTATTGGGCACTGGGTCAAGGCTCAGCTTTCTAGGGCTCCGTCTATGGGTTGTTGTAAACCTAGGTCTGATTTGAGGCTGTTGCTTGGGGTCATGGGCGCACCATTGGCTCCGGTGCACGTTAGCACCACTGACCCTTTGCCTCACCTTAGCATCAAACATACCCCTGTTGTAAGTTTATTCATAGATTTCACATTGATTGCGTTAAAACTTCAAGTTATTATAGTTTAGAAATTGCAATTTTGACAATGTGTGTGTTGTTTGAATCTCTTGTGTTGATTTGATGGTGTTTTTGTGTATGTTAGGAAGCATCATCTGCTCAATACATACTGCAGCAATATACAGCTGCAACTGGAGGCCAAAAGCTTCAAAATTCTATTAAAAATGCTTATGTTATGGGGAAATTGAAGATGGTAGCTTCAGAGTTCGAAACCGCATCGCCAGTGGTGAAGAATAAGCGTGCTGCTGTAGCTGCAGACACTGGTGGCTTTGTTCTGTGGCAGATGAACCCTGATATGTGGTACTTCGAGCTCGCTGTTGGCGGTAGCAAGGTTCACGCAGGCTGCAATGGAAGTTTGGTTTGGAGGCACACCCCTTGGCTCGGTGCACACGCCGCTAAAGGCCCCGTTAGACCTTTGCGTCGCGCTCTTCTGGTCTAATATAGTTATCATTCAAAACTGCAAGATTATAGAATTGGTGTGTATTGTGAATTGATTTTAAAAGTTTTATGTTTTGTTGCAGGGTCTTGATCCTAGAACCATTGCGAGTATGTTTACAGACGCCAAGTGCATTGGCGAAAAGAAGATTGATGGTGAAGATTGCTTTATTCTTAAACTCTGTGCTGATTGTGAGACATTAAAGGCTAGAAGTGAAGGTCCAGCTGAAATCATTAGGCATGTGTTGTTGGGCTACTTTAGCCAGAAAACAGGACTCATAGTTCACATGGAGGATTCACATCTGACCCGCATTCAAACCGCTGGTAGTGATGCAGTCTACTGGGAGACCACTATTAGTTCTAGTATGACTGATTATAGATCCGTTGAAGGCGTAATGATTGTGCATTCGGGTCACTCTGTGGTCACCCTTTTCAGATTTGGTGAGTTGGCAAAGAGCCACACCAAGACTAGATTGGAAGAGTCATGGTCCATTGAAGAGGTTGCATTCAATGTCCCAGGGTTGTCAATTGACTGTTTTATCCCTCCTGCAGACCTAAAGTCTGCAGCATTGACCGAAACCTTTGACCTCCCCGAGGACAAAAGAGGGAAATCAGCCCATATGGTCACTGGTCATCGCGCTAAGGTTGCAGCCCTGGTTTAAGTGCAGCTGTTCATATAGGGGGTCGTTAACAGTAGTTTTTGATCGACTAATACCGAGAAGTTTAGTTGAAGTTAGGCTTTTTAGATTACTTCGCAACTTGGGTTTCACCGAGGATGATCATTCATG
The DNA here is from genome assembly GCA_025506515.1 of Flaveria trinervia. Classification (NCBI taxonomy): domain Eukaryota; kingdom Viridiplantae; phylum Streptophyta; class Magnoliopsida; order Asterales; family Asteraceae; genus Flaveria; species Flaveria trinervia. Next base: position 16,956,808 of record CM046453.1, read on the forward strand.
AATTCGGGCGAATGGGGCTTGGAAACTCGGTTTTTTTCCATGCTAGATTAAATGGAGGTTTGATTTTTGTTTACCTTCCATAGTTTTATAGGGTATTGAAGATATACACCATGGTATTTTAAAGAATTGGTGCTATGTTTGCTACTTTGTGGTATTGTTTTACTTTGGTTGTTTGTTTAGGATTGGTGTTTAAGATTAATGTTGGTTCTTTTGAACTTATGTTTTATTGTTTTAACCTGTCGTGAGCTAACTGTTATTGATCATGTAGATTTACAGTTTACTGAGGCTATCCCCATCGTGCGTCCGTTGGTTGTCCTTTGCCGACATGGACGGCGCCCGCAAGAAGGGCGGCGATGGAGGAGGAGAAAGGATGAAAGGGGATTTGTGGGGAAGGGTGGGAAAGGAAGGGTTGATGGGCCCCACCACCATAAATAATAAATTTTAATAATTATAAATTAAAATGTTTTTAATTAAAATATTCTAAAATCTTTTAATTAAAATAAAATTTTAAGTATAAAATTTTAATTAAAATAAGTTAATTAAAATAAAAATATTTTAATATTTTTTTACAATTTTAGTATTAAAGTAATTAGTTAGAGTTAATTAAATAATAATTTAAAATGAGTTAATTAAATAATAATTTAAGTATAATATTTTAATTTTTTTTACATTTATAGTATTAAAATATTTTTATTTTTTTTACATTCATAATGACTATTTTTTTTTTGTTTTTTTCATAATGGCTATTTTTTTATATTTTCACAATGGCTATTTTTTGTTTTTTTCATAACGGTTAGTTTTTTTGTTTTATTCATAACGACTAGTTCTTTTGTTTTATTTTCATAACGGCTAGTTTTTTTATTTTATTTATAACGGCTAGTTTACCTATTATAAATATGTTTTATTAGTTGAGAGTTTTTCTTAAATCACACTTCATCATTTTTTAAATGTTATAACTCTTTTGTAATACAATTCAAAATTCAATTCTCAATGGATACAAGAGTTCCATTCTTTTTCACACAAATGTTAAACAATGAAACTAACGAAGAATACTCACATCAGCAACTCGAGTTCTTCTAATATCAACACCCTGGGTTTTCCCAACTCCCACAACCCGGGGGATTCCCATATCTTCAACAATCTGGGGGATTTCGACATGTTTAACAACCTAGGGCATTCCCATATGTTCAACAACATGACTTCTCACAATTTCCACAAGTCGGGAGATTCCCATATCTTCAACAATTTTAGTCTTCGTTGGAAGATTATCAACAATATCAAGCATAGCTTAAACATAAAGAGCTTTAAAAAGTACAACAAACACAATCACAATCACACAATGAACAACTAATTGATGAAACACATTTGTCACCAAAAACACACCAGCAAAGAAAAAAGGGAAAGAAAAAGGAAAAGAAAAAGGAAAAGAAAAAGTTGAGAAGTCTGTTCGTATCAAGTGAACAGCTGATGATGAAGTCTTGTTGGCTGGCTTATGTAGCCATTTTTGAAGACTCAATAATTGCCAACAGTCGAAACCAACAAGCATAATGGGGGAGAATAGAACAACATTATAATGTTGGGAACCCTTAAATTCCAAGAAATGCACACAACCTTAGAAGTCATTGGCATATGATCAAAGGAAAGGTTGCTCATTTTAATACATCTTACGTTAGTATCAAATCACAATACAAAAATGGTTGGTCAGGAGACCAATATATAACTCAAGCTAAATATGATTACATGAACACTAATAATGTTGCATTCACATATGAACATATGTGGAGGATAGTTAAAGACATTCCAAAGTACTTTAGGCCTACAAAAATGTATGGTCATCAAGCTTCCAAAAGAACAAAGACAAACAACACAGGGGGTTATGCCTCTTCTGCTTCAAATGCTAACTTTGGCAATACTCTCGAATCAACTCAAGAGTGGGGGGTATCACTTGATGATGATAATAATGATGATGATGTTCTTGCAATACAACAAGAAGATTAAGAGGAATAACATCTAGAAGAAGAGTGTGGAGAGGAACCTCCAACACGTCTAATAGGGAGAAACAAGACAAAGAAGTTGGCCAAAATAAAGGGTAAAGGTATGACTTCTTCTTCTTCACTTGCTTACGATGCAAAGAGACTAAGTCTCGTTGAAGACTTGGTCGAGACGACAAAGGTAAAGAAGAAAGCTATCCAACATTTTGACAAAAAAAATTGGTAAATTCTTTGAGTTGGAAGAGAAGAAGATCCTTTTCATCGACACAAGTCATATGGATCCATTCCAACATGCCGAACATGAAGAATTGTGTAACGATATAAGAAAAAAATATGGAATGTCTCATCACAAGTAATAATTTTAGTTTAATTTGGTGTTTCAGTTTATGTTATGATTTTAGTTTAATGTTGTACTAGTTTAATTTTCTATTTTAATGTAATTTTAGTTAATTAATTAATTTTTTTTCTAACGGCTAGTTTTTTTTGTCTTTTTCTAACGGTTATTTTTTTTGTCTTTTTCTAACGGCTAGTTTTTTTTGTCTTTTTCTAACGGCTAGTTTTTTTTGTCTTTTTCTAACGGCTAGTTTTTTTTGTCTTTTTCTAACGGCTAGTTTTTTTTGTCTTTTTCTAACGGCTAGTTTTTGTCTTTTTCTAACGGCTAGTTTTTTTTGTCTTTTTCTAACGGCTATTTTTTTTGTCTTTTTCTAACGGCTAGTTTTTTTTGTCTTTTTCTAACGGCTAGTTTTTTTTGTCTTTTTCTAACGGCTAGTTTTTTTTGTCTTTTTCTAACGGCTAGTTTTTTTTGTCTTTTTCTAACGGCTAGTTTTATTGTATTTTTTCTAACGGCTAGTTTTATTGTTTTTTTTCCAACGGCTAGTTTTATTGTATTTTTTTCCAACGGCTAGTTTTATTGTATTTTTTTCCAACGGCTAGTTTTTTTTGTTTGTATAAATACCACAATGTACACCATAATCACTACACACTTCACTCATTTTCCAAAATTCTAAAAATGAGCAACGATAATGATAGAATACCCATGAATATTCCTCAAATGCTCACACAAGAATTTCAAAATCTTATTTCCAATGATATCGAAGAGCTTGCTAATAGATTGTTTGAGCTTGACCAATAAGAAGAGGGAAGTTCTTCCCGACAACGTAAGAAGCACAAAGAGATAGATAGAGGTCGTAAGGATGGAGACACGCGATTGTGAAATGATTACTATGCTCCAGAGCCGGTGTACGATGAGAGTTTTTTCAGACGGAGGTTCAGGATGCGGATTGTTCTTTTTAATCGTATCGTCACAAATTTATCTGAACCAGGTAAATCAGAACACTGTAAATATTTTACACAAAGATATGATGCTGTAGGTAGAAAGGGTCTGTCACCAAGACAAAAATGCACAAGTGCCATTCGTCAATTGGCATATGGCACAACAGCTGACCGATGTGATGAATACTTACGCATTGGTGAAAGTACTGCTATGGAATATCTACAAAAGTTTTGCAGGTCTATCGTGAAAATTTATTCATCTGTGTATTTAAGAAGACCAACCCAATATGACGTTGATCAGTTAGTAGCTGAACATGAAGCCCATCATGGGTTTCCTAGAATGCTTGGAAGCATTGATTGTATGCACTGGAGTTGGAGAAACTGTCCAACTGCATGGAAAGGTCAATATACCCGTGGTGATCATGGGCATCCCATGATTATGCTAAAAGCGGCTGCATCACATGACCTTTGGATTTGGCATGCATTCTTTGGAGTAGCTGGATGAAACAATGATATCAATGTGCTTAATCAACCCCTAGTTTTCAATCAAATCTAAGAGGGGAATGCATCACAATGTAATTTCACAGTGAATGGGTATAACTACACCACAGGGTATTATCTTGCAGATGGTATTCATCCAGAATGGGCCACACTTGTAAAGAGTTTTACATATCCACCGGAGAATAATCTAAAAATGAAGTGGTACAAAAGGCATCAAGAGTCTGCAAGAAAGAATGTAGAAAGAGCCTTCAGTGTTCTTCAAGCTAGGTAGCTAATGATACGATCCCCAACAAGATCCTCAAACTTATCGGTATTAGGTGATATAATGCATGCATGTATTATATTACATACTATGATTGTAGAAGATGAAGGAGGTTTCATAACTAATTGGTCGCGTGAAGAGCAAGAACCAGAGCCAGAAAGTTACAATAACGGGGCACCACCATCATTTCAAACACACCTACAAAGATTTACAAGCTTACGTAACTAGGACGCACACCATGTATTGCAGAACGATCTAATAGAACATCTCTGGGCGAATAGGGGATTAGAGAGTAGTTTATTGTTATTTCTATCTATTACTTTTATATTGTCGTTTTTATTTTATTTTTTTATGTTGTTGTTTTAATTTTATTTTAATTAAATATATTTACAATAATTCAAATATCTTTATTTAAAGTAAATTAATAAAGAAAATATGAGATGGAAAAATAAAGGTGTTTGTGGGAAGGATAGTGTTGGAGGTAAAAAGTGTTTGTTGAAAGAATGTGTGAAAGTGAATGGAAAAATGATGTGGCATGCTGATTATGACTGTTTGTGAAAAGGATGAGTTGTAGCGTTAGGAACAGTCTGATGTAGCTAGTCTTTTATCATTTAATTGGTATAACTATTATCTCATGTAATATTATTTAGTTTTATGTGTTATTAAAGAACTGTTTGGCAGCATCTGACTCAACTTTTTAATGGTTCAGATGTTTGAATGGTTTAACATTTGTTGGTTCAGATTGTTTATTTCGTAAGCAAATATCTAAATGGTTAAAACATTTGTTTCTCGATGGTTAAGTATTATACTGATGTTGAATGATTAAGAGGTCTAATACCAAATGGTTAAGACCTCTTATTTGGATTAGTCAGACATTTATCTTTGAATAGTTAAACGATATAATAACTTTTAATGATTCAAATATTTTAATTGTTCAACATTTAATAGTTCAGACCTTTTATTGGTTCAGTATTTAATTATTTAGAAGTTATCAAACAACACGTAAGTTATATAACTATTATTTAGTTCATTGGTTTGCTTAAAGTAACCTTAACTTGTAACATTTTACATCTTATATAAAAGATATTTAATATTTTAAAGAGTAAAATATCATTTTCATCCCTAACGTTTTGTTAAATTTATCATTTCAATCCAAAAACTTTTTTTCTATTTTATTTGATTTAATTCACATGAAAACATCATTTTTCCTTCCTAAACTATTTTAGGTTTTGCTAGTCAAAACCCTAATAGCAAGTTTTTTACCTTGTTAAATTGGTAAGTTCTATTTGGTCCTTTCACTTTTGTAAAAGTTACATGGGGTACCCTTAAGTTTTAGGTCATGAGAGCTTTTTGAGGAATGTGGATGAGCATCTGTTATATGAGCAACTATGAGTGAGTTAGGCCCGTTGATTTTATCTTTATCCGATTAACCCTTCTGACCCGAGCTCACCCGTACCCGAAGAAACCCGACCCGAACAACCCGTTATCCAAACAACCTGAAAACCAATTAAACCGATTCTTATTCGGGTCGGGTTTCGGATAAACTTTCAAACATGAAAACCCCGAATAACCAGAACCGATTAACCTGAAACCCGAAAAACCCGATCAACCCATATTAAAATTAAATAAATTATATGCATACACTTGTGTAGATTATCCAAATTGATCAAATTGTTTGTATATAAATATATATTTAAACACATTTTATAAATTATAGAAGTAAACTAATTTAAGTCCACTAATATTATAAGATTTAAAATGAAAAATCACTAAAACATAATAAATTGAGTATATTGTTTAATACCCAAAACCCGACCAGAACAACCCGTTACCTGACCAACCCCAAAACCGATTCAACCGAATTTTATTCTGATCGGGTTTCGGTAGACTTTCAACGCTAAGAAACCCGAATAACTCAAAACAATTAACCCGAAGCCCGATTAACTTACCCGATCAACACCCCTAGAGTGAGTGGTGGGTTTTTGATAGACATGAAGCAAAGCGTGTGTTGAGAAATATGATGACGACGTGGCCACGGGGTTAAAGTGGTTTTTTCTTTTATACATTTTTACTAGCTTTAATAAACCCGTGTATTACACGGGTTAAATAAATAAAATATTAATTTAATTATTAATTATACAATGATATTTTAGATATGATATGACTGAAATAATAAAAATAGTATGACTGAAATAATAAAATAGTGATATCAATTTTTTAAAATTTTATTTTTCTTTTTTTTAAAATAAATAATTTTGTCCTAAAACAACCATATAAAAATGTCATTTAAAAAAAATTTCTTGTTACAACTCCCAAGGTTGATTATTTTTTGTTTTTAAAAATATCAGTGTTTAGAAATAACCTTAATAAATAGATTTCTTTCTTAATTAATTATATATTAAAAATAATTAAAATAATATTATTAGTAATTAAGTAATTATTTAATAGGAGATAGAGGCGGGAAAATTTTGGTAAGAATAGTTATGATGTTGACATGTGGCATCACATTTATTTCTTTATTAGAGTATGAAGATTATTCAGTTACAACCGTAAATGATCACGTTGTTGGATGACTTTGCAGAATGATTAAATCCATGCGACCTTAAAATATATACATTTTTACAGATAATATTAATTATTAGTAACTTTTTAAAAGTAATAGTACCGGGATATTTCTTTTAATTACAAACTAGCGCAACACGCCAGAAAACTTAATATGTAATTATCTTTTAAATTAAAAAACAAATTAAAGTAATATCGTATTAAATTAACGATAATAAAATGATCATTTGTTATTGATGATAAAAAAATAATTAAATAGTAGTAAGTTGCTACTAATCATCAAAAGTTTTAATGATAATCAATTAGGAGCGATTTGGACATCAAAAACTGATGATTAGTGGCAATTTGGTTTTGCCGAATGTAAGTAAGCAGTAATAGAATCGATTAGTAGTAAATAATAGAAGCAAATGTGATCATCAAAAACTTATTATTAGTGGAAACTAGAATCCAACCTTTCGCGTTGCAGCGGAGACGTAAAATCTTACCACATAGCATCTGATACATAGTGTCAGTGAACACCAACATAAAAAAACTCATATTAAAAATAATAAAAACAAAAAATATAAAACCAAAAGAAAAGTAAATGTAAAAATGTCGCACGCAGACAAAACATAAAACATATAAAACGATAAACAAGTTGATCAAAGACCAACGTGTTGCGATGGACCCATTAAACCGTGAAAAGTAAGCGTAAAAATGTTGGACCACACGTGCACACTACAACGTGTTAACTCGTAAAATTTAGACTGAAACGTAAACTGGAAAATTCGTAAAATATAAAAAGTATATGGGACCAAATTTGAAAGTAATAAAATGTTGAGGTTAAATTATAAAATATATAAAAGTATTGGGTTAAAATAAAAACGTTAAAGATTAAAAAAAGAAAAAAAATTAGTGCAATCAATAAAGCATATGGTACAACCTTTAATGCATACAAAGGTTGGTAATTAGTATTATATATAAATTGGTTTTAGTGATAATCAATTTAAAAAAAAAACAAAAAAAAGGGTTAGTTTTTTAATTTATCATAGAATACATAAGCTAGAGGAGCCGAGTTATAATAAAGTCATGACTGCAGGATGATCCTTCCTTGCTGCAAATATCTCAATGATGCAAATATCTCAATGAATATCCTGAGAGGCGAAGATAAAAAATGTATAAGAAAAGCTAGTACAACTTTATTATTCATATTAACGCCTCCAGAAACTATAAAAGCTAAAATTATAGTAAAAATAAGCTCGTATACTCTGTGTGAACTTGGATTTGTTATCGGTCATTATATTTACTTATGTGATAGATTCTATTCAATAAATGTATAACATAATCTAATCTAATTGTTAGAACACAGTAAGTTATATGAAAAGAAACCATAAAGTTGAAGCAGTAGGAATGGATCGGGTTTGTGTTTGACACAATTCCCTTAAACAAATTCGGCGTCTGTTCCCAGGGTACATCGGTTTGTAACGGTGACGGTGCACTACCAGAATTGACACTTGCCTGAAAAGTTCTCGGAATGAAGTTGTTCGATATCAGTAATAAAACAAAATGTGTAATTTATGCACGAAAAACTGATGTAATAATCAACAATTAACTGCTGCAATAACAACAATTAACTGCTGCAATAACAACAATTAACTGCTGCAATAACAACAATTTAATTCCATAGAAAACAAAATGCCAAGAGTCAAAAACTGTTATGGGAAAACCAAGAGTCTGGCATGTCAACAGTTAGTAGAGCAAAAATACACCATAACGGGTTGAAGCAAAAATCCGACTTCACGCGTACCCGGTTGTTTTTGGAGCGGCATTCGTGTCCGCATGTCATGCTTGGGCGACCCAAATTTTCCAGCCAGAAACCCGTTTTTGCAACCCCCTGCGCGCGGGTAGGTCATAGTGTAAAAGGTATCATAAAGTCATTTAATACCTTTCACCTTGTTTTCACATATAAACACATAATATTTCATTGTCACACCAATATGGGACAAGGGTGTTAGAGAGACTCCCTTTCACACCATTATTCCAACAAATACCCACATGAATGGGAGTCATACTAAAACAATTGCATTCCGATTACATTTCAACGGTTGAGTTTTGCATACGACAGGTAGCTGTAACCCTTTGAACCTTCGCTCATGAAACACACTTAGTCCACTGGCTCTGAGTAGACATTGATGTCTTTGAACTCGTCTGCCGTTTGTGTGGACGACAATACGTTTCACACAAGACTCTTCCTGACAACGTCAAGTCCTCATAGTTGTATCCGTTATGGTCCTGGACACGTTCCTGGTTCTGCGAGAGCTATTAGGTATGGTGCCCCAAACAATACCCTTCGAAGCGACCCCACTTATCTCTCACATAGGTGATCCACTAAGAAAGTTTACCTCAGTCGAATCATTAAAAGTCATAGACTTAACCTTGATCTTGTCACTTTCAGGAATGGACTAGGAAGAATACAAAATCCTATAGTAATCTCCCTCTTAAAACGTGGAGTGGTAATCAACTCTCCCCCACAGTGACCTCACCTGTTCATATAAGTAGGTTGTCATATTGAACTCAGATCTTGGGATCTCCAGTCAGCTGAGTTAGGTTTCCTTCGCATGAATTTAACCTCTCAAGGGCTTCAGTTCCATTCCTATGGACGACTTGTAAACTAACTCTCTATTTAGGCCTTTTGTTAGTGGATCCATAATATTATCCTTTGATCTCACATAATCAACAGTGATAACTCCTGTAGAGATTAGTTGTCGTACCGTGTTATGTCTACGTCTTATGTGCTTGTTCTTACCATTATACATTCTGTTATGAGCTCTGCCAATTGCTGATTGGCTATCACAATGTATGCGTATGGCTGATGCCGGCTTCGGCCATCTCGGTATATCTTCTACAAATTGGCGTAGCCATTCTGCTTCTTCACCTGCTTTATCTAAAGCGATGAATTCCGATTCCATGGTGGATCTTGCAATGATCGTTTGTTTGGCTGATTTCCACAATATCGCTGCACCACCAAGTGTGAACACATATCCACTTGTTGCCCTAGAATCGTTCGTATCAGATATCCAGTTTGCATCACTGTATCCTTCAATGACTGCCGGATATCTCATGTAGTGTAGTCCGTAATCCTGTGTGTACCTCAAGTACCGAAGCAACCGAGTCACACAACTCCAATGGGTTGAGTTTGGGTTGCTCGTGTATCTGCTTAGCCTGCTTACTACATAAGCTAAGTCTGGTCTGGTACAACTCATGAGATACATTAGACTTCCTATAATTCTTGAGTACTCTAATTGATTGACAGGTTCACCTTGATTTTTGGTTAAGTGTTGACTCGTGTCAATGGGAGTTTTAGCCACATTAGAGTCATTCGCATTGAATTTCTCAAGAAGTTTGTCCACATAGTGGGATTGACTTATAACAAGTCTATTTTGGGTTCGTGTGATTTGTACTCCCAAAATCACATCTGCTAATCCCATATCCTTCATGTAAAACCTTGCTCTCAGATGTCTTTAGTAGATTTTATAACATTCTCATTACTTCCAGCGATGAGCATGTCATCCACATATAGACATAGGATGACATATCCTGTTGGTGTGTCCTTCACATACACACACTTGTCATATTCGTTGATCTTGAAACCGAAATCAATCATTGACATGGTCAAACTTTTGATGCCATTGTTTCGGAGCTTGTTTCAATCCATACAGGGATTTAACAAGCCTACACACTTTCTTCTCTTGCCCATTGGTTGTGAAGCCTTTAGGTTGTTACATGTAAATTTCTTCCTCCAGATTTCCATTCAAGAAAGCTGTTTTCACATCCATTTGATGAACTTCTAAATTTCTAATTGCTGCAATGGCAAGTACCAACTAATGGAGGTTATTCGCGTTACCGGCGAATATGTGTCAAAATAATCCTAGTCTTCTCGCTGTTTGTATCCTTTGATTACCAACCTTGCCTTGTATTTATCAATGGTGCCATATGGCTTTTTGTTCTCCTTAAAGATCCACCGATATCCTAGTGGCTTGCATCTTGGAGGAAGATCCACTAACTCCCAGGTATGGTTCTGTAAAATAGAGTCTATTTCACATTGAATCGCCTCCCTCCATTGAGGCCCGTCCGACGAAGTGACCGCTTGTTGGTACGTCTGTGGTTCCTCCTCAACAATGTAGGTGAGGAAATCAGGACCACAAGTTTTTTCAGTCCTTTTCTCTTACTTCTTCGGACTTCACCTTCATTAGTTTCAACCTCTTCTTATGAAATATTTTCCTCTGTGAGTTTCGATAGCCTCGGTTCATCATGTAGAACACTTTCGTCCAATGGGTTTGTTGAACCAGATTTGTGTCTTCCAAACATGAAAATATGTGCTCAAACCATGATGCATCTTTTGCTTCCAAGATGGTCCCAATACATACTCTTGGATTCTTGGAGTTATGTACAAGAAATTGAAGTGGACCGCCCAATCGAGTGTATCCAATGAACACACAATCTACTGTTTTCGGTCCTATCACAAGATGCTTTTGTGGTGTTACTACCACCTTAGCTAGCTGTCACACCCCCGCTAAGAACGGAAACACGGGGATGTAACGAGACGGGAATCGCCATAACACATGGTAAGCGATAGAGATGCAATAATAATAATGATGACAAGCGTGTCATGACGACACCCGACAACAAGGGGACTTGTGTCGTGTTTAGTCAGTATTCACGACAACATAACCATAAGCATAAACATGATACATGAATCATATAACAAAGATGATAACACTGTATGCAATTCCCACAACCCGGGAACAAGTTACGAAGTATAATGTTGTTTGAAACAGATACAACAATTGTTTTCAAAATGACAAGTTTTGCCCGAAAATGCATCCTAGGGTCCCCACTAAGGAAGCACACCTAGAACCTCAGCTAGCCTGATCACCTGAAAAGATATGCTCAAAATTGTTGGTGAGTTCGCAGGTTTAAAGTAAATAAGTAATTGATGCTGTATAAAGTTGTTGCAGAATACCGTGCATACAATTATAAGTAAGCAAAATCACATGACAAGAGCTTTACAACCAAACCTAATGACGTACACAAAGAATCTTGTCGGAATATATTCACCCAAGGCCCGTTCCTGGCTTTTGTTGGTACTAACTAGTATACCAACACGAGGGTGGGGGTGTCAACCCAGTAGTACTACCATTACCTATTCGTCGGTTCTCACATTGGAATTAAATGGTTGTAAGAAAGAACCACAAAGCAGACTCAAGCATGTATCAGATAAGTACCCACAAAACAATAGCACGTTGATTCTAAGTATGTAAATTATATGTATGTTGTACAACAAAGAAAACGGGCGAGCATACTTTTCCCCCATGTTTGTAAATGTTTGTAAAGTAGTGTAAGCAAAAAAGGGGCCACGAGACTCACATGTTTAGTGGTAGATATGAATGATCAAGATTCCCAACAGTTGAATGCAATGATCGGTCAAACACCTATTGACAGTTATTGTTAAGCATTAATGACGTGTATAAAGCGTATAGTAATGTTGGGTCGGTTCGGGTTGTATCGGTTCGGTCGTGGGTAGCACACACACAAGCGGACACACACATCAGATCTTATGTAGATCCAAGTACTAAGAGCAGTCGTCATTGCTTATGACATCCTTGTAAAGATCTCATTGTTATGAAAGATGGCACTTGTTAAGTATCTGTAGTTCCAAATGGATTGTCGATACTTGTAAAATGTTAGGTTGATTTCAATTGAAATAGTATGTGCATGTTGATAGCATTGAATTTAATCTTTGTGGTCAAGCAATGACACTTTTACTGATGTTAACTTATCATCATCAGACGTTCAAGAGGAAATTCACACTCAACATCATCAGTCACACAACAGGACCAGACACTCGTCTCAACGCTCCATTTGTACGAATCAACCTTCAATCGTACGGATCAGCTTCATTCATACGATTGAGTCTTAATTCGCATGACTGGCATTCAATCGTAACACACAACACACATTCGCACAACCCAACCTCCATGCGTACGAATCAACCTTCAATCGTGCGAATTAGCTACTTTCGTACGATTGAACCTTCATTCGTGCGATTGGACTCCAGTCGTGCGAAACACGCACAATCGCATACATTCAGTCGGTCACCTGACACAATCGCACGCATTCATTCGTTCGCATGACTCATTCGCACACATACACACGATCGCACGACTCAGTCGCATGACGTCCCCAGTCGCACAACTCAGTAGCCCGAAAGACACAATCGCATGACTCAGTCGCACGACTCACCCAGTCGCATGGCTCAGTGGCATGACATACCCAGTCGCCTGAACTGCAGGTCCGCGACTGCAGAAGGGCAGAGCAGCCTTCGGCTTCTCCAAGCATGGGTTTTACACAACAAGGACCTCCAGAAACACACTACAAACATACACAAACATGAAACGCAAGCAGAAAGACCTCACACGCACCCACACGACCTCATGTGTTCGGGTTGAACCCGAACACCCGAAACCCTAGTTTGGACAGCCGTGAATAAGCAAGAAAAAAGACAACCAAGGTCGTCTACCTGCTAGAATAGAGTAGACTAGGCTATAGATGGAGTCTAGACGACAAGAACAAGACCAAGCGGGTTGGATTTGGTGCTAGAATGAAGAAGATGTGAAGAAGAAGGTGAAGAGGATGAAGAAGATGAAGATGAAATGAGATTAAGGGCTAGAATATGGGTTTATATACCCAGCCCAAGTTTGTAAAATGGCAAGTTTAGTCCCTGCACTTAACCCCCGAGTTCCCCAAAATTTGTTTCAGTTGATTACGACCTTAAAATGTTCATTGTATTAAGGTTAAAAGCGTGTTTAATGGTAATTGATAGCTTAAAATGGTTTTATTAATGGAAATGGTTATAATTAAAATGATACATTTGGTGATAATGGTGATGAAATTTATAAAAAGGGTTTATGCTTAGCACAAGTTCACGGAGGAAGTACAGGCACAAGTGTTGGACCAAAAGAACCAATGAGCCTGATCAGAGAAACCTCTAAGTCCCACAGGACATCACAACAGCTGAAGAAGACCTGATCAGCTGTTCTACAAAGTCTGAAGAATACAACTGCTGAAGTATTTCTGAAGTACTGAAGACAAAGACTGAGACAACAGCTGAAGATCTAAGTACTGAAGACAAAGACTGAAGATCAACAGCTGAAAGACAAAGTCTGATGTTCAAGTACTGAAGACATCAGCTGATGCTAACAGCTGAAGAGGGCTTCTTCAGTTGTTGTGATGGTTTTTCTTCATCAGTAGTTTTCTTTTCCTTTCAGTAGTTTGTTTACTTTTCTGTAGTTTTGTTTCCTTTTCAGTACTTGTAAACAACTGAAGAGGTTGTTCTTCAGTTGTTGTAGTATCAGTAGTTTTATGTTTTTCAGTAGTTGTAAATAAGATGTTTAACACTTAGGAACATTTGTAAGAAGATGTCAGTTGTTGACATCTTCAGTAGTTGTTAAACATCAGTAGTTATAAAACGGTTACATGTCACTTTCAAGTGACAACAGCCTACGTCATTCTTTCCTTTATAAGGAAGGATGACTCACCTGTAATCGTGCCATTGAGGCCGACAATCTTAATGCAATATTCCTTTTGTCAGATATTTCTCTCTCTATAACAAAATTCTTTTATCGCTTTATATCGAATGTTCTTGCTTGAATTTGTCTAATTCTGAGCTATTCCGCTGCTATATCTGTTCAATCGATTAAACCAAGAGGCTGAGATCCTAACAAATGGTATCAGAGCGGTTAATCATTGATCGATCTAACAATTGATCATTGAAACTGTTCAATCGCTCTAAGTTTGATCGAATTAGCAAATTCGCAAGGATCTGTTATAGAGATTGAGAGTGTATCGCTTCTGGCCGTTTTATTTGAGGTTCTGTGTGGTTCTGAGCTAAATTTATTGTGATTTTACTTGAATCTGTCTGATTTTCCACAATGACTACTTCTTCGAATGATCCTTTCAATACTGGATCCTCTACCAAGCCTCTGATTCTGGTGAGGAATGAGTATAACATTTGGCAGAGAAGATTGCTCCATCACCTGTCTGTCAATAGCTCAGGTTGTTGGACATCTGTGGCACATGGACCACATAAGCCAATGGTGAATGATTCGGAAACAAACCAGTTGGTTCCAAAGAAGAAGGAGCAATACTCCGATGAGGACAAGAAGTTGTTTGAAATCGATGCAAAAGCCATGGAATTTTGGCTATGGCTATTCCTAATGAGATTTACTCTGGGCTTTTGCATTGTGAGTCTGCTCATGACCTCTGGAAAGCCATCAAAGAACAATTTGGTGGTACTGATGAGGTTTTAGCAAACAACAGGGAAATCCTCGCCCAACAATATGAGACTTTCTCTCATAGAAAGGGTGAGACTCTGACTCAACAATTTGAGCGGTTTTCATGTTTAATCTCTGAATTGAAAATGGTTAAACATGAATATACCAGGAGTCAGATGAACCATAGATTCCTAAGATCACTGCCTGAGAGATGGAACACATATACCATTGTTCTACGCTCAAATGCTGATGTTGATCGCCTATCTCTCACCCAACTTCATGGGAAACTGCTTACATTCGAGAGAGAGATAGAGCAGAAAAGGAAATTGGCTTCATCTGGCAAGCTTACTGAGGATTTTGTCCAAGGGAACACTGCCCTGATTGGACATCAAGAGTCAGAATATGCGTCATCTGAAAGCCAGTATGATGAGCATATTGATTTCTCTACAAACACTTCTGAGCCTGCCTTTGTGAGTGTTGATAGTTATTCTGCTGGTAGTAATAGTGACAATCTATGTTTCATCATGGATGATCTCAAGGGGATTGCTGATGATGACTTAGAAGAGATGGATATTTTGAGCCAAATGGCCTTGATAAATATCAGATCTCAGAAGTTCTACAAAAGAACTGGAAGGAAATTCCCAGGACTCTCTGGCAAAACCAAAGTTGGTTTTGACAAGAGTAAGTTGAAGTGCCATAAATGCCACAGGCTTGGACACTTTGCAAGAGAATGTAGATCATCTGGATCTAACTCTCCTGCACCTTTTGTGACTTTCCCTGGCAATAGTCAACAAAACAGAGGGCAACAACCTGTCAATTCTGGTTATCATCATCAACCACAATCTCCTGCATATTTTGTTCCACAGGGGCCAATGCCATATCCATACCCCTGCTATTACATGCCACAACCAGGCCAGGTTCAAGCACCCACTGCTCAGCAACCACATGCACTCCCTGAGCCTCAACCATCCCAATCTCATCAACCTAATCAACTTCAACAACACAGCTTCTTCACACCAGGAGTTGTTGACTGGAGCAGCTTACCAGATGATGTGTCTGGTAATGAACAACTGTTCTCAGGTGCTGGTCAACATGGTGGTGAGCATCCTTTTGGAAATCTAGCTCTCATGACTTTGGAATCCTCTGATGGATCATTTTCAAGTACCTCTTCAACACAGGTATCACAGGTATCCTCTGAGGCTAAGGCCAAATTATGTTCTGAAACTTGCATAGCAGCATTTGCCTTATTAGAGAAGCAAATGTGGCTTTAATCAATAAAAATGTAGAGCTAGAACAAATAATTTCCAAAAATAAAGCTGAGTTTGAGTCTGTGCTGAAAGAGAAAACTGATGAGATTTATAAATTAAAATGCCAAATCTCTGATGATAAGGCTAGGGAGGATGTACTCTTAGAGAAGTACAAAGACCTCAAAGATACTCTTGCTGTCACCCAAGTAGAGTGTGATCGATGGGTACAATCTTGCAAGGGCTTTGAAATGCTTCTTAGTAAGCAAACAGCTTCCAATGTGAAGTTTGGAATTGGTTATAATCACACTGCTCCTCCTACAGATTTTGCTTCAAGAGCAGGAGTAGAATCTGATGGAGAAAGTAATGACCAATCCACCTCATCATGTGATTCACTACTTGATAAAGCACCATCAGTAGTTGAAGTCAGTAGTAATCCCTCTGTGAACCTATCAGCTGATATTGATGGTTCAACTGCTGACACTCACATGATCAATGAGTTGATCAACCCAAGTGTTATCCCTAGAAGTACTGAGGGTACTGGAGAGCAGGGGATAACATCTGGAGTTCAAATCCCAATA
Organism: Flaveria trinervia; assembly: GCA_025506515.1. Taxonomy (NCBI): domain Eukaryota; kingdom Viridiplantae; phylum Streptophyta; class Magnoliopsida; order Asterales; family Asteraceae; genus Flaveria; species Flaveria trinervia. Next base: position 16,973,533 of record CM046453.1, read on the forward strand.
ACTGACAGCACTAAAGAGAAGAAAACTGTCAGTAGGAAGGATTTGAAGCCTACTAAGGGAGTTGACAAGAAGGCAAAAAGTGCTTCTAAACTGCTGAAGAGCAAGTCTTCAGTAGTTTCATCTTCTTCAGTTGATGATCAACAGAAGATGAAGAAGAAACCATGTGAAATATGTGGTCTATTCAATCATCTCACAGATGATTGTTGGTACAAAAAGGGATCCAAACTCAAACAAAAGGAGAAAATTAAAGAAAACTTGGCTAAAATGAAAACTGAGTTTGAGTCCAAGTTTGTACCAGCAGCATCAAATCCTGTTACTCCTATGTCCAAAAAGAAATCTAAAAGGGAAGGAGTGCAACAGGCAACAGCTGAGGTTGCTCAAAAGAAGATGGTGCAACACAAGAACTCATCATCAAACACCAATACCAATGTGTCTGAAGAGCTGAAAGCTCTTTCCCAGAATCAGACACAGCTGGTAATGATGGTTCAACATCTGTTGGAAGAGTTAACCAACTTGATGGCCCTGTGTTGAAACCCCAGAAAAGGAGATCCAAGCCAAAGGATTCCTCTTCTACACCATCTCCTTCACCTCAAGCTATTGTGCCCAATAAACCTGTTAGTTTACCATCTATTGATGAGACCAGGCCCAAAACCAAAAAGGTTTGGGTCTCCAAAACTAACTGATTGTTTATTAATGCAGGTTTCTTCAACATGCCAAAGTAGCATCTGGTATGTAGACAGTGGGGGATCTTTGCATATGACTGGGAACAACTCACTTCTTAATGACTACTCTCTAGGAAGGAAGGGTTTTGTTTCCTTTGGAAATGATGCAAGAGGTTACATCATCAGGAAGGGCTTTGTTTCCAATGGGGAAATAAGGTTTGATGATGTCAACCATGTGGAAAATCTCAAGTATAACCTCTTGAGTGTCAGTCAATTGTGTGACAAAGGCCATGTTGCCCTTTTCACAAGCCAGAACTACAGGATTCTGTCATCCAAAGTTCTGAGTTTGATTGACAAGGTATTGGATGCTCACACTCTCCTGAAGGCCAACAGGACAGGAAGAGTGTATGCCTTAGATCTTTCCAAGAAAATAGATCTCAAAGGCCATCCTTGCCTATTTTCCAAGGCCTCTCCTCAAGAATCTAATCTATGGCATAGAAGGCGGGGACATGTTAACTTCAAGAACATGAATCAGCTGATACACCATAGTTTAGTAAGGGGTAGAGTGCTAATAAATCAGAGGTTGATGAAGACTCCATATGAAGTTCTACATCATTTGGCCCCTCTCATTTCATTCTTTAGAGCATTTGGGTGTCCCTGTTTCATTCTCAACACAAAGGATCAGCTCTAGAAATTTGATCCTAAGGTGGATGCAGGGTACTTTGTTGGTTATTCATCAACTTGCAAGGCATACAGAGTCTTCAACTGCAGAACAAAGATGGTTGAAGAGACTCTACATGTCAAGTTCAATGAATCTCCAAAGGACAAGATTCCACAAAGCCCTGTGGAGCTCTTTGATTTGGACATACTGTAATATGTTCCTTATCAATCTCCTGCTGTTGCTCCTGTCAACAGTTCACCACCTGGTGTTACTGCTGAAGATGATGATGATAGTAGTAATCACCTCTTCAGGTTTAGTGACCAACTGCCTGAGTCCTCTAAACTGATGCTCCTGTAGCTCCAGCAGCACCATCCACAACAAATGCTGATGAGATTTCTGCATCCTCAACTTCATTTGAGTTGCCACCATCTTCATGGTTTCAAGAATCTGCATCAACATCTGCTGCTGCTGAAGGTCCTACAAACACTTGCACAGATTTGATTGTTTACCAAGAGCTGAAAAATCACCCAATGTCTCAAATCCTTGGTGATATCAATGCTGGTGTTTCAACCAGAAGCCAGTTGTCCAATTTCTGCTTCTATGCTCTCTTTATCAGTCAGCTAGAGCCAAAGAACTCATGTAGCTTTGAGAGACAATGGATGGGTTGAAGCCATGCAGCTTGAGCTTCTTCAGTTCAAAAAACAGCAAGTGTGGGAGCTTGTTCCTCTACCCCCAGGTAAGTGTGCAATAGGCACTAAATGGGTGTTTAGGAATAAAACTGATGAAAATGGGCTAATTGTTAAGAACAAGGCCAGACTGGTTGTGCAGGGGTTTGCACAAGAAGAAGGTATTGATTATGATGAAACCTTTGCCCCTGTAGCCAGACTGGAGGCAATTAGATTGTTTTTAGCCTATGCTGCACTCCACAATCTTAAAGTTTTTCAAATGGATGTCAAAAGTGCTTTTCTATATGGTAACATAAAAGAAGAAGTTATGTGTGTCAACCACCAGGCTTTGAGGATAATAAGCACCCAGAATGGGTATATAAGCTTGATAAAGCTCTTTATGGGTTGAAACAAGCACCTAGAGCCTGGTATGAGACCTTATCAAACTTTCTTCTACAGAATAATTTCACTAGAGGCTCCATAGATAAAACTTTATTTATTAAGAAGGTGGATCAGCATAAGCTACTTGTTCAAATTTATGTTGATGATATATATTTGCATCCTCTGATCCCCAATTGTGTGAGGATTTCCAAAACTTAATGCAACAGAAGTTTGAAATGAGTGCAATGGGAGAATTACAGTTCTTTCTAGGTTTGCAAATCAAACAAAAAGCTGATGGAATTTTCATTCATCAGTCTAAATACTCAAAAGATCTTTTGAATAAGTTTGATTTACAAAACTGTAAACCCTGTTCTACTCCCATGTGCAACACCACACAATTGGATGTTGATCAGAAAGGTAAAGCTGTTGATGAAACTCTTTACAGATGTATGATTGGTTCCTTGATGTATTTAACAGCTTCTAGACCAGATATTATGTTTGCTACATGTGTTTGTGCTAGATTTCAGGCTGCACCTAAGGAGTCTCATCTGATTGCAGTCAAGAGGATCTTTAGATATCTGCAAGGTACACAATCTCTAGGCTTATGGTATTCACTGGACATTCTTGCAAATTAGTTGCTTTCTCTGATAGTGACTATGCAGGGTGTAAGTTGACCAGGAATCAACTTCTGGTGGATGTCAATTCCTAGGCAACTGTTGATTTCTTGGCAGAGTAAGAAACAAACATCTGTTGCTACATCCACTGCTGAAGCCGAGTACATTGCTGCTGCAAGTTGTACATCCCAAGTACTCTGGCTTCAGAATCAACTTTTGGATTATGGCATTACAGAGACTAAGACTCCATTATTAATGGATAGTGCTTCAGCTCTTTGCATTGTCAAAAATCCAGTCCAGCACTCTAGGACCAAACATATAGAAATTAGACATCATTTTATAAGAGATTGTTTTGAAAAGGGTCTAATTAATCCTATGTTTGTGCCTAGTGCTGATGAGCTTGCAGACATTTTTACTAAGCCTTTGGATAGTTCAACTTTCCACAACCTGGTGTTAAGGCTTGGTATGCTGCAGCTAGAATAAGTGACAACTACTGATGATCTCAGTAATTACTGATGATCATTGGTAACCATGTCACATATAAGTACTGATGAGTTATTTTACCCTCAGTAGCTTTTATAACTACTGAAGGCTAAATGCTTTAAGTACTGTACTTTATCTGTTCTAAACCTGATGTAGTTACAACTACTGATGCACTTAAATACTGAAATCAGTAGAAACAGATAAGTACTGATGTCCTATGAAACAACTAAAAACAGCAAAAAGGCTGATGAGTACGTGTTGAGGACAGTATGAAACAGCTGAAAGGCTATGAATTGACGACAACTACTGAAGAGTACTCTCTCTTCAGTAGTTCACAAACTGCTGTTTCTTCATAAACAACTGAAGCAATACCTTCAGTAGTTTCACAACTACTGATGACTAACACCAAGTCTTCAGTTGTTTACAACAATGATGGCACAACCAGGGTCTTCAGTAGTTTCACAACTACTGATGACTAATACCAAGTCCTCAGTTGTTTCAACATCTGAAGTCCAACTTGTCTTCAGTAGTTTTTTTTTTTTAAAAAACTAATGATGCCTAAATCAGAGACTTCAGTTGTTTCAACGTCTGATTGTAAACACCATGTCTTCAGTTGTTTTATAACTGCTGACCACACCAATACCATCAGTCGTTTCAAACCTCTGAAAGTTAATACCACGTCATCAGCTGTTTCAAATACTGATGATTAACACCACAACCTTCAGTCGTTTCATAACCCGTACCCTATATATATATGATCCCTCTTTGAGTTTTTCATTCTTTCATGACCTAAAATTTCAAAAGCTCTGAAAATCTTTCACCTTCATTAATGGCGACCATGCAACTCAAGCCTCGACACAACTGTGTCGCGTACCTCACTAAATCGCACTTCTGGACCAAATTCGATAATGCTATAGATCTTATGGTCCAATCACCACTGAAAACGGCCTTCCTCCTCAATCCAATCATTTATGCCGATTCGCTACATCAGTTTTGGACGAATGCAACTGTTAATGGAGAATCTATCCATTCGTCCATCAACTCTCATAAGGTGGTCATCTCTACTGCTACCATCCGCCAGATATTACTATTAGATGATGCTGCCTACCCTGTTGGATATCCTAAGCGCCAAATTGATCTTTCATTTGGACAACATGGATATCAGGGCGATCTTAGTGCTTCGACCATCCTGAAGAAACATTTTCCAGATGCTGAACGATTGATATTTCATATGGTAAATGTTTGCCTGGCCTCGAAGACTTCTTCTTGGGATCAACTGTCTTCCAGATGGCAACAGGTACTGTTCTCTATCCTTGAACAAGAACCACTAAACTTTTCTGAAATAATTTTCTTGAAATCAAGGATATGGCCACAAAACCACTTTCTAACCGTTGGATACTATATCCTCGGTTTATAATGGCCATAATACAGAATCAGCTTTCTGCTGAGGGACTAGTTGGTCTGGGAGTCCCTGCTTTGGCTGTATTGCCGGAGGTATACTCCCGACACAACACTGACCAAACTCTTAAACAGGCTGCCAAGCTGCGCAAACCCACGCAGCTGGAACCCACAGCCTCCACTTCCACATCCAAAGTCCCCTCCAAACCCACAAAGAAGAAGCCTAAGAAGGCTCCTCAGGGAGTTGAGTCCCCTGAGGATGCTCCTGCTGCACCAAAGCAGGTTATCTCTACTGGAAATAACCCCCCAGTAGAGACTATGACTCCACCAACCGAAGCCGCTCAGGTTTCCTCTCAAAAGGAACCTGATGCAACCACTCAAAGGGAAGCCACACTGCTGGAATCCTCCTCACTTGAGGGGATTACCATTGAAGAGCACCACTTGTCCCGGGTGCACACTGCTTCCACACCCTCTCCTGATGCAACCGCCCCTCAAAGCCCTACAATTATTGTTGAAAAAGTGCTGACGCAGTTGCATTCCTCACCCCCCACCCAGACACCAATCACTACTGGGATAACCTCAACACCTGAGGGGGAGGATCACAATGCTTCTGTCAACCCACAGCACAGGGGTTATCATGTTCCATCTTCTAGTGTAGACAAGGAGGTGCGAACTTCTGGTGAGGCTGCCACTGCCTCTGACTCAGCAAATGACCAGGGTGCAGTTGGTAACATCTCTAAGACCTCACCAGCGGCAACAGCTGATGAAGGACATAGTCCTGAGGCTGGAAGTCCCCAGAACCAAGAACAAGGGGCACATGCTATAATTGATCTACACTCAAGGCATGTTCATCCTGACTCTGTCAGGAGGTCAGGTGATTCAGTATCAACTGATGATGACCTGAGCTTCTTCTTTGATGTAGTTGCTCAAAACACCATCCTAGAGGATGAGGTTAGCAGACTCAAAGAGCTGCTGGCCAAGATGTCTCAGGATGCAACCAAAAAGGGGGAGAGTCAGTCAGTTAAAGGAAAAAGGAAGAGGACAGATGGGGAGAAGGAGAAAGAATCAGAGAAGGTGAATGAGAAGGAGTTGGCTGTTATAAGTGTGGAGGAGAAGGAGAAGGAGAGTGAGAAGAGAGCTGAAGTGAATGAAAGTCAAAAAGACTTTCATGTCACATATCAAAAGAGGAAAGAAGGAGAGTTTGAGAAGGAGAAGGAGCTGAATGATATGGTGAAAGAAGCTGATGCCAACCATAACCGTTCAATGGATAAAATCATTGATCAGTTATATAGGCAGAGTTTTGACATCCAACAACTAGACTCCGAGATCAAAAGGTTGGAGACAGAGGAGATCAACTCAAGATGGGCTAGTTATGATGCCTTAGAAAGAGAAAGGCTGGAGATAATGATTAGATTTGTAGCCAAATACTTGGGAAGATCTCTGATAGAAATAAGGGCCTGGACCAGGGACAACATCTTGGCAATAACCACCAAGATTTTTTCGTCTGAAGCATACTCCAAGGGTTAGTGATTGAGGCATTAAATGAAGCTGGGGTTGGGAACCGAAAAGAACTGACAAAATTTACTAAAGCCTCCCTTACAGCCAAAATGCTAAAACAGTCTGAAAAGCCTCTATCCTCAAAATCACTACCTCCACAACCCACTAAAACAACCCCTTTACCCTCTAAACCAACCATTCAACCCACAAAACCAAATCCTTTACCCCCAAAACCCACTGCCAGTGATGTACCTAGACAAAAGAAAAGAAAGGTACTGAGGGCTGATGAAGAGAAGAGGAGGATGAAGACAGACTGCCACTCTCTGCAGTTATCACCTTGCCTAAGGCTAATCCAATGTCCATCACTCCTGCTTCTCAAATGCATGCTGTGATGATAAAGATTGAAGAGGAACAGATGCAAAGACATGATGAGGAAATGCTGAAAAGCATTGACAAAGCATATGCCACATCCTCTTCAATGATTAGCATGAAGAAAGAAGTCTTAAGATTGTACACCCTTGCTAATACCTTTCAATACCAAAGGGAAAAAGTTAGGATATGGCCTGATCCTAGGGTGGCACACAGGATTGTCAAGAAAGAAATTCCTTCAAAATACAAGGGCCGAGTGAAGAGGGTTGTCGACGAAGACATCACTGTGGTTCTTGTAGTGTCCCCCTGGGAAATTGTAGAAGAGTTCAAGAAAGCTTATGAAGCCAAACAACCACCCCAAAAGATGTTGGAGAATAAAATCATAAAGAAGGGATTGGTTTACAAAAGACTTGAAAACTTCAAACAAGATGAGCTCAACCTGCTCTTAGAAGGGACTCATCCAGATGAGTTTGTTTACAGACAAATAACCACGGTTGAGCTCAAGAATGGAAAACAGGCCAAGTACATCTCTGAAGTGTATGGCCGAGAAGGATTGTTTGATGGTGTGCCCGAGGTGCTGACAATGGATGAGCAGATCATGTTCTAAGGGCTTACACCAGGGAATCCTATAGGCTGATACACGGGAAGTAGATCTCATGGTTGGGGTAACAGCTCAGTGTCCAAGTCCCCAATACAGAGCTCCCAACCATATCATGCAAAACAGATCATCAGAGACTTCTTCCCAGGCCGGTGCTGAAAAAGGTCACTTCTCATCTGATCAAGAGGATAAAAAGACCAATCTATCTGCCAAAATAAGTGGGACTCATCAATAACTTAGAGGTTTTGGCTGCATTGGTTCAGCGGAGTTTGTTGGACCAAAAGAACCAATGAGCCTAATCAGAGAAACCTCTAAGTCCCACAGGACATCACAACAGCTGAAGAAGACCTGATCAACTGTTCTACAAAGTCTGAAGAATACAACTGCTGAAGTATTTCTGAAGTACTGAAGACAAAGACTGAGACAACAGCTGAAGATCTAAGTCTGAAGACTTCAACAAGTACTGAAGACAAAGACTGAAGATCAACAGCTGAAAGACAAAGTCTGATGTTCAAGTACTGAAGACATCAGCTGATGCTAACAGCTGATGACAACAGCTGAAGAGGGCTTCTTCAGTTGTTGTGATGGTTTTTCTCATCAGTAGTTTTCTTTTCCTTTCAGTAGTTTGTTACTTTTCTGTAGTTTTGTTTCCTTTTCAGTACTTGTAAACAACTGAAGAGGTTGTTCTTCAGTTGTTGTAGTATCAGTAGTTTTATGTTTTTCAGTAGTTGTAAATAAGATGTTTAACACTTAGGAACATTTGTAAGAAGATGTCAGTTGTTGACATCTTCAGTAGTTGTTAAACATCAGTAGTTATAAAACGGTTACATGTCACTTTCAAGTGACATCAGCCTACGTCATTCTTTCCTTTATAAGGAAGGATGACTCACCTGTAATCGTGCCATTGAGGCCGACAATCTTAATGCAATATTCCTTTTGTCAGATATTTCTTTCTCTATAACAAAATTCTTTTATCGCTTTATATAGAATGTTCTTGCTTGAATTTGTCTAATTCTGAGCTATTCCGCTGCTATATCTGTTCAATCGATTAAACCAAGAGGCTGAGATCCTGACAACAAGGGTAATAAAGCAGACATGATTCCTTAAAGCAGACATGATTCCTTAAAGCAGGAGTTCATGTAGAAGAGGAAGAATAATTAAAATATTCTATGCTTAATTATGTCGTTCGACGGACCTTAAAGTGACGGATGTCACACTAGGCACCCCCAAACTCATAAGTATTTGTAAGACGGCTTAACTCCCGTCCACAATTCATATGGTGTTATGTCTTTTCCTTTTCGTGGAATCAAATTAAGGACAAAATTTGCTGACAAGAGAGCGCCCCCCACATGTCTTTACTTATCCCAGAACTTATCAACATAGCATTCATTATTTCTTTCAAAGTACGGTTTTTGCGTTCCGCCATGCCATTTGATTGAGGGGAGTAAGGTGCAGTGAACTCATGTATGATTCCACTTTTTGCACAAAGTTCTGCAAAAGGTGAAACATACTCACCACCTCGATCCCTCTTTATCGTTTTAATCTTTCGGTTTAATTGATTGTCAGCTACGACTTTGAATAAGACAAACTTGTCAATTGCCTCATTCTTAATTTTGAATAAGTAAACATAAAAATACCGTGAGCTATAATCAATAAATGTTATAAAATACTTGTTCCCACCCTTAGTAGGAATTGATTTTAGATCACATATATCAGTATGGATCAAGTCAAGGGGACAGGTGTTTCGTTCAACCCCTTTAAATGATGATCTCGTTTTTTTGGCTTCAGCACACGTTTCACATTTATGATTTGAGTCAACTTCACAAGTTGGTATGTAATTTAGTTTTATAAGCGACGAATAGAATTAAAATTTACATGACCTAGTCTACCATGCCATTTATTTGAAGACTCAAGCATGTAAGCAGAACCAACGTTATTCATTCCATTCATAACAGTTACATTAAGTTTGAACATACCATTCAGGGCATAGCCCTTTCCTACAAACATACCACTTTTGGTCAACACGACCATATCAGACTCAACACTATTTTGAAACCAAACTTATTTAACTGCCAACCAGACATGAGATTTCTTACGAATCTCAGGAACATAGAACACATTAGTCACGTTAGTTCCTTCTCAGACGTCATCTGTAACACCACATCACCTTCCCCTTGATTTTAGTAGTTGCAGAATTTCCCATAAACAATTCTTCACTATTGGTAACCTCTTTGAGAGTACTAAAGAGGCTTTTGTCAGAACACACATGCCGGGTCGCCCCGGTATAATCCACCAATCCTTGGCATCTGTCCTAACCAAGTTAACCTCAGTGAACATTACTGAGAGATCAGAAATCATTGCGACCAGTTTGTCAACCATGTTTGCTTGTCAAGCAGTTTCTTTCTTGGAAAGCTTGCAATCACTAGCTTTGTGCCCTGGTTTGTCACAATTATAGCAAGTTCCCTAGAACTTTTTCTTCCTAATACCACCTTTAACCCCAAGGTGCAGAATTTTCCCATTGGTTTTCTTAAACCCACCTCGTTTGTTTCCCTTTTAACCCTTGTATGATGATTGACCATGTTCAACAACATTGACCTTAGCGGTTTCAGGAATGACATTTTTCTTTAAAGTCATTTTGTTGTCTTCTTCAATATGAAGACATAAGACCAAATCTTCAATTGTCATTTCCTTTCGCTTGTGTTTTAAGTAATTCTTGAAATCAATCCACCCCGGTGGTAATTTCTCAATGATCATCGTAACTTGGAATACCTCAGCAAGTGCCATTCTTTCAGCATGGATGTCATGAAGAATCACTTGTAATTCTTAGACTTGACTCATAATAGTTTTTGAGTCTACCATAGCAAACTCCGAGAATTTTGCAACCATGAATTTTGTGGTTCCCACATCCTCAGTTTTATATTTCCTTTCCAAGGATTCCCACAAATCTTTGGTAGCAGCAACTTTACAATACACATTGTAAAGTGAATCTGCCAAACCATTGAAAACATAATTTCGGCATAAGAAATCCGAATGGTTCCAAGCATGAACCGCACTTACATTTTGAGCATCCATATCCTGTTCAGGTATATGAGGAATCGTCTCAATTAAGAACCTGGCTAGGTTTAACGTGGACAATAGAAGAACATCTTCTGTTGCCAACGCTTGACATTAACCTTGGTAAATTTCTCGGGTATCTCAACATGTGCTGCCACGGTGGCAGGCAAAGGGCCACTAAAGCAGTGGTAACAACAACGGATGGAGTCATAATAGCAGAGACTCCAGATATTTCGAGAGTTGCAACCAGCGTAACGGGCGGGGTATGAGAAACAGTGGAAGACATTGCTGAAAAGTTAGAGAAAAAATTAGCACAATCTGTTTAAGTATGTTAAAACACAGTAAGTTATATGAAAAGTAACCGCAAAGTTGAAGCAGTAGGAATGGACCAGGCTTGTGTTTGACACAATTCCCTTAAACAGATTTGACGTATGTTCCTAGGGTACATCGGTTTGCAACAGTGACGGTGCACTTCCGGAATTGACACTTGTCTGAAAAGTTCTCGGAATGAAGTAGTGACGAAGTTTGGTGTGTTGTTCGATATCAATAATGAAAGAAGATGTGTAATTTATGTATGAAAAACTATTGCAATAATCAGCAATTAACTGCTACAATAACACCAATTAACTGCTGCAATGACAGGAAGTTAATTCCATAGAAAACAAAGTGCCAAGGGTCAAAAACTGTTATGGGAAAGCCAAGAGTCTAGCATGTCAACAGTTAGTAGAGCAAAAATACACCATAATGGGTTGAAGCAAAAATCTAGCTTCACGCGTACACAATTGTTTTTGGAGCGGCATTTGTGTCCGCATGTCTTGCGTGGGTGACCCAAATTTTCCAGCCAGAAACCCGTTTTTACACCCCACCCTGCGTGCGGGTAGGTCATGGTGTAAAAGGTATCATAAAGTCATTCAATACCTTTCACCTTGTTTTCACATATAAACACATAATATTTCATTTGTCACACCAATGTGGGACAAGGGTGTTAGAGAGACTCCCTTTCACACCCTTATTTCCAACACTAATTTCCAACTATAATATATACATATTTCAGAAAAATAAAAGTTCATTGTGCACCAACTCTTTGTTAGGTGTTGTTGACTGCAAAATGATCATGTATTTGAAATTTATGCATTGAAGTCAGATAGCTGTAATCAATTGCAAGTTCGTTAAAGTCAAAACTAGTTTCTTACTTGTATAAATTCCTATATATTAATCCAACTGTGAATAAACCGTTACTTTTGTTGTACAAGTCGATTATGTATGATGATACAAGTCTCTACTTCATGTGTTCACTACTTTATATCCAGCCAGATCCATGTGTTTGGGTATTTTAAAGAACAAAACGTTGGTCCCTGTGGATGTTTCTGGTGGTCTAATCATGTCGGAGGTCGTCGTTGTCGCATTGTTAGGAAGTTTTTTTAATTCCATATTTGTCAAGGGTTGAAATTGTAAATTTGTTTTGTGTAAATACGGATGTGTAGTTGTATCATACCCGATTTTGATCTTAATAAAAATTCTCTCTAAAAGTTAGTTAAGTTCATTAACAAGTCCTCGGTTCATCATGTAGAACACTTTCGTCCAATGGGTTTGTTGAACCAGATTTGTGTCTTTCCAAACATGAAAATATATGCTCAAACCATGATGCATCTTTTGCTTCCAAGATGGTCCCATTACATACTCCTAGATTCTTGGAGTTATGTACAAGAAATCGAAGTGGACCGCCTAATCGAGTGTATCCAATGAACACACAATCTACTATTTTCGGTCCTATCACAAGATGCTTTTGTGGTGTTACTACTACCTTAGCTAGGTGTCACACCCCCGCTAAGAGCGGAAACACGGGGATGTAACGAGACGGGAATCGTCATAACACATGGTAAGCGATAGAGATGCAATAATAATAATGATGACAAGCGTGTCATGACGACACTCGACAACAAGGGGACTTATGTCGTGTTTAGTCAGTATTCATGACAACATAGCCATAAGCATAAACATGATACATGAATCATATAACAAAGATGATAACATTGTATGCAATTCTCACAACCCGGGAACAAGTTACGAAGTATAATGTTGTTTAAAACAGATACAACAATTGTTTTCAAAATGACAAGTTTAGCCCAAAAATGCATCCTAGGGTCTCCATTAAGGCAGCACACCTAGAACCTCAGCTAGCCTGATCACCTGAAAAGATATGCTAAAATGGTCAACAAAATTGTTGGTGAGTTCGCAGGTTTAAAGTAAATAAGTAATTGATGCTGTATAAAGTTGTTGCAGAATACCGTACATACAGTTATAAGTAAGCAAAATCACATGACAAGAGCTTTACAACCAGACCTAACGACCTACACAAAGAATCTTGTCGGAATATATTCACCCAAGGCCCGTTCCTGGCTTTTTTTGGTACTAACTAGTATACCAACACGAAAGTGGGGGTGTCACCCAGTAGTACTACCAATACCTATCCGTCGGTTCCCACACTGGAATTAAATGGTTGTAAGAAAGAACCACAAAGCAGACTCAAGCATGTATTAGATAAGTACCCACAAAACAGTAGCACGTTGATTCTAAGTATGTAAATTGTATGTATGTTGTACAGCATAGAAAACGGGCGAGCATACTTTTCCCCTATGTTTGTAAATGTTTGTAAAGTAGTGTAAGCAAAAAAGGGACCACGAGACTCACATGTTTAGTGGTAGATATGAATGATCAAGATTCCCAACAGTTGAATGCAATGATCGGTCAAACACCTATTGACAGTTATTGTTAAGCATTAATACGGATGTGTTGTTGTATCATACCCGATTTTCATCTTAATAAAAATTCTCTCTAAAAGTTAGTTAAGTTCATTAACAAGTCCTAATATTCTGTTTTCAATTGTTATCAAAGCTTCAAGGAAGAACTCTGAAGATCAAGATCGATTCGAAGGATTGAATCGAAAGAACTCTCTGAACCTGGAAGGAAAAAGGTTCAGTGAAGTCGAGATCGAAACGAAGGTTTGGAACCCGAGATCAATTTTAGGGTTACGTACCAAAGAAGGAAGAAGACAATGGCAACAAAGAACCCTGACACCCAATTGATCACTGTAAAAGAAAACCACGCCATACCTCTTCAATGTCCAGTACTTAGCTCCATGAATTACACCATTTGGGCCTTGAAATTAAAGGCGATTTTCAAGGTCCAATCTTTATAGGAAGAAATCGAGCCACCTCCTGAAATGACTGTCTATCCGATGAAGAATAATGCAGCGATCGCCTATTTGTACCAGGCGATGCCCGAAGATTTGATTCTGCAAGTAGCGAGTTGTGAATCAGCAAAAGATATATGGAAATCAATTAAAATCAGGTACGTAGGAGTCGACAGAGTAAAGAAGGCTCAATTACAAACCCTGAGAAATGACTTTGAGGGCTTAAGAATGAAGAAGAAGAATCAATTGATGACTTCGTAGCGAGACTTGGTGCAATTGCCTCCAAGGCTTAGGATCTGGGTGAACCATTCAAAGAAATTGTGTTGGTTCAGAACTTCCTCGTAGGAGTGCCTGAGAGATTCATCCAAATTGTTGACTCAATTGAACAATTTGTGGATCTTGATACTCTCTTATTGCCAGAAGCAATTGGGCGACTAAAAGCATTCAAAGAAAGAACTAGAGTGAAGGAGAAATTCAACAATCCAAAAGGCGATAAGTTCTTGTTGACTTACTCAGAGTGGCAAAATCGTCACAAGGAATCTGAGAACTTGAATAGATCGAAGGGCAGGTTTGACAAATATGAGGACTCGGTACAAAGGAAAAGACACCGATCGAGATCAAGTGAAGAACCAAAGGTACTCATATCGTACCACAAGTAAGGATAAGTCCAAGATCTGGTGTTTCAAGTGTGACCAACTTGGGCACTACACTTCGGAATGTTCAAGTAAGGAGAAGGATTCCGAAGTCAATCTAACTCAGACCATCGATGAAGAACCCACTCTCTTGATGACTATAAAAGTCATTAATCACAAGGAGAAAGTGTTCTTGAACGAGCACAAAGTCATCCCAAGAAGACTAGAGTCTGAGAGAGATGAAGAAGAAATGTGGTATCTTGATAATGGAGCCTCGAATCACATGACAGGTAAGCTTTCAATGTTCACTGAAGTGGATGAGGACACTAAGGAAGTGTAAAGTTTGGAGATGGTTCTTGTGTAAGTATCGAAGGAAATGGTTCGGTGCTGCTGAATTGCAAGAATGGTGATCAACGGCTCTTGACGAATGTCTACTACATTCCTCAGTTGAGGAGCAACATCTTAAGCCTTAGGCAGGCCATTGAAGTAAGGTGTGAAGTAAGATTGAAAGATGACCATTTGTGGTTGTATGAGAAGAATTGGAAACTGTTATTAAGGTTCAAAGGTTACCAAATCGACTATACAAAACCAAGCTGTTAATAGGGTCACTAGTTTGCTTTTATGCAAGTGTCGATAGAACCCCTTGGCTTTGGCATGGCAGACTTGGACACATTAATTTCAAATCCATTAGAGTCATGGTTACAAAAGGAATGGTAGAAGGAGTTCCACAAATACAACACCCTTCTCAATTATGTGAGGCTTGCTTGTTAGGCAAACACATCCAGCAACCATTTCCAACTCATTCATAATATCGCGCTGAAAACCCATTTGAACTTGTATCAGTTGATTTGTGTGGACCTATAAGTCCCATGACACAAGCAGGCAATAGGTACTTCATGCTACTTCTTGATGATTATACTAAATTCATGTGGGTTTATATGATGAAAAGCAAAGATCAGGCTATTGAAGAATTTAAGTTGTATAAGGCGAAAGTAGAAAAGGAGTTTGGTTGTAAACTTAAGGCTTTGAGATCCGATCGTGGGGGGAGTTTACCTCATAAGAATTTAGTTCTTTTTGTGAAAAGAAACGTATTAGTAGGCTTCTCACTGCACCTTACTCTCCACATGAAAATGGGTCGGTTAAAAGGAGGAATATGTCCATTCTTAATATGACCCGAAGTATAATGAAGGCAATGAAGGTGCCAAAAGAGCTCAGGGCAGAAGGTGTAAGACATTCAATGTACATTCTAGGTTGTAGACTACGACATTGCCAAAGTGTATACCTTATGAAGCTTTGAAAGGCAGGAAACCAAATCTTAGTTACTTGAAGGTTTTTGGGTGTGTGGGACATGTAAAGCTCACTCAACCAAATCCGAAGAAGTTGGAAGACAGAAGTACACCAATGGTATACCGTGAGTTGAGCAAGGAACTAAGGCACACAGATTGTATAACCCATTTAACAACAAGGTTGTAGTAAGTAGGGATGTAAAGTTTGAAGAAGAAAAAAGTTTAACTAGGGCGGCTACTTGAATAAGGAAGGAGGATCAACTTCCAATTACTTTGATTTTAGTGTGCTAGATGAAGGTATATCCTTTATAGATCATGTTGATCAATGGATAGGGAACATTCCAACTAAGCAAGATTCAAGAGAGAATGTCCAGAAGCGAATGAGGTCGGCTTAAGGAGATCTATCAGGGTGTCTAGTATGCCAAGAAGGCTAAATGACTATGTACTGGAAGGTAATGTGCAATATGGTTCCACGGGGAATCAAAAGGTAGATAGTGTTGAACTACTACTTACATAAGAAGGGGAGCCCACATGTTATCAGGAAGCTATAAATGAAGGTGCTTGGAAATAGGCTATGAATGAGGAAATACAAGCCATTGAATGAAACAAAACATGGGTACTAACTGAGCCTCCACTTAAATGTAATCCGATTGGATTGAAGTGGGTGTATAACTTGAAAAGGGATGCAACAGGAGCAATCACAAAGCATAAGCCAGGCTAGTTGCAAAAGGATATGTGCAACAACAAGGAATTGGCTTTGAAGATGTTTTTGCACCTGTAGCAAGGATTGAAACGATTAGATTAATTCTTGCTTTTTTTGCGGAACGTGGGTGGAAAGCGTTCCACTTAGATGTGAAAGCAGCGTTTCTTTTTGGAAATATGAAGGAGAATGTCTATGTGAAACAACCGGAAGGGTATGAGAAGAAAGGTGAGGAGTATAAAGTGTACAAGTTAATCAAATCTTTATATGGTCTAAGGCATGCTCCAAGGGCGTGGAATATGAGGTTAGATGAAATGCTAAAAGAACTAAAATTTAAGAGGTGTCAGTATGAATATGCTGTTTATGTGAGAGCTTGTAAAGGTTCTAGCTTAATCTTGGGTGTTTATGTGGATGATCTGCTAGTAACAGGCAATGATGAACAAGAAGTAGAGAGGTTTAAGCTCTAAATGAAACCAAAATTTGAAATGACAAACTTAGGAGCATTATGATATTATCTGAGAATTGAAGTTGTTCAAGTAATGGTAGTATTATGATCAAACAGTCTGCATATGCAAAGAAGTTGCTCAAGATGGCTGATTTAGAGGATTGTAATAAGACTAAAATTCCTATAGAACCAGGCCTGAAACTGTTTAAAGATGAAGGAGGAGTTGAAGTAAACCCAACTGAGTACAAAAAGTTGGTGGGGTCATTAAGATATTTAACTCAAACCAGACCAAAATTAAGTTTTGCGGTTGGATATGTTAGTAGATTCATGCAAAATCCTAAAGAAGCACATTTAATTCTTGCTTTGTCTGCGGAACGTGGGTGGAAAGTGTTCCACTTATATGTGAAAGTGTTTAGATTAATTCTTGCTTTGCACCTGTAGCAAGGATCGAAATGATTAGATTAATTCTTGCTTTGTCTACGGAATGTGGGTGGAAAGTGTTCCACTTAGATGTGAAAGCAGTGTTTCTTCATGGAAATACGAAGGAGAATGTCTATGTGAAACAACCGGAAGGGTATGAGAAGAAAGGTGAGGAGTATAAAGTGTACAAGTTAATAAAAGCTTTATATGGTCTAAGACAAGCTCCAAGGGCATGGAATATGAGGTTAGATGAAGTGCTAAAAGAACTAAAATTTAAGAGGTGTCAGTATGAATAGGCTATTTATGTGAGAGCTAGTGAAGGTTCTAGCTTAATCTTGGGTGTTTATGTGGATGATCTGCTAGTAACAGGCAGTGATGAACAAGAAGTAGAGAGGTTTAAGCTCCAAATGAAATCAAAATTTGAAATGACAAACTTGGGAGCATTATGATATTATTCAAGAATTGAAGTTGTTCAAAGTAATGGTAGTATTATGATCAAACAGTCTGCATATGCGAAGAAGTTGCTCAAGATGGCTGGTTTAGAGGAGTGTAATAAGACTAAAATTCCTATAGAACCAGGCCTGAAACTGTTTAAAGATGAAGGAGGAGTTGAAGTAAACCTAACTAAGTATAAAAAGTTGGTGGGGACATTGAGATATTTAACTCAAACCAGACCGAATTTAAGTTTTGCGGTTGGATATGTTAGTAGATTCATGCAAAATCCTAAAGAAGCACCTTTAAAGGCTGTGAAACATTTTATTCGATATGTGAAAGGAACGGTACATTATGGGATCAAGTATCAAAAGATAGGTGGAGGTGGTTTGGTTGGTTATAGTGATAGTAGTCAACTAACTAACACTGATGATGGTAAGAGCACTTCGGGAATGTGTTTTTCTAGAATGATTTTGTAATTTCTTGGCATTCACAGAAGCAAGCCACAGTGGCATTGTCATCCTGTGAAGCTGAATTCATGGCTGCTACCTCAGCAGCGTGTCAATATATTTGGTTGCAAGGCGTGTTCGAGGAGATAACTGGAAAGAAGTTGGGTCTTGTGACGTTGTATGTGGACAACAAATCTGCAATACAATTGATGAAAAATCCTGTTTTTCATGGGTGCAATAAGCATATCAATACTC
This sequence comes from Flaveria trinervia, assembly GCA_025506515.1. Lineage (NCBI taxonomy): Eukaryota > Viridiplantae > Streptophyta > Magnoliopsida > Asterales > Asteraceae > Flaveria > Flaveria trinervia. The sequence goes on from CM046453.1 coordinate 16,991,727, forward strand.
AATATCATTTTATTAGAGAGTGTATAGAGAAAGGGCAGATCTGAGTTGAGTTTATCAGTGGTGATATGCAACGTGTAGATGTGTTAACTAAAGCATTACCAAGAGTAAGGTTTGCTGAAATGAGGTTCTTGTTAGGTGCGGAAGAGATAGGAGAGAGAATTTATGGAATTATGGGGGAGTATGTTAGGAAGTTTGTTTAATTTCAAATTTGTCAAGGGTTGAAATTGTAAATTTGTTTTTGTATAAATATGGATTTGTAGTATCATACCTGATTTTCATCTTAATAAAAATTCTCTCTAAAAGTTAGTTAAGTTAGTTAACAAGTCCTGGTATTCTGTTTTCAGGCATTGCTATAGTTTGTGGTGCCTCCTGCTTTGTGGAATTAGATAAGACTAGACTATACCTGGCAAGATGGGCGGGTGAGGTGTCAAGTCAAAATGGATTCGGGTTAGGATGAGTTTGGGTCAAAGTGTACTAATTTAAAAATGGGTTAGAATGAATTCAGGTTAGGATGGGTCACGTTAAAATTAGGTTTAGACTCAAAAAACAACATTGATTAATATTCCATACATAGATCAATCCAAGAGAGTGGGCACCCATGTTCTAATGAAAGAAAAAATATAACTAAGTATTACTCTAGATGTTCGTTCGGAATTTGTTTGAAAAATGGTCGTTCGAATATTTGCTCGGTTGTCAACAAGCCGATCGGCTCGGATCGGTTTGTAAATGAGCCAACCACAAGCAAAGCTCCACTCGGTTCGGTTCGGTTCGGATCGGATCGGATCGATTTAATATGTATTTATAGTTTATACATAGCACTCTAGTAGATTTAACCTATTTTATACAAATATATAATTATATTTATACATAATTGATCTATCAACCTAATACAGAATTCTACATTAACATAAAATTAAAATCTTAAGCAGTTAAAGAGATATTTTTCCAATCATCACACGCTCTCACCGTCATCGTTATCTGCAATATGCTCTTCGCCTTATCGGATACAACCTTAACTTTATCGTCAGCTACAACGTATTGTTATCCATGAAAATAATATGTAATGAAATGTGGCTGATTTTTAAGTTATTAAACCTTATTTGCTGAAGTATAAATCGTATGATACACAAAATAGTTGGGTTGTATAAATTGTTCGCCGCTCATTTGCGCTCGCGCAAAAATTTAACACTCGACAAATGCTCGTTCGATTTTTCACTCAGTTGTAAATGCACCGATCGGCTGGGTTCGGTTTGAAAATGAGCCAAACACGAGCAAAGGTCTGCTCAGTTTGGCTCGGCTCGTGAACAACCCTACCTTAAGGTGCAACTACACAAACACATATAAAATTAAAATTTAAGCAATATTTATAAAAAAAGATAAACTACATGATGATGGTGGACGTTGGTCGTGTAGGTATATTGTGGTCTTTTACCCCCATCATGGAGCTTCACTTTACGACGCCCGATTACCGACCTGTTCATCTCATATGACCCGTAAATCGATGTTGATCAATTCATAAATCCAATATTTTATCTCTATCACTTAGATCTGAGACTATATGTGGATTTTGAAGAAAAGATGAGGTGAAGAAAGATGAGTTATGAGAAAATCTAATCAATCCATCCTGATCCGTTCCTTGTTTTTTATGATCCATCTTGATACGTTGATCACTTTTCTTAGTTTTAGAGTTACCCAACTTGACCCTCTTAAAAAATATAGCTTAACCCAATCTAAACCCATTACTTCAATATTACTATCCAAATCAACCCAATGTACCCAGTTGGGTCAAAATTGCTAGGTCTAGACTAGACATTGGTTTCGATGGTGTCGGGTGCCACTTTTTTTTAGAGACAAAGTGACATGTGTTGATTTGGCCAACTCCGTCGGCGGTGGGTGTCACCGTCGAGGATCTATGGCTGCCCGCTTTAGGTTGATGGAAGCGATGATGGACATGATAGGTATTCGGCGGTCGCCGATGCTCCTCGCCAATGTTGGTTGTTGTCATCAATCTTCGGTGATATTGTGGTTGATCGATCTATGGTGCTTTGCTAGTGCATGTGTGCCTTCGGGTTCGCACTGCGTTTTGCTTTCTTTTTTCATTCAACTCCGTCGTGCTCCAACGGTTAATTTGGGCCTTTTCTCGTGCAGCGGCTGTTAGATGTGTTAGATCTGATCATATTAATGTTGTCGTCGACGGTTCACTTGGCGTTCTCCTTGGAGTTGAGGTAGATTCGGTCGCCATCTTCTACCGGTCAAGGGTGGAGCCGGTGGTAGTACGACCACCATTGTTAACTTTTACTATTGTGTCTCTTTGATACCTATTCAACCGGTTGTAGTGCGACCATCATTTACGGTTGGCAACCGTAATCGAATATTAGTTCTAAGTTTGAACGTGATGATTATTATGTTTCAAGTCATTTTAGTTTTTTCATCACTAGTTTTCAAATGTATGATGAAGAAATAACTAGTTTTAGTTGTAACAAATTGCAACATGATGAAGTCAAAATGTAATGTATGTAATTTTCCAAACCAAAACAGTTTGATGAAAAAGACAAACAAAAGACATAATCAAATATCTTTCCATACATAATAGGATCCAAAAATTCAAATAATGTTGTTAATTTTAATTTTATAAACACGTTTTTTTAATATTTCGTATTAACTTGTTGATAAAGAAAATAATGCTAAAAATTAAACAAGCTAGATGTCATCGATTTAATTCTAAAAGTTATATTGGCTTCACTAATATTAACCTTCAGAATATTGGGCTTTAAGTTGTTCTGTTTGACCACAATGTAATAGCTCAAATATTTTGTTTGGGATTTTAAATCTCATACCTTAAATAAAGAAAGAAGAAGAAATAGTGGGTTTCTAACTCAAGAGTTTCTCGATATTAAGGGCATGTTTAGGATAACTTATTACATTTATTTTTGATTTTATGGAGGGGTAAAAAACAAAAATACTCCTTCAAAAATCACCAAAAGTTAAAAGTTTTACATTTGAAAAACAATTGTTATTAAATTATGTATTATATGTTCTAGGTATTCGGAAGAACTTGTTATCTAGTATTATCCTGGCCAATTCATGTGGCCTGCTTGACAAACGTCAGTGACGAAGACATCATATATTGGTTCGCGGGCATCGCAATAAGTCCTTCTCCCCATATCACTCATTCACATGCCATCTCATTGTTTACCCGAAAATCTTCTTGTTTAAGACAGATCGCTTCCCTTAGTCAGCGAGGGCCTAATCGATGTAGGCCCTCAACGGCGAGCAACAACAATGTCGGTGAAACAACTACTACCTTTTCATAGTGTTTTTCTTTGAGTGCGAGACCCGCCTTTTCAGACGGTTAGGTTCCCTTGCTTAAATAATTATAGTGAGTCGAATAAGTGTATTTTGTCTTGACATGGAATCCTTGTTAGATTTGGATATTTATGTAATGGCAAGTTTAAAGTTAATATTAATGTCCTATTTGATGTTATGTTTGTATGGTAGCATCATCTTCTAGCAAGATAGATTATGTTTTTAACTTGTGACATGCTATATTAGGTCGTGTAAATTATTCTAGAATGAAAAATATATTTAAAATGAGTTTAATACCGACTTTTAATACAAATTTGCTTTCTTTAGGCGGAACACCAGGTTTATCCCATAATAAATCTCATGGTTGTGTATTAGCTACTATTAAAAGGAAACCATTAAAATATGTTACAAGTAATTCTAAGGTATTAAAAATCATTCATTGAGACTTGTGTGATTTACAAAACCTAGCTTCACTAAGTAATTAAGACTTGAACCGGCAGAGGAGATGAGTATTACGATTCAGTATACTTGCAATTAGGGATGTTTAAACATCCAAAAGTTTCAGAAAGTGGATTCACTATCCGAATCCAAATCCAAAATTTCTGATATTCAATTTGGATTTGGATATCCGAACGGATATCCAAATTCTCAATAAATATGTATTTTTTAATAGTTTTTATAATATAATATTTTATATTCAAAAAGTTTTCGGATATCCTATGTTTTAAAAAAATTCCAAAAAAATCTGAAATTTCTAATTAGTATTGTTATTAAATAATTTTTATAAAAATATTTTGGATATTTCGAATATTTCAGATTCGGTTTTGGATAAAGATATTTCTGAACACACCTACTTGCAATCAGCTGAATATACATTAGACCACATTACCTTATACACTACAACAAAATGGTGTGACGAAAAGAAAAAAAATTAGAAATGGTCAATTCCTTATTATCTTACTCAGATTTGAGTGGTGGATTTTATGAAGAACCTATGCTAACTACGTGTTACTTGTTAAGTAGAACTCCCAATAAAAAGAAATAAGATAACTCTTTATGAGTTATGAAAAAATAAACCTTCAAATTTGAACTATTTGAAAGTGTGAGGTTATAGGACTATTGTAGGAGCCTAAGAGGAAGAACCTAGGTGAAAAGGGAATATATTGCATTTTTGTAGGTTATGCAAAAATTTCTAAAGCTCATAGGTTCTATGTATTAGAGCCTAATGATTTAGTTTTTATGAATATTGTCATTTGATATAGAAATGCTAGTTTTGATGAAAATAGTTTTACTTCTATACCTAGACTTAAAGATACTGGTTTGGAACCTATAGAAGATAGTAGCTTAGAGATCAATTTATGGTTCTTCCGTTGTAACCGATTCGAAACTGTTAAACCATACCATACCAAACCAAAACACTAAAAACTAACCAAATCGACTCAAAACTGATCTAGAAACTCATACGAAATGTGAGTTTTTGTTGACCAAACAGAATGTTAGGGTCCGGAACTTAATAGTACACATCTACTTAAAACTAGAGTCTACTCCTTTTAAGCATTTAGGTAAGTCCTAAGCAGCCATAACCCATGGACTACATATGGCTTTTGTAATCCCATTATGGCTCGTGGGACTAACCTCGTAGAAAGATTTGCACCAAATATTAAATATTAAATATTGCCGCTTTTGTTTGGTGAAATGCAGTAATGGATAGACCAAAGCACATTTGTCAGGTTGGACTTCCTTAATGGGCCAGCGGTCTAAAAAGTTGAAACCAAATTACTTTGTTTGGTTCAAGTGTTAAATCATCAAGTCCACATGTAGATGTAGTAATGGATAGACCCAATTATAAACATGAAGATGATGTGAATAAATACCGTTTTAAAGTTTTATTCAATAATAAATGATATAGTTTTTATTATAGTGTACTTTGTGTAACTTATGTGTATGTTTTTCTGTTTTTATCTAAGATCAAGATCTTAACGGTGGGTTTTAACTATAGCTTAGAATAAAAGAGTAAAAAGTTTTGACTCAACGTATAAAAAACCCTATCTAAGGCTTGACCTAGACATGGGCAAACCGGGTTTTGGGCCGGACCTGGAACCGGATTCAAACCGAGTTCGGTCCGCCGGGTTTTTTTGGAACCGGGTTGGGGTGTACCGGGTTCGGGTTCGGGTCGGGTAGGCATACTTAAAACCCTACCCGGCCTACCCGGTTAGGGTCGGGTCCGGACCGGGTTGGGTCCAGAACCGGGTACAACCGGTTTTTTTTTTTTTTTTTTTTTTTATACTATTATAATTGCTATTAATATTAATATTTTTAGTATTATTATTATAAATTTATAACAACATTAAAAAGACATTTATAACTCATTAATTTATTATTTATATATTAAAATAATTTAAAAAATACATTAACGAATCAATAAGTAATCGACTATTTTCTTCGAGAGGCTTCATCAAATGCTAATTTTTCGTCGGATATACCAGAAGATACTCTTCTTCTACCTCTTCATCATGTACTTTACATTCGATTGCAATTTCGTCTTCAAGATTTGTTTTGTCTTGTATACGATCCATCGCGTCTAAGTGGTCTTTTAAACAAATGCACATCTCCACCGCTTCCGGAGTTAATCTTGTTCTTCGTAATGATAATACCTTGCCACTAAGAGAAAACGCAGACTCCGAAGCTACCGTAGAAGCTTGGACGCTTAGTAAATCACGGGCCATAGCGGAAAGAATTGGAAATTGGGATTCATTTCCTTTCCACCAAGCCAAAATATCAAATGCATGATAATCTTGAGTACTCATAGTTGAAATAAAATTCGTCGTACTATATATACCAAGTTCGCTTGTTGGGGCGTTACCCCTTTGACGTTTAGCCGTCACATCCCGAACAACATTCAACATAGTCATAACGGGGTCTTTAAACGAGGTACTAGCACTTGAGGTTGATTCTCTTTGCGTAGTTATATTTACGTTAGGTCCATATTTATTTAAATAAAAATTATAAATAATTTTCAAGCTTGTATTAAAAACTTCTTTTGCCTCGGTTGAAAAATTGGGGTTTTCGTCATGTATATCCAAATTGTCATTTATCTCGTCTATTAAACATTCTACCCCCGCAACATTTAAAAAAGGATTTAAAACAGCGGCACAAGTAAAAACGGATGGTAACTCAAGAAAATATTTTTTAAACTTGTCTTTCATTGGTTCTATCATTTCTCTAAACATACTATTTTTATTTTGAAAATTTTTAAAATTCAAAGCCATGAAATATAATTCTTGAAGCACCGAATAACTAGTGGGATAATAAACTCCCGATAATTTTGTAGTTGAGTTTTTAAACACCTCAAGAAATTCGGATAAATGTTCAATATTTTTCCAACCCAAATCCGGAAACAGGTCGGCTTCGCAATTATCCGAAAGACTATTATGAAAAGCTTTTAAAGTGTCTTTTTGTTTTAAAGCACAATCAAACATATGACAAGTCAAATTCCACCTAGTAGGTACATCCCAATTAGGCCCTAAAAATCTAGATTCTGTATCTTTACAAAGTTGTTTATAATCTTGATATCTTTTTCTACTTTTTTTAAAAACGTCGTGTAACATAAATCGAAAAGCTCTTATAAAGATATCAACAAATGGTACGGATAGACCATCTTGTACTACTAAATTAATAATATGTGCAACACAACGAGTATGAAAAAAATCACCGTTTGAAATCGGAAGATATTTTAATTTTAATTTTTCAACCGCGGTTGTGTTGTTGGAAGCGTTATCAAATGCCATTGAAAATATTTTATTTTGTAAATTAAAAGTAGTTATTACATTATCCAAAAAGTAAAATAAATACTCTCCGGTGCGTGGATACGGAAATAGATCAAATGTAATCGTACGTTTCATCATTTGCCATGAACTGGGATCTACCCAATGAGCGGTGACGCAAAGGTACGATTCGGGCAAGCCGTGTGGCGCCGACCAAACGTCACTAGTTAAGTTTACACCGGTATTTAAATTTTCAAATAATACAATTAAATCATTTTTTGCTTGCTTCCACAATTTTAAACAATAATGTCTAAGTGTAGTACGACTTACGTGAGTGTAACGAGGTTGAAGCGTCTCTCGAATTAAGTTGGTTAACCGAGGGTTGTCTAAGTGATTGAAAGGCAAAGCTTCTTGAATCACGAACTTTGCCATTCGATCTCGAACCTCATTAACGTTGTAATTAAAGATTCCACCGTCTCCACTCAATTGTGTTTGTTGCGAATCCGGATTACTTTTCAACGACTTACAAAACTTCTTGTAATGTGTTTGTTTAAAGTCGTGTTAGAATCTTTAGCGAGTAAAGCTCCACAAAACTTGCAACGAGCCTTTACAGATCCGTCACTCAACTCAACCATATCCCAATTGCACCAAACATCCATGTTACGATTGTGTGGAAGAACACGAACGACGGTTGGAGAATTCGATGAACCTTGACCAACGAAGATTGAGAGTGAGCCATATTGAGATTTGAGAATAAACGAGAGTAAACGAGACTAAACAAGACTAAACGAGAGTTTTGTTTGCGTTTTTTGCGTATGTTTTTTTGTTTTTGAAGCTTGGGTACCTTACCATATCAACCCACACCTATTTATACTTGTTTTAGAGGCAAAAACAACCAAGAAAACGGTCACATTTCGTCTCCAACGGCTAGAAAAAAAAACGGTCGAAACCGGGTCCGACCCGGGTTCAACCGGTTCGGGTCCGGGTCCGGGTCGGGTCCGGTTCCTATGCTTTCCAAACACCCCAAACCGGTTTGGACCTGCCGGTTTTTCCCGGGTACGAACCGGGTACACCCGGTATCGGGTTGTACCCGGACCCGAGTCCAGGTCGGGTACACCGGGTCGGGTCCGTACCCGGTTTTTATGTGCATGTCTAGCTTGACCTGACTATTAGGTTCGAGTCTATTGTGATCAAGCCCATCAAAGGCCCATAAAAACAAAAGAATAGCCATAACATGAAGCTCATATATATATATATATATAGAGAGAGGGTAAGGTTCAAATAAAAATATATCTTATTTGTGAAAACTCTTTAACTTTTTCTTAGCCATAAATTAATTCTAGAAACTCTAATCTAATGGCTCTAAATAAATATAAATATTTTAATACTTTGAATACTTATATTTAAACACAGAAGGATATTAAAGTCTTTTTATCATCTTAATTAATGCTTACCTTCTACTTTTTGACATTCTTCTTCAACCATCAAATCACAATAATTATTCATCTTCTCAACAGATTTCTTGATTTCTTTTTTTTAATCTTAATAATTCTATATATTTTTAACAAAACTTTGGATTTTTCTTTTTAATGTGTTCTTTTACTATATTCGATTGAAGGAAAACTTTAAAGAGTTCATTTTATTAGGAATAAATAATATATATTTTCTTCTACTTAAGATAATTTATTATGACATAAATTTTTATATAAACCATGTTAATATAATAAGAGTTTAGATACTAGTTAATGTAGTCGTCCCTTAGTGTAATGACATTGACTTAATTATAGTGTTATATTGACGTTATTAATGTTTATATTTGTGTAATAATTTTTTTTTCATAAATTGTTATTAGTTTTTGAACCTATTTAGTGAGGGTGTGCACGGATCGTTTTATCCGTTTTTATGAAACACATTTTTATACAGCATTCTAGTTTAAAAGTTGATTTTAGATTTTCTGAGAAATTTCATTTTTTTCATTCAACTCAACCAATGAATGTAACGATGACATGCAACTATTGGAGAAAAGTGATTGATGTAGGTCAGAGTTAATTAATAAACCTTTGCTTAGAAAGTTCAATCTTTATTGAAATTTCTATATACCATAAATATATAAAATATGTTTTTGTGTAAACCAATCACTTGTAAAGTTGGATTCTCCAATTTGCTTGTAAAGTTGGGTTCCCCTATGGATAAAAAAACAAATGTATATGTTAATGGTTTTTTATTTTTGAAACTAAAGTTAGATTAATGTTACGGAAAAAAATCCTGGGAAGGTTATAGGTTTTATGGTTTCTTATATATTGAATTTAGCATAGTCCTTTGTGATCACAAACGATCCTTAAATGTAATAATAGTACATTAGTCTTTATATTAAGGTAACATTAACTTACATTAGTCTTTATACATTAAGGTAATAATAACTTAATGCTAGTATCTTGCGGTAGCGTATTACAAACTTACAACAATGTGATAGATATTCCTACATAGTACGATAATATTTTTGTTGTAATCACATTGTAATATTATGTAATTATGTAATGTGAAATTAGTGTTGACATGTTATACTAGTGTAATTACACTTCTATAAGTTTAATTTACATTAGTGAAATGAAAAATAATACAATCGTATAAGTTACTATACAATACTTTGATATATACGACAGTTATAATAAAATCACAATAACATCATAATACACTAGTGTTATTAATAAACCTTGTTTTAATATTACTTTTGCAGATCGTTAAAAAGATGTGGAACATGAAATTGAACAAGAAGACAAAAAGATTTGATACAATGTAATGTATGTAAATGTAATGTAATGCTATTGTAATTGGATGTAGAAAATATAATGGTATGTAATAAGTTAATGTAGCTAAATGCATGCTAGTAACATAACTTATATTGTTTGTTTATATGATAAATACATTAATGTAATTAAATTACACTACTTACAACACTCTCATGGTGTAACTAGTAGTCAACACTTATGTAGTATTGTATAATAACAAATATACAATTACTTAACATTGAGTTACATTAATTAAATGATTTATAATAGATTACATTATACTTGGCATAACCTAACAATAGTTACACGATGTACATTACATTAAAATAACACAAAATTTCATTCACATTACATTATATTATTTACATTATCTTATGTTACTTACACTATAATACATCAGCCTAACTGAAAATTATATAACTCAGTCTACTATATAAAAAATGAGTATATGGTATATTCATTAACACCGAAATAATGTATTGTTAATGACTAGCAATGTAATTTGATGTAACATTATAACAACATTTAGTATATACTAATATCAACTAACATAAACCATTAGATAAATGTCACATTGCTTAGATTAAATCACACTAAGATTAAAATCTATTACAAAATGTAATTTAGTTGTAATTGAATTTGATAACATGTATTATAATGTCATTGTAATGTGATGTAAAATACTGTAATGTAATAACTTAATATAACTAAAGTCATGTTAGTAACACAACTTATATTTTTTGCTAATGTAACAAGTATATTAGTGTAGTTATATTACATTACTTGCATGATTCTTATGTTGTAATTAGTACTTAATCGTTTTACATATTTTTTGCTAATGTAACACAACTTATATTTTTCCCTAATGTAACAAATATACTTACGTTCTCTTTAGTTCCAATATAGTCTCAAAAATTTTTAATTTTTTTGTTTCGAACGTTACATATTACATTACTGTAACTTGTGGATAAATTTATGGTATGGATGTAATTTTAATATTACAGTGATGTAACACAGTGCAGCATACTTAGTTACAATTAATTACAGTATATTTATTTGAATGTATAGTCAATTACATTATTGTAATTCCTTATAATGAATTATATAAAATAAACATATATAAAAAAAACAAAAATAAAACCTTATAATATGGTTCAAATTCTTTTTTTTTTTAACTTTTATAGCTCTTTTACACATTTCTAATTTTTATAAAGATTGCACCAAGTAATTTATCATATTTTTCTCTTTAATTCCCATGTGACCTTTCCACATTTGTACTTTTTACCCGACTTAACGAAACTACACTAGTGCAACAAAATACTTACGCTATTGTTGCATCACTGTAACTATTAAACCACTGCAACTATCAATAACGTCATGATTACAACAACCTAACAACCAAACCAAATTACATCATACAACTGCACCAGTGTAACAAAATTTGAACACTTTGATTAAACCAAAATAACAATATCACATCACTGTAACAACAAAAAACCTCTGTACTTACACTATTATAACAAAATTAAACAATAAAAAATAAACTACTATAAAAAAATCACCACTGTAGCAAATTATACCAAAGCAACTGTAAATATGTCTGCGCTTCTAAAGGAGTTGTAACCATGTTGGAGAAGAAACGAGTACCGGTGCAAATCAACAAGTGAAATTGCATCACTACAAAAATCTCTGATCTACAAAAAGCCCAAAAACATACCTGATTGCATTGGTGGAGAAGAGATATGGGTCAATTAATGAAAGATCTAGGTTGATTTGAACCAGATCTAAATCACCGTAGTAGGTTGGGTTGATTCGATGCTGTTGGGTAGTGGTTTAGCGAGGGTTATCACCATCCCCATAACCTTGATCACCCCACCCATGAAGTAGGTGGAAGAGAAGGTTGTGTAAGGTTTAGAGATGGTTTTTTTGAAGGTGAAAAAGATGTTACACATGAAGCTCCATACTTCTTTAGTAAGATCAAATGGGGGAAGCTGGTTAGCATCGCCCCACCCATGAATGAGGTTACTTCTTCTCAAATGCACAATTTAGAAAGAAATTTTAAGAAGGATGAAGGAAAATATGATGAAGGTAAGAAGTCTTCTTAGATTGAAAAATGATTATAAAGGAAAAAGAAAAAAAAACCACATCCATACGTACAAAGACATAGACTTGTACTCACATTGGATTTGATGAAAAAGAAACATTATAGTCAATAGTACAAAATGTAATAAAGTAAAAGATATGCATTAAATGTAAGAGGTTGTAAAAAGACATAAATAACCCTAGAAGATGCTCTTCCATGTTAATGATGTGTCGCTATGTGATTGGTCCATCAAGGTTAAAGGGTTCTCACAAATAATTAGGATTTTCAAATAAACCTAATCATATATATACACACACACGTAGTTATATATTAGATTGATTTATATATTATAACTAAACATAAGATATAAAACTATAGTGCATAAACAATTTGATTATTAGTATAATTTATATATCTTAATAGTCGGAAGGCACTCCCGAATGTTTGGCCTCTAAAACAACTAATGAATTCTTTGTTTGTTTTGATTTCATTTCAAACTCGAGAAATCTTCAATGTTGTTGATGTTATAACTTTGGTTATGTATACGGTAACGCATTTTACTCAAGAATATATTTGATTTGGTCTGCACTTATCATAATAAATTCACAATTCAAACTATAGCGTGACAATAACAATAGTAATATACAAATAGATATTAAGATGAGATAAAAGAATTAGGAAGACAATTTCTAACACGATATGAAAAAATCAGTTTTAAGTCGGTTAACACAACCCGTTTAACAAATTGATTAACCAAAACACAATCCTTTTAATAAGTGGTAACATGTTAAACTATTTAAGTTCTTTTAAAATAGCTCATATTTAGAGTCTAGAGATAAAAAGTAGAATAAACCTCACTTTTAATATCTGAGGTTTGATGTAAAGAATGGTTTTCATCCAAATGTTTTAAATAATTTATTTTATGTAATTTGCAATTTGTTTCAATTAATTTCAACGCACTAACACAGTTAAATAACCCTGTTGAATGTAATAACATTTTTGTCTTTTCACATGTAAAGACTAATAATATCATATATACAGGGACTACTTGTGTAAGTTACTTAAAAGGGAATGTCATTTTGGTTATTGTGTTGAATACGACAACTCATTGTGTCAAAATCAGTTTATCGTGTCATATATTGTTTTATCATTTGGTATGTGTATTAATCATTGTATTTACGTTTTAGATTATTTTGTGTTATTTTATCTCTTTTCTAAAGATTACATAAAGTTATTATTTATCATTGTCTTTTACAATAAAAACACACAATGATTTTGTTTTACCAATTTATTTTTTAAAACTGATAGTGTTCAAAATAACACAATTTATTATTTTTGTCATTGTTTTTATAAGTTATATAAATATGTTGTTATCCATCATTGTGTTATATAACTAAAAAGTACATAATATTATTATTTCACCACTGTATTTTTTAAAATTAATAGTGTTCATGATAACACAATTACAATAAAAATATAATGACGATAAAAAAACATAATAAAACAATTTGTAATTGTTTTTTATGTTTTATATCATTCTATGTTATTTTATCATTGTTTTTAATGTATTATATAATTAGCTGTTATCATTGTGTTTTTTACATATAGAAATACACAACAATGTTATTTTACCATTATATATTTTCTATAATTCATCGCTTTGTAAAAACACAATATTTAACAAAAATATACAATGAACTGTGCTAAAAAACAATTATAAACAAAAATCATACGAGCTTAAAAACATTAAAAAGACTTATTATCTTTTTATATAATGATATTGTACTTGTTTTAAATATAACAAAACGCTTGTTTTTATGGTGTAATTTTTATAAAAAGTAAAATTTTATAATAAAAAGTGAAGTTGTTTATAAGATTTATGAACGTTTAAAAAGGTGTGAAAATTTGAAAAAAAAGCCAGCAAAAGCGGCTATGCTTGAAATAACCCTCCAACAAACTTTTTCTTCACAATTTGATCTCAACCATTAATTAAAAGAATTAATAGTTGAGACTACTTTTTATGTTTTTTAGATTTAAAATAGTTTTTATTTGAACCATTCTCTAATATTATCAAAATGTTCATTTTTCTCTATTTTCCTTCAAAATGTCTCGCAGGATAATTATCCCTCAAAATATCCATATCAAGTAAGATGTCAACGTCTGTATTGCAAAAGCAATTACAAATGAGCATGTGTCTTAAGTTGACGTCTTTCTGACATCATTATTGTGGTTGCCAATGCTTACTAAATTTTTAATTTTTAATATGCTCGGTCAACCTATGAGAGCAGGTGTCGGGTTGTGTGGAACAGGTGTCCGCCTACTTAGGCAAACTTATCTATTTGTGACTGATTCTACTGTACAAGTGACTACGCTTATCTTTAGAGGCTCCGGACCTGTCCTTGTGACATTTTAAAGAATTTTTTTGGAGAACATTTTAAAGAATTATTTTGGAGAACACTTGGAGGAAAAAGTTAAACTAAAAGAAACATTTAAAAATTTTCTCAAACTAAATTTGAACCCTTTTACTAACTCTTCCTCCAATGAATTTTATTGAGTACATTATAAATTTTATCCTTTAAGTATACCTAAAATTATGGATCTTATCCTTAAACTTTCATAATTACACTATATGTCATTTATTTAAAAACTTATCACGCTTTATGTCCTTTCTACTAGTTGAAGTTAACTTTTTCAGTTAGTTTTTTGTAAAAGACCATTTTACCCTTAATCCTTAAAGGATGAAATTTGTAATTTTTACTAATCTTTTTAATTTTTTTCTTTTTGTTTTTATTTTATTTACTTTATTTCTCTCTATTTCTTTTCTCTTTTCTAACCATTTTTATTTTAATAAACTTATTTTTTTAATGGTCATTTTACCCTTAACCCTTAAAATGACAAAATGTGTTATTACTAATCTTTTATTATTATTATTATTATTATTATTTAATTTTATTTTATTTTATTTTCTTTACTTTTATTTATTTTTAGACCCTTTTGTTTAAAGAAATAATCATAAATATTAGTAGTAATTTAATTTTATTTTTTTATAAAATGTAATTTTATTTATAGATTTTTATTTTCTTATAAATTTTTTTTATTTGTTCAATTTGTTCATTACCTTTGTAATAAAACTAATAGAAATTAGAAAACTAAATTTTAAATTCTTTGATACAAGACTTTTTAATCGTTTCAAGTTATTTGGTTTAGTTATTATATTTAAAACTGGTTGGAGAAAGTAAGATTTTGGTTTATGATATGAATTTTTATTTGTTTGTATTCAATCAAATGGTTTGTTTTTAAATATAAATATAATGTGACAGCGCGTTATTTTAATTTAAAATAAAATATACTAAAAGATTACTAAAGAACTACTCGGAGTTTTTAAATAAACAATCATACAAATTTTTTTATTAAATGTACTTTTATTCATGATTTTATTTAAACTGTTAATAATAATTTTTTATCAACAGAAATCAAAGCCAAACCACTTAAAATTAAAACAAAATTGAACCAAACAATTACTAGGGTTTGGTTTGGTTTGGTTTTACGATTAAGTTTATTGAACATTTTTTAGTAAAAACGTTTAAATACTCCATATATCTATTTTAATTATACATATAGCTCAATTTAGAATAATTATAACCAAGTAAAATATAAAAAAGTTATATACTAAAATCATATGGTCTCTAATAGGTTTCTAATATAAATCGTAAGTCAAACGATTTAAAATAGTTGAAAATTATTATACAAAAAAGGTAATAGAAAAACAATGATGAAACAAAATCGATTACTAGTTTAAATTTATAACATAAAAAAATATTTTAAGCTCTCCATCTTGTTCTCTTGATTAGAAAGGTAGATAACTAATTTCTAAAAATAAAAAAAATATAATAAAAAAACTATTAATAAAATTATATTTTATAAAAATATTTAAGTAATAATATTTCAGATAAGTTTATAAAATAAAAATTGATTAAAAAACAAAGTAAAAAAAATAAAAACAAAATGAAAATAGTAAAAGATTAAGGAAAATTAAATATTTCGTCCTTTAAGTAATAAGGGCAAAATGGTACATTCACATAAAACTAATTGAAAAAGTTAACTTCAGTTAGTAGAAAGAACATAAAATGTGATAAATTTTTAAATAAAAGACACTCATTGTAATTATCAAAGTTTAAGGATAAGATCCATAATTTTAAATATACGTAAAACACAAAATTTGTAATTTACTCAATTTTATTTTATTAGTTCTAAGTTTCTTTAGTTACTACTATTTGGCTTATGAGCTTATCTAACATCAAACTAAATATATTAAGTCATGTTTTTTGAATTGAGAATGATAGAACAAAAATAACAAAAAGCACACTAATCACAAAAAAGGTTTTATTTGGGTAAGAGTTGTATAGTATAATCAATAAACATTAAAATATGTTGAGTTGTAACACGACGTTAATATATTATGATTAATTTCAACAAACACTAAACAGGTCAACTCGAAACACGACCTTAATATACCATGATTTAAAGTGAGTCTAACACGACATGAAACGAATAAATATCACATGTGAATAAGACACGATGGAAACACTCTAAAAAACATAATCTTTTCGTACTTCATGTGTGAATGTGATACCGGCCCATTAAAGACGTGCTCTCACGGTAGAATCCACATGGACCACGTGATCTTCTGTAAGCCAACGGTTGTTTCTAACACACGTCGAATCCTTACTCACCGTCATACATTGTCTTTTTATTTTATTGCCAAATTTTATAATGAAATCGTTATTATAGTGACTTAATAGACTCTGTTTAAATGTTATTTATTAGGAATATGACTAGAGATCAATAATAATGATTATTTTACTGGATGATACGTTTCAAAAGTAAATCTTTTATAAGTAATCAAGAATTATGAGCATCTCCAATGCTGATCATGGTGAACAAAACATGTCATGTCATCTAACATGTCAAATTCTTATTATATTTTATAAGCACTCATTATAAAATATATATTAGGCATAACATTAAAGTGACTCAAATCGACTTAATGTAGTAGGTGCAAATATTCATAAAAGAATGTTTAATATGGTTTTTGACATATCGTAGTCACCAAATGTCTAGTGCAAAACACAAAATATTAATAATAATAAGTTGTTGACACAAGTAAAATATTCATTTTGTGTCTCTATAGTATATATTAGACAAATATATTATATATATCTGTCATATATTTTATATTTATGTACTGGTTGTATTTTCTTAGTTATCGTAAAGTTAGTTAGATTATAACTTTACTTATATGGTACTTCTACAAAGAATAATATTCAAGAGAGTATTTTATATTGTGTTAGAGTGCACTCGCTCTCTACCGAAACCCTAGCCGTCACATCACTGGACTACGGTCCTTTACCTCTTCATGGTTATGTCCATATGCGTTCTCATCTGTTGCTCGTCTTCAGCATGACAAAAGACGACATCCCTGAGAACTCCGACAAGAACCCTAAAACTTCCGAACACCCTGAAAAACACCGAGAAGTAAACACCATTCATCCTATTTACACCGTCACTGACATTCAGAAAAAGGTTCGCGTGCTAGATGGTTCTAAGGTATCCTACTCGTCTTGGGTGAAACTCTTCATCCTTCATGCGCAGGGATACAAGGTTCTAGATCACATCAATGGCACAAAGCCTGCACCCGATATCGATCCTGCCTATGATGTGTGGTGTGAAGTGGATGCTATTGTTTTGCAGTAGATTTATGGCACCCTTTCAGATGACTACTTGGTATGAGTTCTTGTTCCCAAATCAACTACGTATGAAGCTTGGCATCACATAAAAAATCTGTTCTTAAACAACAAAGGCTCTAGGGTCGTTGCCCTCGAACGCGCCTTCAACAACCTCACCTTAAAAGCCATGCCCTCATTGGAAGCTTACTGTTAAAAACTCAAAGAACACGCTGACCAACTTCCTGGTGTCGAGAGCCCTGTTTAAGAGAATCGCTTGGTTCTCCGAATGGTACATGGTTTGCCTTCCGAGTTTGATGTCATTGCATCATACTTAAATCAAACTTTGACCTCCTGGGTGACCGCTTGCAACATGGTCTAACTGGAGGAGCAATGTCAATCGGCTCGTGATACTTGTCAACCACATCTCGCCGCTATCGCCACTCATGATTTGTCATCCCCTGTCCAGCCGAACCATCACGACCCATATCGAGGGTCCTCCTCTCATTCTGGTCAGAAAACGCTCTACCTGGCCTAGACCAAACTGTGGTCCAACCACGGCCCAGTCCTCTCGGCCGTCAGCTCAGGTTCAGCAACCTCGACCCAATGAACCTACTTGGGCATCTAGACCACCTCCCTATTGGAATACCTGGTAGGCTCAACGGCCTTCATGCCCCTACCCCACTCAACTTGGGTGGGCCTACCCCACTTCCCCATGGTCTGCCTCACCTTGGCCCTCAAACCCGCTAAGGTCCAATCGGCCTGTTGGGCCGCATCAGCCCAAGAATTCTCCACTAGCCAATATAATTGATTTTAACCCTTCGGAGCCCGAGAATCTCAGTGAAGCCTTCCAAGCCAAGTCATTAGAGCAAGGTGACACATAATGGTACATGGACACTGGCACTTCTCACCACCTATCTGCCGACCCAGGTTACAGGATTGGTTTTGCTCACTCAACACTCGTGTTATCTCTCAAGTTCACATAATCACACTCAGTTAGATGATATATAATGCCGCTAAGAGTTGATAATATATATTAAGTAATCAAAATACAAGAAGATAATTTTCAAGATACTTGTATACATTACTTCTCAACTCAAAGTATTACAAGACTCTTACAAGCATATTACATGATTTACAATAAAAAACTATATAAATACTACTGCCTATAGCCGAATATACTTTGATACCAACTAGAAATCTATAACCAAAACAAATACTATATTACTCAAGATAAGGTATCTTAGATAAAATATTATCTAAGATTTGGTAGTCATGACATGTCCATGACTTATTGTTAACACAAGTTACACACTTGAATCAAATAACATGAAGAAATATGGATCAAACAAAGATAAACACTACAAAACCCCTTTGATCTAATATTGATTGCATATAAATTGTACAAAATGGAAAACCCCAATCAATTGATCATTCAACCATCAAACAATACTAATGACAATTAACCTATTTATAGTCTAGACTAATATTCACTAATTGCACTTAACCTCTAGACTTAGGCTATTTAATGGAAATTACATATAAAACATAAAAATAACTAAAACAAGATAAAATATATTTTTTTCACACAAAATATATTTACTACAATAAAACTCCTAGTCATCTAATCTTCAACGTCTCGTCTCGCTTCTTCGTCTTGAACATATCGGGTTTGACTTTCGCGTTGACTTTGACTGTGACATTGACATTTGTTGACTTCAACTGTGTTGATAATATAGACTATCTTGTACTGCTCCAACAATACTCCCCCTTAGTCTATCATTATCAACGTCTTCAAACGAAATCAACATTGAGAAGTCAACAGATCTTCAATTTGAATCTTTTTGAATATGATAAGAAAGATTATTTATCTCATAAGCTCCCTCTATTTATATGCTCCCCCTTTTCGAGTGCATCCTTTGTCAAGATATTAGAACAGCTTTCCCAAATCTCTAATATTGTGTAACACCCGAATATTTATTATTTTGAAGCCGGTGAAAAAAGAAAAGAAAATAAAGTCCAAAAGTCGAGGGACCAAACTTGCCAACGAAGAAAAGTTGAGAAATGTGGTGATATATGTAGGAGAGGGCAGCCCACTCTCCCCACACTCACATTTCAGCTTATAAAGAGAAGAAGAGAGAAAGAAGAAGAGAAAAGAGGAAAAGTGCCGGTTCGGGTCGGTTCGGGTCGCCAAAATCGTCGTGAAGCAAGCCGAATCGAAGCTCTTGTCATTGTGCTCGTTTAGGTGAGTTCTAAGACCCCTCTTTTACTTGTTTTCAAACGATTTGGGGCTGGAAAACATCTGAAATCGGGTTTTTCGTATGTGTGTAAGTTGACCCGTTTGTGTATGTGTATGTGTATGTATGATGCGTTTGTGACTTGATTGTGAGCTTGTGTGTGCTTGAATAATGTTATGGTATGCATCCCCAAGGTTTAGGATGGTCGATTTAGGCTTAAAATGGGTTTAGATGAGTTTGGATGCCGAAAACCCTCGGCTGCAGTCGGGATGAACTGCATTCTGCATCAGTTAGGGCTAGGCGACCGATTGGAGGCCGAATGGAGGCCATATGGCCGATTAGGGTGCGATTGGGGTCCATTCGCACGATTGGGGTTCATTCGCACGATTGAAGGGCCAGTCGTATGGGGGTCATGCGACTGAAGGTTCATTCGCACGACTGAAGGTCCAGTCGCATAGGTGTTCATCCGCATTGTTCATTCGCACGACTGGATGTTCATTCGCATAGGTGTTCATCCGTATTAGTTCAATCGCATGATATTCAGTTGCATGGAGGCAATGCGACTGAAGGGTGTCCATACGCCCGAATAGGGTTGTTGAACCCGAGGAAGGTGTAGATTGACTTCTGACTTTCGGGGGAAAGTGCAGATGTAAGCTTTGATGTAAAGGTTCCCCTAAGAGTTTTAAGATGACAATCGAGGTCTTAGAAAGAATGTTGGGCATGATGAGGGTGATGATGTTGTATGTTATGTATGTATGATGTTGCCCTGTATGATGTGATGTTGATGCATGTTTATGTTCCTTAGTGTGATGTATAATATCTTTCCTATGGCTTTACCTGTTATGATGAATGAACGAAGTTTTATGTAACGTAAAGTGAAAGATAAAGAAAGAGGAACATGATGAATGAATGCATGTATTAATGAACGAATGAAACGTCTTGCACACATCGGATACCGGGTCCTTCTTGGTGATTGACCCTGAATGTAGAACCTCTACCGCTCACCCCTAGTACTGTGGCATACGTTTAGCTGTTCATTCGTTGACTTCGGCCCAGTAGCTAAGACTGATGGTTACTCCTAGGACCGTGGCATACGTTTAGCTGTTCATTTGTTGACTTCGGCCCGGTAGCTACGACTAACCGGGGTGTAGCACATGGTATTGGTATGGATGATGTCCGATGCGCAAGTAAGGTAATGAAAGAACGAATGAACGAATGAAGAAGATAATAATGATATTATCTATGTGTACGTATGATGTGTGATCACGTAAAAGTAACGAACGGTTTTATATGAAAGTAAAGTATGTTTTATTTATAAAACTAGAACTCACTCAACAACGCTGACTTTGATGTGTTTCCAATTGGCAGGTAATGATTGCTGAGGATGGCACGGGCAACTACTCAGCTCTTTTGGGGATGGCATTCTTTTGATTAATGTTTTTGCATTGTAATGCGAACAAGTTATTTTGTATGAATGTTGTATTAATTTGCAAAAGCATTTACTTGGAAATGAAAGTTTGTTTTAGTTTTCCACTGCGATTTATTAAATACAAATGTAATTATATGTTTTATGTGCGATGAGAACCCAGCTGTAAGCGTCCCGGGAACGGGGCCTTACACATTGAGTGCTTCAGAAGATGTAGGAGGAAGATTCCTAGCTCGGTATCTTCTGTAAACTTGAGGAACAGGTTCTCTGATCAGTACACTGCTCAACTGATGATCGGCCATCACTTAAAGCAAAAATCTGAAACACATTCACAAACACAATCTCAACATTTCTAATTAGATCATTTCATTTTAACAAAATAAACACGTGTTTAGTTGTGTTTGAAAACAAGTGAACTCGTGTTCGGCTGTATGCAATTTCTGTGAAATGCATGAAAAATGATAAAATTGTAACAGCATAATATGGAAGACCTAAAAGAAATTTAGAAATGAAAATTTATTATAATTTTTTTTTTTTTTATTATATATATTTATATAACATTGAAATGAAAATTTATTATAATTTTTTATTTTTTTATTATATATATTTAATATAACATTTTTTTTATCTATTATTATTTTTGTTTGTTTTTATTAAAACCGTGAACTGAATCGATCATGAGATCATATCCTCAAGATATACTTTAGCACAAAGATGAATTTAAACATCGACAAGCAATGAGATCACACTGATAACTGAATCTAATCACAGTCTTTGAATGATTTTGAAATTCTCAAACAGATCAATAATGATTGCTGATATGTTTGTCCACTTAAACCCATGCCCTATCTTTTTCAACAAGCAACAGATGATTCGTTATGGTTCGATTTAATACTTTAGAATGCTAGGACCCCATAATCATTTGGCAAAAACCCTCACCCAACCTCAGGATTTCTTGAATTTTGTTACGATCTTTATAAAATAAGGCTTGTGCATTAGTGTGTAAGTGATTATCAACAGAATATTGCATTCTGTGATGAATTCATCATTTAGATAATTTGACACAACTTAGACCAAAATGGTGAGAGCTCCAGGTCTATACTCACATATAACAAAGGAGATGACCATTTAATCACGTGCCGATGAGAGCTCCTGGTCAGTACTATTATACAACAAAGGAGATCATCACTCCAGGTCAGTACTTCCGTACAGCATAGGAGATTAGCACAAATACAAGACACATAAATACACCAAACATGGCTAAAAGATATGGCTTATATGAAATGTATCATGGTTGGTGAAAGATCAATTCTCAATCCAATTTTTGTCAGGACTCAGTTTGCGTGCATGCCAAAATGATTGTGTAAATCCAGACATTCTTAAGCATATATTTTAATTTAAATCATTATGTTACTGTCTACTTTATTCTTCAGGCTGAGTCTACCAAGCATACCATTAAAGAATCTATTTGATTGTTAAAATTTTCAATTGAAAATAAGATGTGAATCGATAACAGCATCAGTTCCTATTATTTCTCATTTAAAAATGCAAGTCATGCAAAAAAAACATTTCAAGAAGATATACAATCATTTGTTAGTCATCTCAAATCAAGTTCCTAGTTCTTTTTTTATGTATTACTTATATACTCTCCCCCTAAATTTTTATTTTTGTAAACCTATTTCTTTTGTTTTCTTTAATTAATTTTTTTATATTTTTTATATTTTGTTTTTATAACACAATAAAAAAATAGAAATTTACCAAAGAAGGTCTTCCAAACTACACTAATTATCAAGATAAGAAATGAATTATCAAGAAATATACAGTGATTGTGAAAGGAGAAATGTGATTGTGCAGATAAAAATCTAGATTATGGATAAAATATCATGATCTTAACCTATTTGTTTTGCCTCAAATTTTAATTAGGAAAAATCTCTGTCAGTAAACCGAATTGCTAACAGTTCTCCTGAATTATTCATACTCATAAACAGATTAGCTAGAGAGGGAAACCCAGGCCATTGTAGTCCTGGGTGTTCCTTTTACAAGTAACCTGCTTCAACAAACAATCTGCTGAAATATCAGGGATAACTGTATCCTTCTTTTAATTTGCCAAATTTATTTCGGTTTAATTAATTTGGATTTGAATGAATTAAATTTGAAAATCATTTTTTGTTTAAGATCGAAAGGAAAAGAATTTGTTTTGAACCTTTGGTCATTTTCATCTTTGTATAATGTGAAACCGACTTCACATGAAAAGGTTTGGATGGAGGGTTTTTCATCCAACCATTCAAATATGTTTTCTTTTTACCTTTTGAACTAGAGAAGCAACACGTGTTGCCTTTGCCGTCTGGAACATTCTTTGTAGACTTACATCCAGAGAAGCAATTTTGTTTGCCTTTACCATTCAAAGCAAGTCTTTGAGGACATTTCTTTACTACATGACCTTCTTTTCCACACTCAAAATAAGCCTTGAAATGCTTTTGATTTTTTGTAGTCCCGTGTTGTGCAGGTGGTGATGAGGATTGCTTTGAACTTGTAGCAGATTCTTGCTTGTTTTGAAGTTTTCCATGCTGAACAGGGAATGAGATCTTCACTGATTGACTAGGTTGTTTTGTAGTTAGAGATGAGATCCATATTGGTCTTGATTTAGCTTTTGGAAGCTTTTGAGACTTGATAATGTCAGGTGATATCTTGATCTTTGAAAAACCGACATTGTCCTCTGTGTTTGATTCACCATTTGAGCTTGACAGTCTCTTATACACAGATCTACTTCTAATGGATCTTGATTGACAGAAGTAGGATGTGTTGT
Organism: Flaveria trinervia; assembly: GCA_025506515.1. Classification (NCBI taxonomy): domain Eukaryota; kingdom Viridiplantae; phylum Streptophyta; class Magnoliopsida; order Asterales; family Asteraceae; genus Flaveria; species Flaveria trinervia. The sequence goes on from CM046453.1 coordinate 17,015,861, forward strand.
TGTTGTTAAAACTTGATGATTAGATAATTCTTGGTTTATCTCTTCTTTCATAATCTTGACAGGCTCAAAAGTAGGAATTTCACCTTTTTTAAACTTATCAAAGAAGTTAGAAGAAATAGTATATATAGATTTACAAACAACCGGGACTGAACAATTGTTAGCTTGACTGTCAGCATTGGTGTATTGTATCCTATACCAGTTGTAGAATCATAATCATCTCGCACATCATTAAGTTTGACACCGCTCAAAGCTACATGCAGACTATTAATAGGTTGTTCAAAAAAATCATTTTTAGGATGAGGTCTGGGGATTGGTGAATAACATAGAGTAGAAGGGGGTGGAACTGAATTAAATACAATTTCACCATCAGATTTATATCCAATCCCATGTTTTACCCGCACCCTTTATTGTTTAGCAATAAGCTCATCCTTTTTCATATGTGAAAGGGTCCATTTATCAAGCTTCATTTGAAGCTTTTTCGTTTCAAATTGAGCTAAAACAACCCTCTCTCAAAATATTTATTTCAATGTTACGCTTCAAAATGGTTCTTCTTAAAAGATCATTTTCGGCCAATGCTTCATTAAAGTTTTCTTGAAAAAGAAATTTCTTTTTTCTTTAATTCCTTATTGATTGTTTTCAATTCTTTTTCATTTTACAAAAAACAATTTGTTTGCCTTATAAATCCCCAATAATCGGATTCTGCAAGATGAAGAACACATATCCTGAATAGTCTCATAAGGAAGACCCATGATAGTTCGTTCTGCAGCTAAGCTCTGTTCACAGTTGCAAATCCTTGTAATTCTTTGTTGTTCCTTTTCTTTGACCTTCAACATCTCATCAGCCCTAGAGTCTTTCTTTCTGTTATTAGCTGTTCCAGCCTTGTCATCATCAGTTCTCACAGACTCCGGGTTACTATCATTGTCAACTCTCAAAGTTTCACAGTTCTCTTCGATAGTTTATCTGAATTCAAAATTTAAATTCGAATCAGTTCTCAATAACTTCAACTTTTCAATCATCTCTATTTTGTAATCAAGTATCCTTGTTACAGAAGAAACAAGATCAGTATTAAGCATGTGGGTTTGATGTGGGAACACGGCTTGCTGAAATTCATTTCTTTTGATATCCAGCTCGAGAGATTTTAGTCTGTTGATCATATCCATAAGTTTTGTGTCGACATAACCTCTTTCTTGCTTTAATATTTTAACTTGATGATTCCATGTAGACGGAAGAGAGTCTAGAAGCTTTTGAACCTCTTCATGATTACTGAGATTTGGAACATGCTTCTTTAGATTATTTGCCACCTTTAAGAATCGATTAATCAAATCTGATAATTTTTCTTTCTTCATTGCTGCAAAAGAGTCAAATCGGCTTTCTGCCATTGTGAGATTATATGATTTAAAGTTTTCTGAAGATGACATTATTTTTAAAAATTTTGAACAATAAAACTCCCCAAAAATATTTTTCCCAAAAAATTTAGAATAATTCTCCCCCGGGAAAAATGTTTTGTTCTTTTAAAAAAAATGTTACTCTATGCAATCTTAGCAACTAGGGTCAAGCTGCCATGTCAGCTTGTTTTTTTTATAAATCTTCTAAAATCGTTGAATATTTCTTTATCGGGATGAAATCAGTTAATCCCAACTAGTCAATTTTATTTGAATATTTTTTTATTAGCCCACACCTCATTTTTTTAAATTCAGCCCATTTTTTAATATTTACTAGCCCAAATTATTATTACCAAATTGTTAGCCTAATTGTTTAAGAAAAAACCCAACCACACATCATTTAAAAATACATCCCAATTGTTTAACAAAGCCTAGCTCAATAAGAAAAATCAATCTTACACAACCCAATTATTAACCCATTACCAATTGTTAGTCCATATAAATTATGAAAAACTTGACTCAATGAGAGATAGCCCATTAATAAACCTCAAACCTTAACCTAACCAAAACACTAACACAAACCCTTACACCAAATAGAACACACACAGAAGAGTGAAAATAGAGAGAGGCAGATGAGAAAGACCCTTTGTAGGGTTCTGGCGACCAGCCGCCTTTCCGGCGAACTCACGGCGGCGATCGGTAGCCGGAAAAAACTCTGCTGAGCTATGACCAAAACGACCCCTACCCCAGCTAATCTCAACCTCCTGAATCCAATGGTAGCCTCGGTTGCTATGAAAATCAATAACGAAAGAGATATCAAAGAGAGAAGTTCGTGGCGGCTAGGGTTCCGGCGAACATTTCCGGGGAGTCACGGTATGTACAATATATCATCTTTTTCCTCTCGTCATGCTGGTTCCAATGGTGGTTGTAACACCCTAAAATATGCAGGATAAAAGAAGATTTTAATGGATGCAAGTGGCGACGGCTAGGGTTCTGCCGCCGCGCAAGCTGCAGTGTGGTGCGGTGCTAGGGTTTTTTGAGTATCGGCTGTTAGTGGTTGTCAGCTGTAGGTGGTTATATGTAGAGTGTCGGCTGCAGATAGGAAGGTGCAGATCTTAGGTGGTGTTGCGGTGGTGCCGGCAGGTGGAAAAGCTACCGACGGTTGTGGTTTGTGTTGAGTTGTGGTGGTTGTTGATGGTATGGTAATTTCTCCATTTGATTTGTAATTTCGCAGCTTGAATTTTATAATTTCGCAGCTTGAATCTTTAAATTCGCAATTTTTTTAATAATAATAATTTCACTGATTAAAATTTTAAATTCGCAGGTTGGTTCTTAGATTCACTAAAGATTTTGGCAGCATTTTCGCTGGTATTTTCACTCAAAAATTTAAACTTTCGTTTAGTTGGGTGTTAAATTCGCAGCTTGATGATTTGAAGATTTGAAGTTCCTCAAGAACACCAAGAACATACACTAGTGTGTGTGAGAGAAACTTCTTCAGATCTGAATTTTTCTTACAAATTCTTGTATAAAATATGTTATAGATTAGAAATATATGTTGTATATCTTCAAATTTATAATAGATTGTTGTAGATCTGATGAATTGATTGAGTTTAGGATGAAATTTGAATTTCAGATCTTCTTTCTCTCTCTAAACCCCCACTTTATCTCTCTAAAATTTTGATGAACACCTTAAAAAATCAGCAACAAATTCTTCTAATCTTCAATACATTTGATCTAATAAGGCTCTGATACCAAATTGTTAGCCCAGGTTACACACTTGAATCAAATAACATGAAGAAATATGGATCAAACAAAGATAAACACTATAAAACCCCTTTGATCTAATATTGATTGCATATAAATTGTACAAAGTGAAAAACCCCAATCAATTGGTCATTCAACCATAAACTAATACTAATGACAATTAACCTATTATAGTCTAGACTAATATTCATTAATTGCACTTAACCCCTAGACTTAGGCTAATTAATGGAAATTACATATAAAACATAAAAATGACTAAAACAAGATAAAATATATTTTGTTCACACAAAATATATTTATTACAATAAAACTCCTAGTCATCTAAATCTTCAACGTCTCGTCTCGCTTCTTCGTCTCGAACGTATCGTGTTTGACTTTCGTGTTGACTTTGACTGTGACGTTGACTTTTGTTGACTCCAACTGTGTTGATAATATAGACTATCTTGTACAGCTCCAACACTTACTTTTTATCACCAACTAAAGTTAGTAATTGTACTAACCGATAAAGAATAAACAGTGGAATAAAGTATGGTCACTACATGGGAGTGGGAAAAGCACCATGCAGTATCTTAGAGATTTGCAGTGGAGTGTCAAAAGGACCATACTTATGTTCACTGGTTCATAGTAGGTTCTTTCGAAGGTTATCTGGCTTCGGAAGAACAAGTTCTTCCAAAGCCACTTATACTTCGGAAAAGGCTACTTCTTTTGAGACTTGAAATATTCTTAAGGCCTTCATACTTCAAAAGTCATTATCTTGAATTCTTTTAAGTGTTGAATTTCGGAAGAAGTAAGACTTTGTCTTCGGAAGTTGGAGTTTCTCTTGGAAGCTCCTTTAGACTTGACCTTTAGAAGCTCAGCATTTGCCTTTGGAAGTTTATCAGCAGTTGCACCAAAATTGTCTATGTGTTAGTTTTGATTACACCAGCTGTACTTGATCCAACACAGGTATAGTTTCTAACTCCTAGGTTAATTTTATTAAGTCCATATTTGTCAATAATGGCCATAAAATGCCCATACTTGGATCGGGAAACATCCACCTCCCATCCCCCATGAACCTTCGATTGAACAATGTTTTTCACAACCCCCTTATTATCAAAAATTTAATTTTCATTAAACAATTCACAACCGATAATAATCTCACTGTTGAATTTGACCCATCTGGCTTTTCTGTGAAGGATTTCAAGATTGGGAGGATATTGACACGTCACAACAGTGATAGTCATCTCTATCATCTCACTGCGCCTACTCATGTTCCTGCTTCCACCTTCATTACCACTTCCAGTTCAAATCATTGTCACGATCGACTTGGACACCCCGCTCTCCCGTTGTGTATTTTTTGCTTTCTCGTAATTTCATTTCCTGTAATAAGTTAAGTCGTTCACATTTTTGTAATTCATGTCAATTAGTAAAACATAAACCCTTGCCTTTTTCATTATCTACTTCTTTTACATTATTATCGTTTGAGATCATTCATTGTGATTTATGGACATCACCGTACAATCCAACACCGTTTACAAATACTACATTTTTTACTCGATGATTATACATATTATGTTTGGGTGTTTCAACTAAAATTCAAATTCGAAACGGTTACAAAATTTGAAAATTTCCATAACTTAGTTAAACTCAATTCAACCACAACATTAAGACTTTTCAATGTGATTTGGACGGTGAATTTGACAACATCCAGTTCAAACGATCTGCTTCCAATCACGACCTTCAATTCCGGTTCTGTTGTCCATAAACCTCCCAACAAAAGGGAAAAGCTGAACACATGATCCATAGACTAAATGATCTAATGTAGTCCCTTCTCGTTCCCGCTTCCCTACCCCCCACACTTTTGGGTTGAGGCCCTTCACACAACCGCATACCTTCATAATATTTTACCAACCAAACTTCTCAAAAATAACACCCCAACCACTGCCCTTTACCTTCGCTATCCCTCATATGATTATCTTCGTGTCTTTGGTTGTGCGTGTTATCCAAATCAACCTACCACTCGTTCTCACAAACTTTCCTCTCGCTCCACCGATGTGTCTTCCTTGGTATGCGACCAACTACCGCGGTTACCAATGTCTCAACCTCTTATCCATTACTTTTATCTTCTCCCGTCATGTCACCTTTGATGAGAACTCTTTCCCCTATGCCCACTCCTATTTCGCCCATAATTAATCCTTCCTCGATAATGACATCTCACCCATCTTTACCCATCCTCACACTTTCCCACCACCACCTCCTCACCCCATTCCTAACCAACTCACCCCAACCATCCCTATATCTCTATCTTCAAAAACACCACCTACATACCCCCTCACCCGCCTCACCCGACGCTGCCTCACCCGATGCTGCCTCTTCCTCTCAGCTGACATCCCCCCATCCCCTACCTCATCCCAACAAGCTACCACCGAGCAACCATCCACCCCAACTGACCTACCCATACCCCAACACCCGCACCTCATACCATCCATTCACCCAATGAAAACCCGATCTAAAGTGAGAGTTACTAAACCCAAACTCCCCTTTAACCTCCACACCACCGTTTCCTTACATCTCTACCTTCTTCCTAAATCACACCTACACGCCGTTTCTGATCCTTATTGGCACGAGGCTTTGAATAATGAATGCATGGCATTAATAGATAATAACACGTGGGAGTTGGTACCTAGACCTCCAAATGCTCACGCCATACATTGCATGTGGTTATATCGCCACAAATTGCATGCAGATCAGTCGTTGCAAAGGTATAAGGCTCGTCTTGTAGTTAATGACAAATCACAACAAGTTGGTATAGATTGCTTTGACATGTTTAGCTTTGTTGTAAAACCTGTGACCATTCGTATGGTCCTTAGCATTGCAGTCTCCTAGGCATGGTCTATCCACCAGCTTGACGTCAAGAATGAATTTTTGGATAGAGACTTGAATGAAATGGTGTACATTTTTCAACCCCAGGGATTCTTCGATCAGAAACACCCGTCACATGTATGTTGCCTCAATAAATCACTCTATGGCCTAAAACAGGCACCACATGCATGGTACCACCGGTTCGCAACATACGTTTAATCTTGTGGTTTCCGTAGCACCAATAGTGACTCCTTTCTTTTTGTATATCGGAAGGGACAAAAGGTTGTATATCTTTTATTGTATGTTGATGAGATTATTCTAACTTCTTCTGATGATAGGTTACTCACACATATCGTTCAATCCTTTCCCACTGATTTATCTATGCTAGATCTCGGACAACTCATCATTTTCTAGGCATACAAGTTACTCAAGCAAATGGGTGCTTATTTCTTTCTCAGGAGACATATGCTCATGACATTCTCGCCCGGGCAAACATGCAAAATTGCAAACCCTGTTCAACATCGGCTGACATAGACTCTAAAATGGGTTATTGGGTCTCATCTAGTTGATGGTACATTATATAAGAGCTCAGCTGGAGCAATTTAATACTTAACATTCACACGCCTGGACATCTCTTATGCAGCTCAACAGGTTTGTCTGTTCATGCATGAACCAAGAAACCACATTTTAGGTACCTTAAATGCATCTTATGGTACCTTAAAGGCACTGCATCACATGGACTTCACATTACTCCTTCCAAGTCTACCATTATTACCGCATATTTGTGCTAACCAGGGAGGTTGTTGGACACGAGAAGATCCAATTTTGGCTACTGTGTATTCTTGGAAGACAACTTAGTTTTATGGTCTTCAAAACGACAAAAAAAAGTGTCGAGATCTAGTGGAGAGGCCGAATACAAGGGTTGCCAACACAGTCACCGAGACAAGTTGGCTGCGAAATCTTTTACTAGAATTATATACACCCACTCGATCGGCTACTATCATCTTTTATGATATATACTCGTTGTCTATCTTTATGCCAACCCTGTGGGCATTATCAACATACCAACATGTCGAAATTGACATTCATTTTGTACGGAAAAAAGTTCGGCTAGGCTCTATTTTGGTTCTTCATACTCCAACCGATAACCGGTATGCAGATATGATCACCGAAGGTCTCCCCAAACATCTTTTGCATCACTTCAAGGACAGTCTACACATTCGAGCTTCTTCCACCTACACTAAGGGGGACTATTAGACAAATATATTATATTGTCATATATTTTGTATTTATGTATTGATTGTATTTCCTTAGTTATCGTAAAGTTAGTTCAATTATAACTGTATTTATATTGTACTTCTACAAGAAATAATATTCAGTAGAGTATTTTTTACAGTATAAAATAGAAAGGAAACAAAGTGATGTCCTATACATGTCAATGATTGAAAATCTCCAGAAGGATACGCTTTGCGAGGTGTCCAACCACTCTTCTCTTCCAGTTTACCTAGGTATGAGCGTCATCCTGGCTTGGCTATTACCCTATCCAAATCTTGGTGCCTCATCCCCACCTGCTCCATCTTATGATCCATCGTCAATGCCCCTTAACAGTACTGTTGTAGTTCTTCGTAGTGATGGTACTATGAAGTACTGAAGTACTAGTCACAATCTCGATACCTCTAGCCGGCCAAACGATGCCTATATAGATTAAAGTGTTTGATGTAGAATTACAGAGTAGAAGATAGTAATAAGTTCTTCATAATGGAGATCTCCTAATAGCAACTTGTGGCTTGTAACCTTCTAGACATACAAATCATGATAGAATATTAACAACAATTAGCGATTTGTAGCCTTCTAAGGTTATAAAGCAGAACTCTGGAACTATGATTTTTAAATCCTAGGTAAACCAACCCTATAGATACGTGGATCCATCTAATCGAATTGAGGAAGATGAATCGCTAACAAAAATCACTAGCATAAGATGAATGAAGAATTTAGGATTTTGAGATGCAACCTAAACGTCATCAAAAGGATATTGCATCCTATAAAGTAGAAGTTAACTAGATCCAGGGTTAAAAATTAGACCCTATATTTGTATACGTAGGGGAAAAAATGAAAGATCAAAGATACTAGAGCCTAGCTCTTGTACCATGTCAAAACATGGTATAAATTACGAAACAACTTCAAGATCTAAGAACAAAATGCAATAAAAACAATTTTGCATAAGATAAAGACAACAAAAATTATGGCATCATATGGTATTTTGAAAACGAAACTACTTCAAGATCTAAGAACATAGTGCAACAAATTAATGATCTAGACAATAAGAACTCGATCACTCACCATGGATTAATCAATATGATGACACCCTAAGACAAATTGAACAACTCACACAATCAAAGAGAAGATGAACATACAAGAAAGATGATCGAATGAGTTATACGATCATTTCTCTCTTCCTTTGTTTAAATAAGCTCCATGAGCAAATGTAGGGCTCCAGTAAAAATCCACGACCGATTTGTCACCATGAGTGTAAACAGGTGTAAGTAGGTCATCTTTTGGATCTAAATTAAGCGGATGAGAACCTCCGCATGAGTCGCATCCCAAGCCTAAGCCAATTGCATTCATTTTGAGCCTAACTCCAATGTTCATTATCCAACTCATAACAAATGCAACATGCAACAAATAAACCAACTATTATATACCATTACTATTGAAACTCATGTATACACATCTAAATAACCATTGGCTAGTTGTGACACGATTCATTGATCTAACCAAAAGCTTTTTTGGTTATTCTTGACTTTGTCGTTGTATTTAAGAATATATGTAGGGAATTAGTAAACTAGAATGGATGCTATTTATAACTATAAATCAATACTTATAGGGTTCTAATATATAGACACGCACCTTGATGGGTCGACACCCCTCTATACGTCGCGTATGGATCCATACGTAGTGTATAGAGTCGAATACACTGAAAACGAAGAAAATTCAGGGGACTGTCAGAGAGTTATATACGACCCCGTATACGACACATATATAGGGCTATACGACACGGATAATAAATTTTAATACTGACTACGAGGAAAAAATTAGGGGGCTGTAAGAGGGGTTATCCGCCCCGTATGCCTCGTATACAAATTTATTGTGTTAATTTATAAGTTCGGTGTGTCTCGATATCCACACTCTAGTTATAAACATATAATTTGGCACCGAATTGAAGAAACAAAGCAATATTTATATTAATCACCCTTTTTAACAATACCTTGAAATTATTAAAAATATCAAACTTATCAATATAAAACATCGTTCATATATTTAACGGTTGGAATTATGTAGAAACAACCAATCATTATGTTTGCGTTAGGAAAGAAACAATATAATAAAAAAAAATTGAAGATTTAATCACGACCTTATGAAGCCGTGACAACGCAAATAACAAATCCATATAAAACACACCACCACCACCTGCAACCTCCTCCACCGATCCATTCATATCCATCATCGATCCATCGTCGATCCATCATCAACATCATCAGCATCATCAACATCATCATCATCATCATCATCATCATCATGAGCTGGTGGTGGGCCGGAGCTATCGGCGCTGCAAAGGTAAACAAACAAACACACATGTTCATATCCATCGATCCTTCAATCCCATCTCAACTCACATCTTCAGATTATTATCATTATTGTAATCAAATCTAACAAACATCCATTTCTCACCAGAAAAAACTCGATGTGGACGATGCACCGCCCAAATACCAAAGCGTTGCTTTGATCATCGGCGTCACCGGCATCGTCGGCAACAGCCTCGCTGAAATACTCCCACTCTCCGACACCCCCGGCGGCCCATGGAAGGTGTACGGCGTCGCTAGACGCCCTCGCCCCAATGGAACGCCGATCATCCGATCGACTACATCCAGTGTGACGTCTCCGATCCCGGCGACACCCTAACCAAGCTCGCCGGGCTTGGAGACGTCACGCATCTGTTCTACGTTACGTGGGCCAGTGGGCCCACGGAAGCGGAGAACTGTGTGGTTAATGGTAAGATGTTTAAAAATGTTCTGGATGCAGTGATCCCTAATTCCCCCAATCTGCAACATATATGTTTGCAAACCGGTAGGAAACATTATATAGGCCCGTTTGAGTTGTTTGGTAAAGTAGCCCATGATCCCCCTTTTCATGAGGATTTACCTAGGCTTGAAGCCCCTAACTTTTACTACACCCAGGAGGACATATTGTTCGAATCCGTGCAGCAGAAGGAGGGGCTAACATGGTCGGTTCACCGCCCGGGGGTGATATTCGGGTTCTCGCCTTACAGCATGATGAACTTGATCGGGGCGTTATGCGTTTACGCCGCGATCTGCAAACACCAAGGGGTTGCGATGAAGTTTCCGGGGACGAGACAGGCGTGGGAGTGTTACTCGGATTGCTCAGATGCTGATCTGATTGCGGAGCAGCACATATGGGCTGCGGTGGACCCCTACGCGAAGAATGAGGCTTTTAACATAAGCAATGGGGATGTGTTCAAGTGGAAGCAGTTTTGGAAGGTGTTGTGTGAGCAGTTTGAGGTGGAGAATGGGGGGTTTGATGAGAGGGTGAGTATGGTGGAGATGATGAAGGATAAAGGGGCTGTTTGGGATGAGATTGTGAGGGAGAAGGGGCTTGTGGAGACTAAGTTGGAGGAGGTTGGGGTCTGGTGGTTTGTGGATTTGATTCTTGGGGGTGAGTGTATGTTGGATAGTATGAATAAGAGTAAAGAGCATGGGTTTTTGGGCTTCAGGAACTCTAAGTCTTCTTTGGTTTCTTGGATTGATAAGATGAAAGGGTACAAGATTGTTCCTTAGGTTTGAGGTTTGTTGGGGGTGTTGTGTTTGGTGGTTTGGATATGTTTGGATGTTCCTTAGTTGTAAGAAGAAGAAATAAAAAGGTTTGATTTGAACTTGTGTAAATTGTATGTTTCACTTCTTTTTCTTGAAACACCTGTGTATGGCGTTTATTGAAGTGCACACAATTGGATAATTAGTGAAGGTTTTGTATGATTTTCAAAATCACAGTTTGTTTGTTTTACTCTTCTTTCAGTACTCTGTCTAAAGCTGGTTTTTTAACCAGTTTCAAGTCAAAATCAGTTCAAGATTAAAACTGGCGTGATTCAGTCGGTTCCGTTTGTCACCATTTAAATTCCAGTTAAAACGCTGTTCATTGGTTCGGTTTCAGATTCAATCTGGTATAAAAATGAGGTATACAAACTGGTTAGGATCCTACGCGTTTTATCAGTTCCAAACTAGTTCCTATATGTACCGGTTTTTTTTCTCACTTCCACTATGCCGTACCTCTGTGAATTCTACCAACCATGGGAGACTAAACTAGTGCTTGTTAGGAAAGATGGTTTGGGAAAGAAAGGGGTGCAGGGTTGTTCTCCATGACAAACAACTTGTTTGCTATGAGAAGTATAATGTTAAAATATCACATCAAATCATGCAAAGGTGAAATAATAAGAAAAGGAATGCATACAAGTCACAAAACCCAAATTCATTGACCAATAAACAAAGGAATATGTTGTTCAGCACCAAAAACAAAAGTTATAAAACTGGTTTTAGAAGTATTTACACTGTTGGGTCCTTGTTCCACTAGTTCCTGTAGCTTACTCAGTTCTTCAACAGAAGGGGGTCTTCCACAACTTTATCCTCACTATGAGAAAAGATATCAATGGGCGCAGTTGTGAATCCTACATTGGTGTGTTTGGATGCTTTCTCGCGATCAAGATAGATTACGATCACAGATATATCATCATGGAAATGACGCCTGATGCCCCTTTCTATTTTCATTATATCCTTGTATCTCAACTCCCTTTTCTTTGTCGCCTCACGAATCGCTGCTCCTACCAATCTTTTTGCTATTCCCTGAAACAGGAGACATTTAATCAGAAACTTTTTGTCCCAACACTGAAAAGCAAGAGGGTGCAACATGTGTGTGTGTTTATAACGAGTTAAAAAGTTAAAGTTACCACTCTTGGATTTCTGTAAACAATATCAACTGCTGCTTCATCACTCAAATGCTCCCAAAGCCCGTCTGAAGCAAATATCAAAAACAAATCTTGTGATCTAAGTTTTCTAGAAATGATGGAAGGTTCTGCTGTCAATACAGGCTTTTTCAAAGGAACACGGTGTCCGTATTGCAGAAGACGTGGGTCCCTGTGAAACTCAGGTCTCTTTAAATAGAAATCGCCTATAGATCTTGATACCTGAGAAGACGGATAATTGGCAAGTTATTAAACATCAATCAACTGAAAGCAAGGAAAAAAAGGAGCAGCTAGTGGGTATCGATTCTATTTGTTTCAATCACTGCAAGTCTCTATCTCATCAGCCATATGCATGTACTATGATGTATCCATAAAGATTAGGTTGAAGTAGAATATACATATCATTTGGATGGTCCAGAGTAGAGCATGTGGTTCCCAGAAAAGTAGGTAAGGCATAATGCCTTTTAGATCAAAGGTGCCATGATGCTTCTCAAGAATCAAAAGTGAAAAGACAAATAATTGGGAATAAGATGCCACATTAAAAAAAGCATTTGCAGATAACTCGGCTCCAGGGTGTGTAGAATAATTATCTTTTCAGAAAGCATAGAGCGAAAAGGATCTAAATATAACTCGGCTTGGCTCCGGCTATTTTATATGATTGGTATAGGGATATAAAATGCTGAAATTTAATGATGATTTTGTTCTAACATGTTAGCTGGAGATATGAGGATCTCTGATAATCTTAAACATATCCTGTTTAATAATTTAGGGTAAAAGGAAGTTGATTTTTTAGTAGCATGAGCAGTGAGCACACATCAATTACTAGGACACCTAATTTCAATAAATGTAATCATCTCCGGGGGGTCAGATGATTGTCTGGATACAAGATGACATTTTCTCAAGTTAACTTTTGCAGGAGGATAGGAGCATGCTAACTGCTGCAAGTTCTATGTTCAAATCAAATACAGCAAACTCAGGCCAATGATTAGATTTCTGCTCATCAATAACTTCAACTTCAACACAATTCAAACGATCATCCTATAATAGTTCACGATAATTGCTTTTTAGCTTTGACTATATCCAGAAACCGGGCTCCAAGTGAATTCTAAAGTCCAATGATAAATTGATAATGCAATCCTACATGGAATGCCCTGTTTCTAAGATTACAATCAACTGAGTTAGAGATAAGCCATCACTTACCTCCTTGTAAGAAACATTATGATCTAAGGCTGTTCTGTTGATCCAACCTTTAGATGCTGACAACATCCTACAGGCATTAAACATGATATCAAATTCTAACATGATCCTAGAGCAAGATCACCATGTTTTGCATTGAAATGCATAATACTAGTAGGAAATGAGCTCAAAGAGCCTGTATTCAACAAATCTATACGACAACCAGGGGTTGGTTCATTGATTAACACCATTATCATGTGAACTTAAAGAGAATAACTCATAATACCTGAATTATACCCTTGATTCTCCAAACACCACGACAATATACAACAACTGCTGAATCACCAGGATGCTGTGCTTCCACCTCCCTCCTCACCTCCTCATACGAAACATTATGATCTCTCGACAATCGCTCTGCAACCACTCTAGGCTTTCCTCCATCAGAAACTTTCTGCCCAAGCACTACGCGCGAATCTCCAAGATTAGCAACATGTAATTCACCATCAGAATAGCACCAACAAGACAACACGATCCAACCGATGCAATTTGCGGCCTAACAGGCATCTGATGCTTCACAAACTGAAAAAACTTCTCCTCAGTAGCATTGAACGCCTTCTTTATAACATCCGCAGATATACCCCCTTGTTCTGTTGCATACTCTAAAAAACAAAAATAAAAAAATCCAGACATCAATACACCATAGCAATAATAGATTATCATGTATGATATAACCACTCAATTGATCAGTAAAAAAAGTGAATCACAATAGCTGTTGTGAAGTTCAACAGTCAAACATATAAGCTAACCAAATTACACACAGCAACATTGAGCGATATCAACACAATCACAGATCGAATCAAATCCTCAACAGAGACAATAATAGATTATCATATATGATATAACCATTCAATTAATCAGTGAAAAAACTGAATCACATTGCAAAATTCAACTTTCAAGCATATAAGCTAACCAAATTACACACAGCAACATTCAGATTTCAACACTATCACTTCCGAAACTAACCTAGGGTTTAAAATCAACGTAAAAAGGAACCTTACTATGAATGAAAGGAAAAAGGTTGTTATTCACAAATCGAGAAGCTTCCGGACCACCATGACCATCATAACACCAACATACGTAGCAGAAGGCGATGTATACACCTGACTCTGATCTTCGAGGTTAGAATTCGCCTGAACAACGGCGATCGAGAAGTCGCCGGAGGCATGAGGCTTCAGATCGTTATGCCACAACAACACATCACCGCTCCTGCGGCCTAAACATCGCTCCAACGGCTTCACACACATCCGCAACATCTTGAATCGATCGAAATCAGATGTGTAGATGTTTGATGTAGAAACTCAACTGCAAATGATGATGTTATTGAGAGATTTGTGAGGGTTTTTGAGTTGATAGAGGTGGTGTTGCAGGGTGAAACTGAAAAGTGAGAAATATGCTATGGTGCTACACTTGAAGTTTGAAACCGTCTTATATACGACCTAACTTTTGACTTTTTAATCCAACAGGAACAATTTGTGTCCCCCATGATTATATATTATAAAAATTAGTGTTTACATCAAGTCATCACTTTGGTATTTATTTTATAGACACGTCAACATACCTTTTTATAATTTAGACGTGAATTATAAATTTTATTTTATAAAGGCAAAAGCTGATATTTTTCAGACAATTAATTTATTTCAAAAAATGGTATGTTGAGTGAATTATGACAGACGCTATAACGTTAAACATGACATGTGTAATGTATTAGAAATGAATATTCTAATGTATTAGCAGATGTTATACTTTGTTATTGTCTAGACGTATTAAGCTTTTCGTATAACTAGGTGATGCATATGGAGGTCAGACTAATGAGTTATAGGCTTTTGTTTTCATGTATACACATGTTTAACAAGGTTTTGGTTAACTATTCAAAACCGGCATCTGATTTAGAAAAAAAAATAGATTTAACTAAACTAATTTTCATGGCCGTCTCGGAGGTCTGTCAAGTGGGCAACAACATGGTTCCAAACTTTTTAGCGCACTATTTTCTTTTCTTTTTTTTTCTTTTTGTGGTTGTTTAGGTTGATGGTGTTGATTAACATATTTTTAAAAATATTAATTTCTCAGTAATTATATGTTGAAGAAGAGCCCAATAAATAATATTTTAAAACATAATAACATGTTCTAGATGGGGTCTTTTAACGTAATAACCAAATCAAATTAAAAATTTGACATCATATTTTATATTGGTTTGCATCCATCGATTTTAACTTGCTCAACCATCATTATAATGTAAGCATTGACATTAAATTTCTAACTTAAGAGGGTTATATTTTACTTGTTGTACAAGAAATCACAAATTTACATATGATGGAGCCAATTATTACCACATACTCACTCCGATCTGAACAACAAATGTGTTAAAATCTAGTAAACCATACTACTGGCTACTACCAATCTGAACAACCTTTCATTTTCAAAACTCGTATCAATTTCAAAATACACATAAAATGAAACATAATTTAGTTTCGTTTCAAAGACAATAGAAATATTCAAAATGAGAAAAATAGCCGGTTCAACTTATCTAGACCGAATTTTCCTCATCCTTAGCATGCCATGTAATCCAATTTTATATTTGTTTTTAAAATGCTTGTGAATTGCAACGACCGACCAACAATGTATGCCGGTTCAATGTTTTAACAAACAACAAAAGTACAAAACCTACGACTGAAAAAAGACGCGGCAAAATTATTGCTCTAAAGTCATTTTGTTTTCTTGTCTTTATAAATTTAATACAAATTCTAAAATTTGAGAAACTTTTCAGTTTTTTCAAATAGAACGTGTAAGAAAGCTGAATTTCTTGTTTTGGGCCCATATATGTGCGCATCGGCTTCCTTTTTTACTTAAAGTTGTTTGGATGGAAACGAGTTCGGTTTTGATCAAAACAAATCAAACAAATCAAAGTTGGTTTTGGCCCGAACCCGGTTCGTGTATATGACGAGATATCGTTAAAAATAGGAAATATAGTTAAAAACTGAAAATATAGGAAAATGTTCGGGTGGGTAAGGATGGAATTAATCTGGATTTATTGAAATATAGTTAAAAATTATTAATGTCATGAATTTTGTAATTATGGAAAATTAACCTATATATTAAATTAGGATTAGGAAGTGAATGAAGAGTAGATTTTACTCCGTGATAATTTTGATTGGTCCTTTTGCAAGATGGTGATTTATGATTGATTTTTCTACATTACAAGTCTTTTAAGTTGTCTTCTTCTATTTTTCATCTATGCTTTGGTTTTGTACGTGTCCCTCCTTATGTGCCTTTTGTCGATGTGTTAACTTTATATTCTTTTCATCATTCTTTTCTTCTCTGTCTTCCTTTATTGTGCAAGCTTCAATCTGTGTTTTATGCTTTTATCTTTGATGCATGAGCCTATTATGCCCAATTTTGTTGACATGGTTCCTCTGCCTTTTGCTTTCTGTTGGATTGCTCGATTTGGGTGTCGCATTGACTCCGGTTGTTTCTGATTGGTGTTTTCTTCATCCTCCTCTTAGACAAATCCCATATCTTTACTTTTCTTTCGGGCCATCCACCACCTTCGCCATCACCACCCGCCTGCATCATTAAACCTATATCAACATGTAAATGAAAACCACAAAAGTAACCTTAGAATCTTTGTACACAATTTTATGTTGCAAAAATCAAACTTCAGAACCAAGTAGGCTTTGCAAACCATTCAACTTTGCACAACACAATTATGTACGCAATCAAAAATTCATTCAAGTAGATTTTCTTACAAGCATTATTTCTTTTGACATTTGTTCCAATAACAAAGAACTTATAAACTTTCCCTTCCCTGTAATAGACGATCCCTACATAAAATACTCATAAACATACATATCTATGTATGTATCGATTCTATTTTTTATAATGAAAGAAGCTTTTGATTTATCACTTGTCAAAACTTTAGATATCCTAAATTTAATTATTTTTCCCGCTTCTCTCTCCTATTAAATATTTGCATTAGCTATCAATTATATTATTTAATTCTTTTTAGATTAAAATAGTTTTTTTAATAAGTTAAGAAAGATGTTTTTTTTATAAATGCAAGATCTAAAGAAACAAATTTTTTTCTATAACATAAGTAATTTTTTCTAAAAAATCAAACTTTTTTTAAAAGAAATGAAATGCAATCTTAATTTATTATCCTTTTAATGTTGTGATGTGTTTGAACAATCTATCATTTTTCGTACCCCAATGTTTCCGCTTCGGTTGGGGTGTGACATATAATGTTTGTATATGTATTGTGTAATATGTGATATTTTATGATACCGTACATGAATTGGTATAATCCACGGAAGGTGGGAGTTTTATAGAGGATGAGCTATCATCGTAGAGCTTAATATTTGATTCGAGAGACATATTTTTAATATCAATTTTTTAAAAAGAAATTGATTTCATCTTTTTCTCAACCCATTATTATGTGAAGGGAAAATAAGAACAGTCTTTAGAATCGAGTAGAAATGTTACAAATTGAACCAAGTTTTTATTACCAAAAACTTGTTTTAAACATATCTATTAAGTGTCGTGTTTTAGGAACAGATAGATGGTCGTTGTTTATCAAGAAATTGAATTTAAATTTTTGCATGACACCCAATTCAATTTTATTACTTGTTTTCTTTGAAACCGAGTTGTATCTCATGCCATGAAGTAATGAAATTGAATCTAAACCTTACTCATAAGAAGGGTGGTTTGTTAAACAAAACACATGAAAGTTGTATGACGAACCAACATCACAAGGTAAAATACAATTTACACAAGGTTGACCAAGACTCGTAAATCTATCTTTGTCATTCTTTTATTATATCCTAATTAACCGACAATAACTGTATATCAAAATTCATACATCTCAAACTGTGTGGAATGTTGTAATAAAATATGTGATCATAGAATCAAACTACATGACCATCATTATCACCGTTCCTAAACCAATAATCGCATTCAATCTAGCGGCACCATGAGGAACATCTTTCATCACCCATTCGTGACTTGTGGGATAATAAATTCCCGTATGGGGGTGTGGGATCCAATAACTCTCTTCATGTTCCTTGTGTTTTATAACTTCTTGCTTTATCTTATGCTCGAATGATTGTACTTCGTGTTCATCATCATAAAATTCTTCCCATCTTACCACCTTAGTCATGTAACGTACCCCGACTCTTTTGGGAGTAATGATATGACTAGTCCTGCATATGATACATCCAAAGCATTATTACTTGATGATAGAAAACATATATGTGTCACGTGCTCAAATGCATTTATTTTAAATTGTGAGATATGAAAATGATTAAAAAAGTGAATATTTAATTATGTGGATGATGAGAGCAGAGTAAACCAAAAACGCTAATTATTAGCATTCGAAAACCACTATATATCAACTATAAAATAAGTGATGATCGATTATGTGGGTACTTGTTAGACAACAATTTAAAACAATAAATAATAAATAACAATTAAGATCGAGCCCGACCTAAGAAATAAAGTCTTTAAGGTCGTTGAAAGTCCACCTCTAGTCATGGTTTAAAAGGTTGAAAACTGAAGAGAAAACTTGTTTGTTCGAGAATAACAAACTCTTATTAATGATGTGCCAATAGGTTTGATCAATCCTTCTTTTATATAGGCAAATATGTTGGGAATATTGGACATCAAGAATAAATTCTCCATTTTGTTATTTTAATTTCATAAACTTAAGAATTTCGCACATAAAAACAAGTAATATTTCTTTCTACTGTATTTTCATATTATTTTGAACGGATTAATTTAACAAAAGGAATACAATAATAGGTTTATATAATCCTCAAAAAGTTTAGGATACAAAGTGTTAGAGATGAGAATAATAATGCAAGAAAGAAGTAAACGCATATAGTGTTTTATACGATATTATTCTTTAAAAGTTACATCATAAAATTGAGAATTTTATTGTCTCTGATTTGAGTATAGTATTGCTATAGTTTTTTTTCTAACAAAAATCAACATTTTTTAAATATGTTTATATACTATGCGTATAACTTGGGCGATTATTTACTGTATAATTATGAAAATAACTTGCGTAATTATCATATAAATTGCATGATTATAAATATAATTTGAGTAATTAGTATTTATAATTTAAGTAATTTTAACTTGAGAAATTATGAATATCACTTGTGTAATTGTACACCTTATGTGCGAATTATAGTGCGGACAATATTACCCCTCTCTCAAAAACACATATCACATCCTTCGTATGCTTTGTATGTTTTTTGTACTTTGTATAGTAACATTCCCTTTTAAATACATTAAAAACTAATTTTATGTCCCCTGTTAAAGTGTACCCCTAAAGTCATCAGTATGATATTTTATTCTTTTATACAACCCATCATACATTTCTATAAATTACCGTATATTTTAATTAAATTAAGTTTGATGTTATGAGTAAAGTTATAGTAAAATGTATTTATTCTAAAAAAAGATAAGAATGATTTAGTGGTTGACATGTGTGTTTTTATTGTTTTTAAAAAGAGCGAATTTTGATAATTATGTCAAATACTATAAAGCAACAACTCAAATTTGTGAAAACTCGTGTGAAAACTTTTTACCAAAATTGAACATGAAGAATATCAGTTCTTACATGATTCTTAACTGAGATGGGAAACTACAAAAAACCTTCGAGACTTATTAACGAAGAAGACTATGCATATTGGGCGTATAGGTTTGAAAATGATATTATCTACAACTAACTTCGAATGTGAAGATCATTTAAGTTTGGTCTTTATGTTTGATGTATAAGAATGACAAGGGAGACATAGAAGAAACCTAAGCAATTGTGGGATGACAAATATATGAAGAAATTTGAACTTGATGACAAAGCTTATACCGTAATTATAATTGTAATGTCATCTGAAATCTTTTAAAACTAAAGAAACTTTAGAGGTGCAAAGGTGTTATGGGATGCATTAGAAAGTCAGTTGCTTGGGAAAAAGATATGAGAAAGAGCAAGAAACATACGCTGAACCGTGAATTCAACATTGTTCAACCATGTTAGTGATGAATTAAACTCTTGAGGCACAAATTGGTAGACTTCTGAAACTGGTAATTACCAAGATAAAGAATGCAGTATTAAGCAAAAATAGAGATCTATGAACAAGAAGGTGTTAGACTCCTTAACATACTATTGGAACAATAATTATACATCCATCAAAAGAACAAAATATATGTTTACATGTCTCCTGGTGATTTGATCTCAACAATCAATCATATGACATTGATGATAAGTAGAGAGTTGCCAACCATTTGATTATGTGGGTCGTGAAGCAACTAGTCTTTGTGCCAACATGACAAGAAATCCAAACTACGATTCGAGCTACAGTCAAATATGTCGGCAACAACAACCTGTTGTTTTTGGTTGTACAAGAGATTCAAGAACATTATGTTCCTTACCTAAGTAGACTCTTTAGATTGCTGAAGAACATATGGCTTTATTCACTACTTTTCTATCAAGCTACAAATCATTCAAGGTAGGAACATTCTCTACTCCCAACATCATGCTTGATAATCTTTAGCAAGTCCATCCAAATGATGTTGAAGAAATGACATTAAATATCAAATGGTTATGACTGTTTATCGTGCTAAATTTTTTGTCAAGCGCACAAGAATAAATTTCTTTTTTTTTTTAAATCAATGGCAACAATAAAATCGGGTTTGATAAATTTCCTCTCAAATGCTACAACTATTACAAGCGATGGCGTCTTGCTCTATAATGTACGGAACCAAAAATTACTCATCCTGAAAGAAGCACAAAAATTGTAATAGTTGAAATTGAAACTCCAACTAATAAAGGAAGCTCATAAATTGCAAACAAACCATGGTATCTCAAACTACAAGAGATTATGACTAGTCAGATCATATGCATTTGTTGTTAATGAAGGTTAGCACAACCCTGTTTGTTAAAATTCAAAAAGAAAAAGTTGTTGGTGAAGTTTGAGATCTCTTGGATAAATTTTGGATGGTGACATACTCATGGCCTCTTAGATGATGTAAATGAAGCTGTAGATGTTCAAGAATACCAATGTTAATGAAAGTCTAAAAGATTTGTCTATGTTAGAAGAAGATGTTCAAGGATCAGAGGTTATTGAGATTATTTAAGAACTCAGAGTTATTGCTGAAGATTTGTCTGGTGAAATGAGTGAAGTTGAAAAATGTTGGAAGTTCATGCTGCAGATGGTGTTGAAGTTGAGACAGTTGTTGAAAATTCCAAGTTTGATGAAGCAAAGGTTTGGACGATAAACTTACAAATCCAGCTTTCTGGTTAAATGGTTCAAAACTGGTTAAATCGAATTAAATTGGCCAAAACTACTCAGAGTATATAAGAGACCGGTCAAAATATCCGATCAAAATGGAAACACATTTAGATTACAATTAATAATGTTTTGTCAAGTTACATCAAAATAGATCAAAATCTAGCCAAGAAACTGATTTCAACGGCCCATATCGGTTTTACAGTCAATTGGTCATGACTTTTCATCAACCAAACTGAACTGATTATACTCGAACATGCTCGGATTGGTTTTTCTAAACCAAGTTGGAGCATCTTCTAGTTATGACAAACATTTTGAACGATAGAAAATGATTATGAGGCCGTTTATAGCCGTCATACGACTATTTATTATGTTTCTTAATGGTTTTACACTTATGTATCATTGTATTGTATATTGATATTCGATGTGTTGTTATAATAACATGTGTAAAAGTGACTTAATAATACACATTTTTTACTAATTTTATTTTTAATTGTTTTTACGTGTTTTGACAAGTACACTCTAGTTTATGTTTTAAATTAGTTATGTTCTTTGTTTTTTTATGTTTGATAAGAATAAGAATTATCCATCAATTTAATTAATTAGTGATATTGCTTAATAAATGAAATATTTGTTGATGGTATTAACCTAGTGACATCTAATGTTTGTACTAATCAAATCGGTGCAGTTTTTCATACTATAAGTTGAACGAAAAGTGGATTTGAAGCAGATGTTAAAAGTTTAAGGAAAACGTTTCTTTCATTATGGAAATATATAGCTAAGAGACACGTGGATTTAAACAATAAATTTTGTTATATAAATAACTGACGCGTAGGAATATAGAATTTTATTGATGCTCTCTGACGTTATAAACCTACAAAGTGAAGCAGAATAAAAAAGTATAGAAGTTTCTTGTTCAAACTTTAAAATGATTAAAGTACAGATTTTGTAACTTTGACATATATCAACATGTACATTTAATCTGTTGAAATTCCTTTTACATATTTTTGTCAATCTATTCTTTTCAGATCATTTACGTACAAACTCAAGATCATCGAGATGATGAAACGTTAACTGGCACGTTTAATTTGCAAAAGTAAACACGTTTAACTTGCAAAAGTAAACACGTTTAACTTGCAAAAGTAAACACGTTTAACTTGCAAAAATAAAGGAATAGAGCTTGACAGCAACAGAATATTGATAATCACACAAATGAAAAATGACCCGAACAGATGCATTCGAAGAGAGAAACCCTTTGAGCATCCACCTTTTTAAACAAATTAAGAAACTGCTACAAACCCCTTCCACTTTCAAAATTAGTTGAACAACTCCCTAAACTTCCAAAATATCCAACCACCGGTTAAAACACTAATCATGCCATAAGTAATTATATGAAAAAAAATTCCCCAATTGATATGATATGTTTCAACAATTCAACACTTGCTCAAATCGACCAATAAAATGATCACATCAACTCTAGATTACCACATAATGAATGATGATGTATATACTTGATCCTTTCGTGAGAAACATCAGTATCTTGTTAGTTTAGTAATTTTTTAAACTAGGGCTGTAAACGAGCCGAGCCGAGCCGAGCAAGGATGGGCTCGAGCTTCAGCTCTAAGCTTATTGAGCCGAGCCGAGCCAGCTTAAAAATTTTAACGAGCTCAAAACACCGGCTCCAGTTCGGCTCGTGAAAAGCTCGAGCCAGCTCGTGGCTCGTTCGAGCCGGCTCAAATTTATTTATTTTTTTAATTTTTCACATTAATTTATATGAAAACACAAAAAATATATATTAAAGATTTTACATTTTGTTAGGTACTCCGTACTTATAAGAACAAAGATCATTATTTTTAAAATCCTAATATAAAAATAATAATCATAATAATAGTAGTAGTAGTAAATAATAATAATTATACTATATAAATAGATATATACATATATTATATGCACCGAGTCACGAGCCGAGCCAACAAGCCGAGCCACAAGCTGAGCTCGAACCGAGCTAACCCTGGCTCGAGTTCGGCTCGATTAGATTCGAGCCGAGCCGAGCCGGCTCGTTTAGATTCGAGCTTTTTTCGAGCCGAGCTTTTTTCGAGTTTTTTTCGAGCAAACTTCGAGCGAGCTTCAAGCCACGAACTTTTTGTACAGCCCTATTCTAAACACTTTAAGGACACCATCAATTATCTTGTCCCTTAGAAAATGAAGATCATCCCGTGCCTTGCAGCGGGGATCCTATCATGATCCAAACATTAAAAACCAAATAATAAACACGTCGCTATGACTATCACTTTCACGTAAACCCTAAAGTGTTATTATTTTTATGAAAATGCAATTTTTTATGAAAGGTTAAAACAACGAAAGTTATATATTAGCAGAAACAAAGTTTTTTAGAAAAATAAACGAATTATATTATATGCAGCATGAGGCTTAAAATAAAAATAAAAAATTACACAAAATAAAATTTAGAGCTTAGACATGGTTCTTTTTTCCAAAATTTAAACCCAAAATTTTTTGTGCCAAACTAAACTTCACTGTAACAGTAAAATTCAATGGCTAAAGTTCAAGCTTAAAGAGGTGTTGTCAAATTATAAAAAATGATAAACACTGTGCAAGTGGTTATTTTTTAATATATAGTATAATGGTTTAAGTTTATATTAAAGTATTATCTTATTATTTACTTTTTTTTAAAGTTTTTTAATTTTAATTATGGTTTTTCTATTTGTTTTTTATTTGTTTTTTTCTTTGAACTTAAGCTTGCTTTTACACGTATCTTTGACTTTATAAATTTTTTTGTAAAACTCTTTAAAGTTTTAAAAAATTACATACATACATTGATCCTATTAAGCAACACAAAAATATTATGTTACTTGTTATTATAATGAAGTAGATTTGATAAACCTGTATATTTAATTGAATAAACCAAATTTTAAATAGAATAAAATTTTATTAATTAAAAAATGATATTCTAAGATAAAATATGATTAAAATTACGTATAATAAATCGTTTTAAGTATTGTTAAAATTTTCTTATTATAACTCCCAGTTTTAATTATTTTTGGTTTTTAAAAGTTTTACTTTTTAAAACACTAATTTTATAATACTTCATACTTTTAAAATTTTTTGATGTTATGGAAGAAAATTATGTTCTTTAGAAATAAAATTAATAAAACGATATCTTTTTTTATTTTAATATAATTATTTAATAAGAAAAATAGACGGGAAAAATTAATGATAAGAATTGTAATGCTTTCAGTTGTTACTTTTAGATACTCTTTTATTTAAGTAAAAATATTTATTTTATTTACTTAGAAATATTGAGACTTAATTTGAAAACAAATGACTTATTGTCAACTTTTTTGCTTTTATACTTTTAAACCTTTTTAAAAAAGTATATATTTTTCAATAAGAAAATTATATTAACGTTCACTAATTATTTTAAGAATACATTATCATATGTTGTAGTTTCTTACCCGTTATTGTTTTATTATTTAAAAGGCGAGAGAAATTGACACATTACAGATAAAGTTATACATTTATTATAATATGGATTATCAAATTTTATTCTACAGGAGTATTAATTTGTTTATAGCCATGCTTACAAAAAACAAATAGAGTAAATCACAAGTTATGTCTTTTATTTATATTTATATGTGAAATTACATGGTATGTCTTTTAATTTTAATAATTACATCTAATGTTTTTTTTATAAATATATGCATACCTATTATTCTTTACACTAAATTTTAGTTAAATGTACAGTTAACTCAGTTATGTATATCTCATATGATGTGTATTTTTATCATTTTCTTTCCACATTTAATATATTAATAATTAAAAATTTTATTTAGTTTATATGTAAAATAAAATTAAAAGATATTGGGCCGTTGAAATGCATTAAATCCATCGTCCCCCACTATTTGATAGCCTAATACCAGGCATTTTTACCACCTACAACATATCATAGACTATTGAAACCCCTTGAACTCGAACAAACAACGATGGTAAGATTAAAATCCTAATTCATTTTTTGTCTTTTGTTGCTTTTTGAATTTCTGGCTTATGTTGTTGTGTAATTAACGAGCGATTCATAGTTCATTTTATTGCTTTTGTAATTATGTAAACAATTCAAAGAATCACCAATAATCTCCAAGTTTGTGTTTTTTATTGATTTTTCATTATTTGTTGCTGCGAATTGTTTATAAAGTATTTGATGATTAGTTGAATAAACACACATTAAGAGTGATTGGTTTCACAAAGTTACGTAACGGTCCGATATATTTTAATTTTCTTGATTTATTTATTATTTATTATTTTTTATAAAATTTTTAATATATTAGACGTGAAAAAAATGATAAAAATACTCTTATGTGAAGGGTACATAACTGAGTTAATTGTACATTTAGATGACAGTTAGTGTAAAAGATAATATGTGTGCAAATCTTTTAATAAAAAAACATCGTATGTAATTATTAAAACTAAAAAACATACAATGTAATTTTATATATTAATAAAATACACAATTTGTAATTTACTCAAACAAATAAATAATGTATATAATATTTCCTTTGAAAGAAAAGTAACGTAAAGATCTAAAGCCTTCCCAAGGAAAACCCTAATATCGAAACTAAAAGGTTCGAAATTAGAAAATCACCAAAAAAAATTCAAATTTTGTATTTTTATTATTTTAGCACCATTACCTTGTGCTCAAGTAAAAAAGTGCCTTCTTTATAATAGTGACGCCATGATGATGTATATCTCTTGCCATCCTTTCCGTGATCTCAAACAAGCATCCAAGTAATATCCTTTTGTTATCGTAAGTGTTTTAAATATTTTAAAGATAAATCAACGCTCTTACGAAAACACTTTTAATTCAATTGAACTCGTATTTCTTAAAAACAACCCTTTATCTTCGATACTCATTTAAATTTTCTAAATTCTAGTGCTCACTACTCACAAGTGTTTTACACCTTTAAACACAACAACACACCATCCGGCCAAAGTAGACTTCAATCCACCAAACATAAATTCATGATATGAGCAGGTCAGAGAGAAGAAATCCTAAAAAATCTAAATATTTTTGAGAAAACAAAAAAATCAAATCTAGCCGATCACAAATTTTCATTACTTATTTATATTTATTATTTTCAAATAACGTTTTAGTAATTTATTATATAACATATTTATAGTAAATATCCATTGTCGAATAAAATCCCATCTTTTTCTTCCTAATTGAACAAATTAAATCAATTCACAGAGTTTTTGAAAAACTAGTCCATCAAACACTTAGGTTCTTAACAATTCGATTTTTTATTTGTTTTTACATAAGTATTTCAAAAAGTTTCAATCAATTCTAGCATTAATATGTGGATTTGCTCAAGACGGCAATTGATTTTTGTTTCTTATCAACTAAATGAATCGATTCAAGAAGAAGAAACTGATAATGTAGTTCAACAAGAAAGGGATCTTCATGTAATTAACATCAAAACTTAGTAATGATGATAAAATCAAGTTAGAGACTAGTGAAAGAAAGAAGATAAAATCAACAAAATGGATGAATCAAGTCTTAGAATTGGTTCTCGAAGAAATCGATCGATACACAGGTTCATGAGCACATCATCGCTGCTTAAGAAACCAACAAAATCGATCGATTTGCTCACCACCATGGATGGTAATAAAAGGAAGAAGATGGAGACATGTTTATATTACTTGGGTTACATATATGTACCCATAAAATTTTTAATTTAGTTCTCAACTTTTCTTCCTATATTTTAATTTTTAGTTTTTTCATTCATTTACATACAAGTAAATATTACGCTTACATATTTGAAGATATGCTTACATATACGTAAGCATGTGGGTTATATATATGACCAGTGGTGGTTACGTACATGTAATCAGTTATACAAAAGGTTATATATATGTAACGTGTAATGGCTATTAGCGCACAACATGTGTAACATTATGGATGATTTGCAACAGATGTTGGTTATTGGCTATGTATATGTAACCAACCTATTTTTTATGTATGACTTCAAAGCGACAATGAAGATGAGTCAAAAAATAAATAATATGTAAATGAAGTCAATTATTGATTTTTTTTAAAACTTAATGTATGAGAGAGGAGAAAGGAGAGAGAAGAGAGAGAAAAGTAAATGTAGGATTTTTAACGGTAGTTATTAAACCTAATATTTTTTGTTCTATATTTACTTTTATGTCATTAATATTATTTATTTGAATTTTGAATTATTTACTAAAATGTCATTGTGTATATCAACCATTGATCAAATAGATCAATGGTTTAAATTTAGTTTTTTTAATTTTATAGTAAATAAATCATGGTTTCCTTAACAACCCTTCCCATAGGTCAGATGCATGCAATGCAATAAACATATATGCTAAAGACATCACAAACTATGTCTAAAAATCAACCTAACAATTTGTAGTTCAAGATAGTTGACATCTGTCACTTTTATATTCGATGCAATTTGCACATCAATTATTGAATGAATCTAAATCTCATCGCTTTATTTTTCCAAAAATGCCTATTCAACTTCTTCATTATCATAGTGATCTCGCCATGAAAGGTTGACTAGTGTATTCCAAGTGAACGCTCTAGTCATACGATTCATCGCGTTTAGAAACTAATGCATCACTAGGCTTATGATTTAGTGTTGTGCTTCAATTGTCTTGGTTTGACTTACTAGGCCTAGTATATCCCAAGGAAAGACTTTGGTGCCTTTTCACATTATCATGAAAAGTGTCTGAAGTAGTTACAAGTGTAACGTTAGAGTACTTTAGACTTGTCAAACTTGATATTAAACTTACTATTACCACCAATCTTTTCTTCCCTGTTCCGCTTAAGAATCCCTTACTTTTCTTGTAAGCATAGCCATCAGCCATCACATATCTATGTCTTCAAGATCACATATCTATGTCTTCAAGAATCCCTTACCGTTTATGAAGTTATCATAAAAATTGATTAGAAAAGTTATAAAAAATGAAATGCTCTTCTACAACCTTCAGATTACAGAGTTGAGCTTCAATCGAAAATGGTGTGATAAGGTGGTGTGTTAAACAAAATATGATAACAATACTAATAATTCTATCTACCTAAGTTACATTGATTTCTTTCCTGTGAGCCACTTTTAATGAATAATAGTACGCCACTAGTGTTAGAAGTAATGCTCTTTGCAAAATATAATATGGGATAACTTTCTTCTGATATATGTCACACCCCAACCTTGACGTCGGAAACGTCGAGATGTGAGGGTTAAGATTGTTCACATCCATATAACGTTAAATTTAATTGCAAATATTATTTTTATAAGTTTTAAAATGAAATACAAACATATGTCTCAAAATATAAAATAGATCCAAATAAAACAAAACATAACATAAACGTTTTATTTATTTAACTAGGTACAAATCCTAGTTTATTGCAAGCTTCAAACGATAACTTCAAACTTGGGCATTTCCTGAAATATGATAAAAATAAAAGGTTAACTATAAAGTTGATGAGTTTCCAAGGGTTTACATACATAATATAACAAAGTTTACAAGTAGCAATTCATGTCATAGGTTATGAGTTAGTAAGCTTATAGAACACATATCGTTACAACCAAACCTCGACTTGATTACAAATATTTATGATTGGCTAAGTATATTTGGTTCCCATGATGAACAAGCATACGTCATCAGGAGCCGGCAATACATCGGCTTTAGCACCAAATAGGTTTGTCAGGCCCAAAGATCTAAGACGTCATCAGGCTAGCAATAGTTAATGACTGCAAACAAAATATGTATCTCATATAATCACTTATAACACACAAATAACCATGACAAAATATAAAGATGAATTGCAAGTGCTTTACAAGTTCAAACATTTATAAGTGTATGTTGTATAAGTATCATGTTTCACCCCAAAATAATGTGAAAAATGTAAAAAGGGACAAGAAAACTCACATGTCAAATAAGTATATGATGAGGATTAATAAGATTAATAATAAACGACGTTCCAAGATGTATCGTCACAAGGCACCTAGATATATTTATACACAAGGTTAAAGTTTAATATTAAGTTTAACGAATTATTATGGACTAGGGTTCAATTTGATGTTTGGGATTTTGTCAAATATATATTTAACCAATGGAAATCAATTATATTTTTTATTTTTTTGTGGAAACAATTGTGACATCCGGTAAATTTCCATTACCAAACTCCGTTAGTTCCGTTAAGTCTTGTATACATGTGTCGTGAGCACACACTAGTTGTCGTTTAACGTTGGTGACCTAATAATAATGGATAATGTTAATTTGATGTGAATCTAATTGATTATGTGATTATTGGGTTAGGTTTATGTGTTTACACGTTTTAAAAAGATTAATTAGAAAATTAATCACGTAACGCGGAAACGTGCCTATTTATTCATATATCTTGTGTTTTTATAAAGATAAGATATATAAAGATTTTCATAAGTTTATATCTTTATATTATGAAGTTAAAAACACTTTACAAAGAGTTTAAAGCCTAGTTTTTATAAAATACAAATTACAAGGGCTAAAAGGGTAAATATGTAAATTAAAATGAAATAAAACAAAACCCTAGCCCCACACCCACCCCTTCGGCCGCGATCTCCCATCTCAACCCTTTCCCTTGCGAAAATCAGCCTAGAACAGGCATCAAAACATCAATTTGATTCGATTACAAGACATACAACACGTAGGAATCATCAATTTCAAGTTATTACACGTTTAAAGGTTAGATTTTTCATGTTTTTGTGAGTTTTTGTTGAGGGCAGAACCCTAATTCGTGAATTGGCCTTCATGGGGTCGAAATTGATGTTTGTTGATGATGTTAGTATGTTAGTTAGATTGAATACATGTTAGTTAACGTCGATTATGCATGAATTCTAGTTTTATAGTGGATTGATCATGAACTTTGAGTATGAAGCAAACCCTAGTTCGAAAATGCCATGATTATGCATGATGGATGATTGTTTGATGAATGTATGATGATTAGTAGGTTGTATGAATGTTAGGATACATTGATTTTGCAAGAAATTGGTGAATTGAAGTGGTGTTCATAGGTTACTAATAATAGTAACTTATTTTGCATGTAATGATGATCTAGTGATGGAGTGATGTTATGGATGTGTTCATGATGATGATTAGATGCTAGATTGTTGTTATGAATGCTAGAAATCTTTGAATGGATGTTGTTGGTTCATAGCTTGCCAAAAGTAGAAACTTTGTTTATGAAGATGGTTAGATTATGGTGATTAGGCAATGTTGATCATGTCTAGATATTGTTATGAGCTTGAGATGGTATAATTATGATGAATTCATGAATACGTTGGATGGTTGATAGATGTTGGGATGTACTTTCCAAAAGGGAAACTTTATTTGCCTAAAGTCTGAAAAATGATAGCTTGAACATGTTTGGGATGTTAGGAAACATGTTAGTATGATCATGAATAGATTCTAATGTGGTAGAACATGGTAATTGGTTGTATGTGATGCCGGGGTAATCATGAATGATATTTGGACATTTATGATCATGTATGATTTGGATGTTGATTAGTAGTAGGACATCATGTTGGGATTGGTGATTGATTGTTGTGATGCAATGCATATGGTTAATGATTAGGTTATGATCATCATACACGCGTGCGAATCTGAGGCCCCTACTGTAACATCTCGTATTTTTGTTAACTAAAAGTTAATTTTGTTAGTTCTTGTAAGGGCCATTTATGCTATTTATGAAACTTGGTGGGCTATTTATGTATGATTTCTTATTAATTTAAAGTTTATAGTTAATTAAATAATAATATTATAACAATAATAAAAATAAATAAATGAATAATATTCATAAGAGTAATAATAATAATAATCATGATAATAATAATAATAATAACAATTTATAAAAAAAAATATAAAACTTAAAGAGGTTTGAAATTTAAAAGTTAAGGGACTAATTTGCTAAATCTTGAAACTTTGAACTAAATGTTTTGACATAAAATAACAAAGGTTGAAACTTCAGGGACCATTTCTGTAAATTATTAAAACCCACCCCATTTCAGTCCCGAAACTCCGGCCATCGTCGGCCGCCGGCGACCACTCCTCCGGCAACCCATAAATCGGAAATAAACACTCGATTTGAATGCTTAAACCGTTTCCAATCGCTTCGTGGGGAAGTTTCGAACCTTAAACACACTTTAATTCGAGTTTAAGGCCGGTATTGGGTGTCGTTTGGGCTTGATAACCGTCGAGCAGCAAGAGTAAACCGTTCTACCATTAAACCTTATAATACTCAAATTAAATGAACCTAAACAACCATCTAGTTACACTTAATCTTTTACAGTCCTCAATTACATCTGGAAAACACAAAGTTTACACCTCGATTACCTCTTTCCTTCGCGCACTGCAACTAGATCAAAAACTACCTTCCGAGCTTCATAAACGAAAATTGATTGAAGGTTTTCATCTTCAAGACCATCAGAAGCTTAATATTCAACGAATTTTCTTATCATCATCGTTTGAACATCCATCAAGGTTGAGCGTGGCCGCGACTTGTTCATCGCTCGATTTGGTGTTAACACTTTGAAATCGGGTAATTTATTTCCTACACACTCGATTTTGCATAGGGATTAAAAGCCCTAACATTAATTTGGTTATCATACACGAATTGTTCCTCAATTTTGGGTCCGATTGTTCTAGGGTTCTTAAGATTTGGGGAATTTTCTTTAAATGGGTTTTTTTTAATAATTAGGAACCAATATGAACCGCGGCTGAGGCCTTGGTTCATTGGTTAAGTCATTACACATCTCAACAGGGGGTCCCGGGTTCGAACCCGGGCACCTGCAGTTTATGTTTTTTTGGCTTTTTCAGCCTTAAAAAAATATAGAAAAATCTTTAAAAATTATAAAAAAGTATTTATAAACTTAGTTCATTTTTTAATTAATTACTTAAATTTCTGCTGCAAATTTATTTTAAAATATATTAATATAAATTAATTGTTTTCTTTAAAAATTAGATCATTTTTGTAAATATAAACTTTAGATAATAGCTTTAAACTATTAAAATTATTAATATAGCAAAAGTCACTTCTAACTAATAATCAAGAGTATTTCAAATAATTACAAAAGTTTATTTTTTTAGTTTATTACTTCTTTAAATTAGTTACCCAAATATTACATATATTATGCTTTTAAAATATATGGGTTGCTACAATTAAAATGCATAATATATCTATAAAAACCCCAAAATTTTACCTAAAACCTAATTCTCCTTAAAACGTAAGCTTATTAAACGTAAATATTGTAAAACTATTCATATTTAGGTACCTTGTGAAGGAGTACTTGGAACGGTGATTATTTGATCTTTTATCTTCATATTACATACTTATTGATCAAGTGAGTTTTCCTTGCCCCATTTATTTTATTTCACACTACTTGGGGGTGAAACATGATTATCTATACATTGTACACTTATAAACGTTTAAGACTTATAAGCACATGCAATTCATCTTATTATTATGTCATGGTTATTTGTGTATTGTAAGTGTTTATATGAGATACATAGTTTGTTTACAATCATTAACTATTGCTAGCCTGGCGACGTCTTAGATCTTTGGGCCTGACAAGCCTATTTGGTGCTAAAGCCGAGGTATTGCCGCTCCTGATGACGTATGCTTGTTCATCATGGGAACCAAATACACTTAGCCAATCTTTTACTTGTAATCAAGTCGAGGTTTGGTTGTGACGATATGTGTTCTATAACCTTACTTGCTTATGACCTATGACATGAATTGCTACTTGTAACTTTATCATATTATGTATAAAAAACCTTGGAAACTCACCAACTATTTATAGTTGACCCTTTTATTTTTATCATGTTTCAGGAAATCCCCAAGTTTAAAGTGGACTTTTGAAGCTTGGAAATAAAACTAGGACTTGGACCTAGTTAAATAAATAAATGTTATGCTACGTTTTGTTTTATTTGGGATTATTTCATGTTTGTGACTTATGTTTGTAATGACTTTTGAAACTTATAATTTTAATATTTACACTTAAATATAGCGTTATGTGGCTGTAAACAATCTTAACCCTCACATCTCGACGATTCCGCCGTCAAGGTTGGGGTGTGACAGATTGGTATCAGAGCCCATAACTATAGGGATTTAGGTTATTAGTAATGGTGACCTAGACTATAGCTTATGCATGAACCTCATAGGATAATATTATATTCTTGGAAATATATATATTGTTACATGCTACATAATGCTATACTTTATGTGCAACTTGATGCCTTAGCATAGGTTGCCTTGTAATTGTCTAAACTTTGTTACTTGTCTCCCTAAACTTAACTTTGACTCATTGACTCTCCCCGACAAATGAAACTCTTAATCTTATTCTCGTCAACACGTGGAATCGTATACTTATGCATAAGAATTAAATCTTTAGACTTATGTCTAATCTATGTAAATCTCATCATGGTTTTGATTTCATAAACCTAAGAAATTTGTGTGACACATGGACACCTGTATTCTGGATTTCCTGGCAAAAGGCCCTCGGGCTAAGGCAAGCATATCGCATAAATCCTACGGGACTAGTTATGCTTACCTGGGGATTCTGGATGAGTGATAAACCATGGTCAACATACACAAACTTCTAAGGCGAGTGGGTCAACTTACCTTGACGTGTCAACGTTTCCAAATGGTAATGCGTTACCAAATGGAACCATTCCATGTGCCTTACAACTTTTTGCCTTATCCTTGTTGAACATTAATCCTTGTTATTCCAAATTCTCATATCTAACTCATTTGTATATTCCAGCATGTCTCGTCATCATGGAAAGCGTGGAAGTTCCGATCGTAAGTTAGCCGCCATGATTGCTCGACAAATGGCTGCTGTCATTCCGACCATGGTTGCTGAACTTAATAGCACCTTAATGACCAACGCTAGCAACAATGGAAATGGTCATGGAGAGAATAGCAACAATCAAAACGGGAACAATCAACACGGGAATAATCAAAGTTGCACCTTCAAACACTTTAGCTCTTGCAAGCCCACTAGTTTTAGTGGCAAGGAAGGAGCCACTGGCCTTCTTGAGTGGTTCGAAAGCATGGAGAATACCTTTATCAATTGTGAGTGTCCCGATGCACTCAAGGTTCGTTATGCCACTAGTATGTTCCAACAAAGGGCTCTTACCTGGTGGAATAGCGAGAAGAGGAATCGTGGACCCGATGCTATTCTAGCACTTACCTGGGAAGAGTTCAAGAACATCGCCATCGCGAAGTTCTGCCCAAGAAGTGAATTGCAAAAGTTGGAAGAAGAGTTTTGGAATTTGAAACAAAATGATGGTGATCATTTGGCCTACTCAACTAGACATCATGAGTTGAGTATACTGCTGCCCCATATGGTCGACACTGTTCCCCGCAACATCGAAGTTCATTAAGGGTGTACCACCAATCCCAAATTCAAGATGCTGTGGTGGGTAGCCGACCCACAACCTTGGAAGAAGCCATTACAATCACCGCTCAACTCACCGAGAAACCATATAAGAGCGGGCACCATGTCTGTGAAGGGTGCAAAGAAGGTAGAGAAGACGGCTACCGAGGCGGTTAAGGAGACCAAAGCTGAACCGTCTAACAGCCATAACAACAACAAGAAGCGCAAGTTCACACCGGCGCGTAACTATGCCGTGGCTGCCCAAACAACCCCAAAGACAACTGTACCTGCGGCTACATCTGTGGCACAAGTGCCTGGGGCTAGGGCTTATGCTGGTCCGCAACCGATGTGCAGCACGTGTAGGTATCATCATCCAGGGAATCAACCATGCCGCATTTGCACCTTGTGCGGTAAATATGGTCATTTGGTGGCGACTTGCCACCGTGCACCTAACAATGCCGCTGTGGTCACAAACCGTGTTTGCTACAACTGTGGGGAACCTGGCCATTTTCGCCCACAATGCCCTCGTCTTGTGGGTAATGTTCCACAAGCCCGAGGACGTGCTTTCAACATCAACGCTAACCAAGCACAAGCAAGCAACAATGTGGTGAATGGTACGTTAACTCACCTTTAAATTTGTGATCAAATTCATTTCATATTTTACTTGTATTGTTAAATACCTTAAAAATTGAACAGGTATGTTCCTTATTAACAAAACTTATGCCTATGTCCTATTTGATTCTGGAGCCGATAAAAGTTTTGTTTCATTAGAGTTTGAACCCATACTTGCTAAGCCACATACGAAACTAGAAAGACCTCTTACTGTTGAAGTTGCCGATGGGAACCAATTACCGTTGACGTTATCGTTCGTGATTGCATCTTAAGTCTTGACACGCATGATTTTCTTATCGATCTTATCCCTATGAAACTTGGAAGCTTTGACGTCATCATTGGTATGGATGGTTAGCCAAACACCATGCTGAGATCATTTGTTTCGAGAAGTGCATTCGTATACCGTTACCCTCTGGAGATACGTTGAAGGTGTTCGGTGAAAAATCTTCTAAAGGGCTTAAACTCATGTCTTGCACTCAAGCCCGAAAGTGCTTAAACAAGAAGTATATGGCCTTCTTGGCTTATGTGGTCAACACGAAAGTCAAAGGGAAAGAACTTAAGGATGTCCCTATCGTACGAGACTTCCTGGAGTATTTCCCGATGACCTTAGTGGTTTACTCCCGTGCGTGAAGTCGAGTTTAAAATTGACTTGATACCGGGAGCAAATCCCGTGGCCAAGTCACCATATCGGCTTGCACCATCGGAAATGCAAGAACTCTCTTGTCAACTGCAAGAGCTGTCCGAGAAAGGCTTCATCCGTCCTAGTTCTTCGCCTTGGGGTGCACCTGTTCTTTTCGTGAAGAAGAAAGATGGATCGTTTCGTATGTGCATCGATTATCGCGAGCTTAACAAACTTACCATCAAGAATCGTTATCCTCTTCCTCGCATCGATGACTTGTTTGATCAACTTCAAGGAGCTGCCATATTCTCGAAAATTGATCTACGTTCTGGATATCATCAATTACGAGTTCATGAGGATGACATCCCAAAGACCTCTTTTCGTACTCGTTATGGACACTATGAGTTTATGGTGATGCCTTTTGGCTTAACCAATGCTCCTGCTGTCTTCATGGATCTCATGAACCGAGTATGCAAGCCTTATCTAGACAAGTTTGTGATCGTCTTTATTGATGACATACTTATCTATTCCAAGTCCAACACCGATCATGAGCTGCATTTGAGATTGGTTCTTGAGTTGTTAAAGAAAGAGCAATTGTACGCAAAGTTCTCGAAGTGTGATTTCTGGCTCGAGGAAGTTCAATTTCTAGGACACGTGGTGAATAGCCAAGGAATTCACGTTGATCCTGCAAAGGTGGAAGCTGTGAAGAATTGGTGTGTTCCTACAACTCCTACCGAAGTTCGTTCTTTTCTTGGTCTTGCTGGTTATTATCGGCGATTCATTGCCAATTTCTCGAGGATCGCGAAACCGCTCACCACTTTGACACAAAAGAATAAACCTTTCGGGTGGGGTTCCGAGCAAGAAGAAGCTTTTGAAGCGTTAAAGCATAAGTTGTGCAATGCTCCTATATTGACTCTACCCGATGGAAACGACGATTTCACCGTGTATTGTGATGCATCTAAGCAAGGCCTTGGTTGTGTTCTTATGCAACGAGGGAAGGTCATAGCTTACGCATCGAGGCAATTGAAGGTTCACGAGGTGAATTACACAACTTATGATCTCGAGCTTGGTGCTGTTGTATTTGCTTTGAAGATTTGGAGGCACTACCTGTATGGTACGCAATGTATAGTCTACACCGATCACAAAAGCCTTCAACACGTTTCAATCAAAAAGATCTCAACATGAGACAACGTCGTTGGGTGGAGTTGATTAGTGACTATGATTGTGACATTCGTTACCATCCTGGTAAGGCAAACGTTGTGGCCGATGCACTGAGCCGAAAGATTCACAACAAGATGATCTCATTTCAAGAAATTCGAGATCGACGTCAATGGTTTGACACCTTGGGTGAGTTCGATACTGAAATTCGACTAGATGTCAATGACCACCGTACTACTACAAAACCTGAGAATAGATAGTGACATCGAGTCTAGCATCCTGGAGGCTCAACAAATGGTCAACGAGAAGGAAGAATGAAGTATGAGTTGGAGCATAATCTTCTAACCCAATTGGAAACGAAATCCAATGGTTGATGTACTTCGCCAATCGTATTTGGGTTCCAAATCGCGATAACATTCGTATCTTTATTATGAACGAAGCTCATCAAACTCGTTATTCTATTCATCCGGGTTCCGATAAGATGTACATGGACCTACGTGGTCAATATTGGTGGCCTGGAATGAAGAAAGACATAGCGACTTATGTAGCTAAGTGCCTCACATGTACGAAAGTTAAAGCCGAACATCAACGTCCAAGGGTTACTTGAGCAACCCGAGATCCCTATGTGAAAATGGGAACACATATCCATGGACTTCATAACAAAGCTACCCCGAACCTCTCGAGGACATGATAGCATATGGGTGATTGTTGACCGATTGACCAAGTCGGCACATTTCATACCCATACGCGACACCTACAAGACATCAAAGTTAGCTCGTATATACGTTGATGAGATTGTAAGTCGTCATGGGGTACCTCTGCACATCATATCCGACCGAGACGCTCGTTTCACTTCGCATTTTTGGTCGTCTATGCAAGAACTCTTGGGTACTCAATTGGACCTAAGCACGGCTTACCATCCTCAAACTGATGGTCAAACCGAGCGAACGATCCAAACCTTGGAGGATTTGCTACGCCTGTGTGTTCTTGACTTTGGGGGCGATTGGGATACGCATCTACCGCTCGCGGAATTTTTGTATAACAATAGTTATCACTCGAGTATCAAGATGGCACCGTTTGAAGCACTTTATGGTCGTAAATGTCGTTCACCGATCTGTTGGACCGATATTGGTGAAAACTTCATCACTGGTCCTGAACATATACAAGAGACGACCGATAAAGTTTCTATTATCCACAAGAACCTTGAAGTGGCGAGAAGTCGTCAAAAGAGTTATGCTGACAAACGACGTAAGCCATTGGAATTCCAAGTTGGGGAGATGGTTCTTCTCAAGGTCTCACCGTGGAAAGGTGTGGTTCGCTTTGGAAAGAAGGGCAAACTGGCTCCAAGGTTTGTAGGACCTTTCAAAATCCTGAAAAGGATTGGGAAAGTGGCTTATAAACTAGAGTTACCTTCCGACCTTAGTGGAATTCATCCGGTGTTCCACGTCTCAAATTTGAGAAAGTGTTTGGCTGACGAAAGTCTGCATGTTCCGTTGGAAGACATCCAGATTGACGAGTCAATACATTTTGTCGAGAAACCTGTTGAGATCATGGATCGCATAATGAAGAAGACTAGAACCACAACAAACCCAATCGTCAAGGTTCGTTGGGAAAATAAACGTGGCGCTGAATTTACTTGGGAACGAGAGGAGCACATGAAGAAGAAATACCCGTTCTTATTTGTATAGTTTCATTTTTCTTAATTTCGGGACGAAATTCTTTCAAGTTGGGGAGACTGTAACATCTCGTATTTTGTTAACTAAAAGTTAATTTTGTTAGTTCTTGTAAGGGCCATTTATGCTATTTATGAAACTTGGTGGGATTATTTATGTATGATTTCTTATTTAATTTAAAGTTTATAAGTTAATTAAATAATAATATTAATAACAATAATAAAAATAAATAAATGAATAATATTCATAAGAGTAATAATAATAATAATCATGATAATAATAATAATAATAATAATAACAATTTATAAAAAAAAATATAAAACTTAAAGAGGTTTGAAATTTAAAAGTTAAGGGACTAATTTGCTAAATCTTGAAACTTTGAACTAAATGTTTTGACATAAAATAAAAAAGGTTGAAACTTCAGGGACCATTTCTGTAAATTATTAAAACCCACCCCATTTCAGTCCCGAAACTCCGGCCATCGTCGGCCGCCGGCGACCACTCCTCCGGCAACCCATAAATCGGAAATAAAACACTCGATTTGAATGCTTAAACCGTTCCATCGCTTCGTGGGGAAGTTTCGAACCTTAAACACACTTTAATTCGAGTTTAAGGCCGGTATTGGGTGTCGTTTGGTCTTGATAACCGTCGAGCAGCAAGAGTAAACCGTTCTACCATTAAACCTTAATAATACTCAAATTAAATGAACCTAAACAACCATCTAGTTACACTTAATCTTTTACAGTCCTCAATTACATCTGGAAAACACAAAGTTTACACCTCGATTACCTCTTTCCTTCGCGCACTGCAACTAGATCAAAACCTACCTTCCGAGCTTCATAAACGAAAATTGATTGAAGGTTTTCATCTTCAAGACCATCAGAAGCTTAATATTCAACGAATTTTCTTATCATCATCGTTTGAACATCCATCAAGGTTGAGCGTGGCCGCGACTTGTTCATCGCTCGATTTGGTGTTAACACTTTGAAATCGGGTAATTTATTTCACCTACACACTCGATTTTGCATAGGGATTAAAAGCCCTAACATTAATTTGGTTATCATACACGAATTGTTCCTCAATTTGGGTCCGATCGTTCTAGGGTTCTTAAGATTTGGGGAATTTTCTTTAAATGGGGTTTTTTTAATAATTAGGAACCAATATGAACCGCGGCTGAGGCCTTGGTTCATTGGTTAAGTCATTACACATCTCAACAGGGGGTCCCGGGTTCGAACCCGGGCACCTGCAGTTTATGTTTTTTTGGCTTTTTCAGCCTTAAAAAAATATAGAAAAATCTTTAAAAATTATAAAAAAGTATTTATAAACTTAGTTCCTTTTTTTTAATTAATACTTAATTTCTGCTGCAAATTTATTTTTAAAAATATATTAATATAAATTATTGTTTTCTTTAAAAATTAGATCATTTTTGTAAATATAAACTTTAGATAATAGCTTTAAACTATTAAAATTATTAATATAGCAAAAGTCACTTCTAAACTAATAATCAAGAGTATTTCAAATAATTACAAAAGTTTATTTTTTTTAGTTTATTACTTCTTTAAATTAGTTACCCAAATATACATATATTATGCTTTTAAAATATATGGGTTGCTACAATTAAAATGCATAATATATCTATAAAAACCCCAAAATTTTACCTAAAACCCTAATTCTCCTTAAAACGTAAGCTTATTAAACGTAAATATTGTAAAACTATTCATATTTAGGTACCTTGTGAAGGAGTACTTGGAACGGTGATTATATTTGATCTTTTATCTTCATATTACATACTTATTGATCAAGTGAGTTTTCCTTGCCCCATTTTATTTATTTCACACTACTTTGGGGTGAAACATGATTATCTATACATTGTACACTTATAAACGTTTGAGACTTATAAGCACATGCAATTCATCTTATTATTATGTCATGGTTATGTGTATTGTAAGTGTTTATATGAGATACATAGTTTGTTTACAATCATTAACTATTGCTAGCCTGGCGACGTCTT
The DNA here is from genome assembly GCA_025506515.1 of Flaveria trinervia. NCBI lineage: Eukaryota > Viridiplantae > Streptophyta > Magnoliopsida > Asterales > Asteraceae > Flaveria > Flaveria trinervia. The sequence continues at coordinate 17,056,918 of CM046453.1, forward strand.
AGATCTTTGGGCCTGACAAGCCTATTTGGTGCTAAAGCCGAGGTATTGCCGACTCCTGATGACGTATGCTTGTTCATCATGGGAACCAAATACACTTAGCCAATCTTTTATACTTGTAATCAAGTCGAGGTTGGTTGTGACGATATGTGTTCTATAACTTACTTGCTTATGACCTATGACATGAATTGCTACTTGTAACTTTATCATATTATGTATAAAAACCTTGGAAACTCACCAACTATTTATAGTTGACCCTTTTATTTTATCATGTTTCAGGAAATCCCCAAGTTTAAAGTGGACTTTTGAAGCTTGGAAATAAAACTAGGACTTGGACCTAGTTAAATAAATAAATGTTATGCTACGTTTTGTTTTATTTGGGATTATTTCATGTTTGTGACTTATGTTTGTAATGACTTTTGAAACTTATAATTTTAATATTTACACTTAATATAGCGTTATGTGGCTGTAAACAATCTTAACCTCACATCTCGACGATTCCGCCGTCAAGGTGGGGTGTGGACACCTACTTAGTAGGATGGCAGGGTTTAGGATGTGAAGTCGTGAGTGCTCAAATGGCATGTAGTGAGTGGTTTGATCTTTGTGGACATGTTAGTTGTGTTAATAACTAGTGAATATGTTAATGTTCTAGATTCGCATGACTGGTATGATACTTGGTTGTATGATGATCAAGTTACACCTGGATGATATGCATACTATGGTTTATTTGAATTTTAACTATGTATGATATATGTGTATGATTACTTGAATGGTTTACAACACTTAAAGTCACCAACGGGTCAAATGGGTCAACTAGGTCAAACATGTTGTTTTCTGAAATCTTGAGTCCTTTGTTGTAGTGTACTTAGGTTTCACATGTTCTTTGATTACACGTACTCATGCACTTATATGATTAGGTAACCTCTGAAGGTTGTCTGTCTATTCTGTTGTCAAGTCAAACTCTGTGTATCTATACGCATAACAGGTGAGTTCATGCCCCACTTTTATTTACTCTCTTTGGGGAGATAGCAAACTGGTAAATCACGAATGCTTTATGTATTCAAGTTGTGTACATATTATATAGTGTTGATATCATGGAAAAGTCCTCACACTTTCGAATTGTAATATTGAATAGCGGGGAAATTTGGGTAGTACTACTGGGTCTGACGAGCCCACCTGTGTGACTCGAGGTCAACCGGGTGCAAGTGTCCTAATGAACATTGTCACGACCTGTTAAGTCGTGGCAGGAGGCAACAACGTAACACAGTCAGCTTCAATTGCGAAATCACTATGAAATATATTTATTGTTAATGGACTAGCTATCTGTTACAATACGCTACTTGTACATCTCTATTATTAAACTGTTTATGTTGAATATCTCTTGAACTCACCAACCATTGTGTGACATTTTAGTATGCTATTCTCAGGTCATTAGCTTGCTTGCCATAGGAGCACTGCATGGTCCATGCACATTCTATGACACGGTCTTCAAGAAAAATTTTATCATTTTATAATTAATGATTACTCTTTGGGATTGGCACGTTTTTGCCACAATTATACTTTTATTCCTTGGGTTGTTTTCAAAACGCTTCCGCACTGTTTAATTTATTTACTTGGGTTGATTTCATTTAAATTATGGCATATAGAGTCGTTCTGAGTAACTATTGACTGTGATCCTGGTTTGTTCACACGCCTCGCGGTAAAACTCCGCAAGTGGATTTTGAGGGTGTGACAGATTGGTATCAGAGCCATTGGTTATAGGGAACTAGGTTGCATACACACTAGACTATAACCGCACACAGTTAATTAGTTACCTGTGCCTATTCTCATCTACTGTATACTCATTGGCATACACGTCACACTCTTGCAGCATGGCATCGTCTTCGAGAGCTCCGGGGTAAACGACCTGAATCACCTACACGATCTGAATCCCCACCTCCCGCACCTATACTGATGATGGATTCGATTGCCCCGACTGGCTTATCCCCGAGAGGAGATTGACCTGGGATCAACCATTTGCATTGATGAAGCGTGACCCTCCGCGAGACTGGCGTTCCTATCCTAGATTGTTGACCATATCATGTTTAGGGAGCGCGTACCTGTCCCAAAGCCAAGGACTAGGAACAATGTCAATCAACCCATGCCTTCACTCCCACGAACGGCGCAGTCCAACGAGCAACTGATTGCTGCACTAATGGCTGCACTGGATACAGAACAACATCGAGTAAGGCGGCTACGGGTGATGTCTGTACACTATAGCAAGAGGTGTACAACCTGAGACACCAATTGGATGAACTCGAGGAACAACACGAGAAACCCTGAACGGTTGTCACCATATGCAAGATGGTCTTATGGCACTCCAGGGACGAGTGACTGCTCGTGAACAGCGGGACACGTAGCCGATAATAGGATTGCCATTTTAGAAGCTCAGCTAGCGGCACTTCAGATTGCTATAGCTCCTGCTCCTGCAGCAGACCCTGAGGAGAGGAGGATCCCAAGGAGGGACCCGAGGAGGAGGAACCGGAGGAGATGGAGGATGATAGTGATGGGTCAGATGTTGTCGATTGACTTCTTTATATGACTTAGACTACGTAGTGTTTCTTTTTGAAGCCTATGTGGGAAGGGTGTTTCCCCACACGAACGACAAACTTCAATTTGACATTGCTAAATACATTGTGACTCATTGCAATTTATTTACTTTGGTTTTATTTTTGTTATGAATGTTGTGGTTGTGATGATTCGTTATTTCTTTTGTTTACTGTTTACTACGCTTCAATGAGTTAAATATGTTTGATGTTACTCATTATTGTATTTGTGAATGTAAAGTGAAAAGAATGGACGCCCGTGGACGTGGACGTGGTCGTGGACGCGGACGTGGACGCGGACGTGGACGTGGCACCGGAGAACAAGGTGGTGGTGCTTAACATGACTCCACAGAATTGGCTGCTCTAATTAATGAGCATGTTCAGGCGGTAGTGGGCTGCTGCCCACGCGGGTCAGCCAGCAGGTAAACAATGACAGAAAGATAAATCTGATATCCTTCGTAACTGTATGGGATGTCTGATTAATGTGTGGTTGTGTTAAAACAGGACCACCAGTGTGTACCTACAGTCCTTCATGGACTGTAAACCACACACCTACAGCGGTACGAGGGTGCTGTAGGGCTTGTACGCTGGTTCGAGAAGACTGAGTCTGTTTTCTCCAAATGTAACTGTCCACCAGCAGATCAAGTAAAGTATGCTACCGGGACTTTGGAGGGTGCTGCCCTGTCTTGGTGGAACGCGCAAGTCCAGATGCTTGGACAAGCGATGGCGAATGGACTTCCATGGGATGAGTTCAAAGCAATGATGACCGGAGGAGTACTGTCCTCGCAGCGAAGTACAGAAGTTAGAGATGGAGTTCTGGCAATGAAAATGCAGGGCTCGGAAATTGAGGCTTACACCACCAGAACCATGAATTAGCAACTTTGTGCCCGGGAATGGTGAATGAGGTGCATAAAAGGATAGAGCATTACATACGGGGATTGGTACCTGAAATCCAGAGTATGGTAACTGCTTCCAATCCAGCCACAATTCAGCAAGCCATCCAGCTAGCTCACAGGCTAACTGACCAAGCCGTGGAGCAAGGACGTCTACCCAAACGGAGCGCTGTGGCAAGCGTGCCCGACAACAAAAGAAGTGGGACAATGCCAACAACACCAAAACATCATCATCTTCCAGTGGTCAACCTCAATCTCAACAGCAACAACAGCCGGTTCAGCAGCAACGGAGGTTTGACAATAACGTAACCCCAACCAGATGCCTGCAAATAATCAAGGACCCAGTGGTTATGGTGGAGACATCCGAAGTGTACTCGGTGTAATTACCATCATGTGGGAAGGTGTGATAGCTTCAAGTGTCAACGTTGTGGAAAAATTGGACACGTTGCGAAGGATTGTGTGGTGGTGAACTGGTAAGGAGGCGACAACAACCTCAAGAAACTCCCAAGGGTTGTTTTGAATGTGGGAAAGAAGGGCATTACAAGCGAAACTGCCCACAACTAAGGAGGAATGGAAATGGCAACAATAACAAAAACAACACCAAAAACCATGGTAACAACAACAACAATGGTAATAATAACAACAATGGTGGAAATGGTACTGGAAATGGCGGCAATAAAGATGGAGCCAAGGGGGAGCCTTCGTCATTGGCTCAGGTGAGGCTCTAAATGATCCCACAACTGTTACCGGTAGATTATCTGTTAATGGTGTTTTGCTACGGTACTATTTGATACTGGAGCCGATAGGAGTTTTGTGTCCTTAAAGTTCTGTAGTCTTTTAAGTGATATACCCTCTGTTTAGAATCTAAATACACTGTGGAATTAGCTGACGGTAAACAAATCCATGTAACGCATATCCTTAAAGATTGTAAGATAGAACTTGCTGGTCATACCTTCACTATAGATCTCATGCCTGTTACGCTGGGGAGTTTTGATGTTGTGATAGGCATGGATTGCTCTCTAGCAAGCAAGCGGAAGTCATATGTCATGAGAAGATCATACAGATTCTGGTTGGTGGCCAAATTCTTACCGTCAGAGGTGATAGGAGTGGTGCTGTGATAGGAATCATCTCATTCATGAAAGCCAAAAGTTGTTACGAAAGGGCCGTGTGGCTATCCTAGCACTGTAACGAAGCAGGCAGGAGAAAAGAGAATGGAGGATATTCCCGTAGTACGCGACTTTCCAGAGTGTTCCCAGAGGATCTTCCTGGATTACCACCTCACCGCCAAGTGGAATTCCAGATTGAGTTGACTCCCGGCGCAGCTCCGATTGCTAGGGCACCTTATCGATTAGCACCGAACGAACTTCAGGAGTTGTCATCACAACTTCAGGAGCTTTTGGGTAAGGGCTTTATTCGACCTAGTACATCACCTTGGGGAGCTCCTGTTCTCTTGTTAAGAAGAAGGATGACACATTCCGGATGTGCATCGATTATAGAGTTAAACAAGGTAACAGTCAAGACCGATACCCTTACCTCGTATCGACGACTGTTCGATCAGCTTCAAGGATCAAGCTATTATTCGAAGATTGACTTGAGATCTGGTTATCATCAACTCAGAGTTCGAGAAGAGGACATTCCCAAGACTGCGTTTCATACTCGTTATGGTCATTATGAGTTCTTGGTCATGCCTTTTGGGTTGACTAATGCACCTGCTGTGTTCAGGGACCTCATGAACCGCGTGTGCAAACCTTATCTTGATCATTTTGTCATTGTGTTCATCGATGATATACTGATATATTCTAGGACCAAGGAGGGAGCATGAAGAGCACTTACGATGATCTTGGAATGTTGAAAAATGAGCAGCTGTATGCTAAATTCTCCAAAGTGTGACTTTGGATAAGAGAAGTATAATTCCTAGGTCATATTGTTAATGAGAAGGGGATACACGTTGATCCTGCCAAAAATGAGGCGATAAAGAATTGGACTACACCCAAAACGCCGAGCGAGATAAGACAATTTCTGGGATTAGCAGGATATTACCGACGATTCATAGAAGGATTTTATAAGATCGCACAACCTCTCACAGCCTTGACTCACAAAGGAATGACATACAAATGGAGTGTGAGTGAGAGTCAAGAATCAGCTTTCCAATTATTAAACAAAAAATCTATTATATGCCCGTATTGGCATTACAGAGGGAACGGATGACTTTGTGGTGTATTGCGATTGCATCCATTCAAGGATTGGGTTGTGTCTTGATGCAACAAGATAAGGTGATAGCCTACGCCTCGAGACAACTAAAGGTTCATGAGAAGAACTATACCACCCATGACTTAGAATTGGGTGCAATAGTTTTTGTGCTTAAAGATCTAGAGAAATTCTTGTACGGTACCAAGTGCACTATCTACACCGAATCACAAGAGTCTTCAACATATCTTCGAGCAAAAAGAGTTGAATATGAAGGCAAGCCGTTGGGTGGACTACTAAATGATATGATTGCGCAATTAGTATCATCCGGGAAAGGCGAACGTAGTTGCCGATGCTTTAAGCAGAAGGAAGGAACAGCTAAACCCCGACGGGTGCGAGCTTTACAGCTTACTATCAGTACCAATGCCCAACAAGTTAAGGAGGCACAGATAGAAGCTTTAAAGTAGAAAATATTGGTTCTGAGTTGTTTAAGGGGAATGGATAAACAATAGTGGTGAAAGGGGATGGAATTCAGTATTTCATGGATAGACTTTGGGTGCCTGTTCATAGAAATCTGAGAGATTTAGTTATGAGCGAGGCACCAAATCTAAGTATTCTATACATCCTGGATCCGACAAGATGTATCATGACCTAAAGGCTCACTATTGGTGGCCCAACATGAAAGCGGATGTAGCTACGTATGTGAGCAAGTGTTTGACCTGCTCGAAGGGTAAAAGTGGAATATCAAAAACCATCCGGACTGTTAGAACAACCAACGAGATTCCAATGTGGAAATGGGAACAAATCACCATGGATTTTATTACTAAGCTACCCAGACTAGTACTGGGTTGTGACACTATATGGGTTATTGTGATCGATTGACAAAGTCTGCTCACTTCTTGCAATTAAGGAAACTGATAAGATGGAGAAATTACCCGATTGTACCTTAA